>CM046667.1:125012626-125428086 GCA_025594165.1 Tamias sibiricus
AGACCCTGTCGCTAATAAAATACAAAAAAAAAAAAAAAAAAAAAAAGGAATGGGGATGTGGCCCAGTGGTCGAGTGCCCCTGAGTTCAAACCCCAGTACCAAAACAAACAAACAACAACAACAAAAAAAAAAAAAAAAAACACAGATAATTGGGTCCCATCTCCAGTTTCTGGCTCAGGAGGTTTGGGATGGGGCTAAAGAATTTGCATTCTTTAAAAAAAAAAAAAAAAAAATATATATATATATATATATGTATGTATATATATACATATATATATTTAGTTATAGGTGGACACAATATCTTTATTTTATTTTTTCTTTTTATGTGGTGCTAAGGATCAAAAACAGTGCTTCACTCATGCTAGGCGAGCACTCTACCACTGAGCCAAAATCTCAGCCCAGAATTTTCGTTTTTACAAGTTTTCAGTGACACTGATGCTACTGGTACAGGGACCATAATATGGACATCACTAGCACATGGATTATGCACTCTTTTTAAATTTTTATATTATTTTATTGATTGGTACATAATATCTGTGCATACTTATGAGGTACAGCGTGATGCTTTGATTCATTTATATAGTGGTGAATTAGGTGATTTAGCACATCCATCACTTTAAACTTTTACCATTTCTTTATGGTGACAACATTCAAAACCGTTTCTGGCAGCTTTTACAAATGTGCAGTACGTTAGCATTATCTACAGCCACCCTATTGTGCAACAGCACACCAGAACCTTTTGCTCCTATCTAACTGTAACTTAGTGCCCATTGATCAACCTCTCCCCAACCGTCCCTCCGCCCCTAACTCTGCACAGTCTCTGGTGACCACCATTCTACTCTCAACTTTTATGAGAACAACTTTTGTCATATTCCACAAGAGTGAAATCATGCAGTGTTTTTCTTTCTGCACCTGGCTTATTTCACTTAACATAATGTCCTCCAGGTCCATCCGTGTTGTCACAAGTGACAGGATTTCATGCTGCACTCTTAACCACCTTCTTACACTATGCAGGTCATTCCCCTGTGAAATCCTTCATTGACTCCCCCATAAGCTTCAAGATAAAACACAGATGCCTCCTTAAAACATGCAAGGCATTTTGTGATCTGAACGTACTTAGCTTTCTAATCTCATTTCCTTCTGGAACCCTCCATACACCTATGTTCACCTTTAAAAGCTATTTTTCTACTTCAGAATGTACCAGAAATATACCAGAAACTGTCTCTGGCTTTGGCCTGCATTTGCTGTGCCTTTTCCCTGGGATGCTTGCACATTTACACACTCTTCCTTGTGTGAAATTCAGATCAAGCCTTACCACCTGTCAGAGGTCACACAGAATATCCTCCTTCCCACCCCCACTCCAAGCTAGTGTGAGGGGCCTTTTTGGCATTCCAGTTCCCCAGCCTTCTCTCAGTCACAGCCCTGCTCTCACTGCAATGTCATTTTCTATACATTAGTTTCTCCTGTAATCATGAAGGACCTAAACATCTCAATATTCCTAGTGCCTGACCAGTGATAAATATTTGTTGAATTATTGTATAAGTTGATAGTAAAAGAACATTTCAAGAACCCAAATAACAATATTCAAAGCTGCTTGGTGAAAATATGGGACTCAGAAAAGCAAAGTGACTCAATCTCAGCCCACCTCAGTAGCACAGAATTTATGACCATTCTTTGTTGCCTGGTTGCCTGTCTCCTTCTCCCACTTTCTCTCCCTCCTCTCACCCCAGCCAGTGCCTGAGACACCCTGTGCATGCTTCTCAGGTTACCTACCTTTCCAGTCCATGTGCCCCAGGCTCTGCTCACCTCCAGATTGCCATTAGTGCTGCTCCCTTTGCTGTGGAGGCAGACACACAGGTACCCCTATATCTAGCAACACCAGAGGATCCAGAGAGCTCTTTTGCAGGGTATACTCCCCACCCCTCCAAGGCAGGGAAGCTTGGGAGTAGAAGGAAAGGGCAAGAGGCATCTTTTCTGGGTGATTTGGATTTCAATTCTCCTCATGCCATATAAATCTCTCTCTCTCTTTTTTTTCTTTTCCTGACATGAAGGCAGATAATGGATGCTGATTTGCTTCGTGATTTATGAGTTATTTGAATAGATTTGCTCAGCTAAGATCTAAGAAGCATCAAGACAAGCTTGTTATTTATAACTTTCTCAAAATGGCTGGCTTCAAGTTTCATCAGAAGAGTTGTGGGACAGCCAGCGCAAACAGTAGGGGGAGTTATACTTTATAAACTGTAGCTATGAGGTAGGACTGATCACCTCTGATAGAAATCCAAATAGGATATCATTAAACAAATAATTACTAATACAACAAGTGGCAACAACAGCAAACCCTGGGGAGAAAGAAGACTCTGATTTCCAGGATTGCCATATATAATATTCGAAATGTCCAGTTTTGAATGATGAGACAAAAATGATGAGACCTGCAAAGAAATAGTTTATTACACAAGGAACAAACAAATTAATAGAAACAGTTCCTGAAGAAACCCACATATTGGACTTTTTAGATAGATTTAAATCAGTTTCTTTTTTTTCTTTTCAGTACTGGGGATTGAACCCAGGGCCTCATGCATGCTAGGCAACAGTTCTACCACTGAGCTGTAACCCCAGCTCTACATCAGCTATTTTAAATGTGTTTGAACACTAAAAGAAACCACATCTAAGAAGTGAAGTATGGTAAGGCACAGTGATGCACACCTGTAATCCCAGTGGCTCGGGAGGCTGAGGGAGGAGGATCATGAGTTCAAAGACAGCCTCAGCAACTTAGGTGCTAAGCAACTCAGGGAGACCCTGTCTCTAGATAAAATACAAAATAGGGCTGGAGATATGGCTCAGTGATTGACTGCCCCTGAGTTTAATTCCCAGTACCCCCCTCCCAAAAAAAGAAGCGAAGTATGAAAATGATATCGCAACAGAGAATATAAATAGATAGAAATTATTAAAAATAGCCATGTATGGTGGTGCAAACCTGTAATCCCAGCAGCTCAGGAGGCTGAGGCAGGAGCATTGCAAGTTCAAAGCCAACCTCAGCAACTTAGTGAGGTCCTAGGCAACTTAGTGAGACACTGTCTCAAAATAAAATATAAAAAGTAGCTCAGTGGTTAAGCACCCCTGGATTCAATCCCTGATACAAAAAGGAAAAAGAAGAAGAAGAAAAGAAAAAAGAAATTATTAAAAATAGAAATTCTGGTGTTGAAACTAAAATAAGTGAAATGAAAAAATTTACTAGATGGGACTGGGATTGTGGCTCAGGGTAGAGCTCTTGCCTCGCACATGCAAGGCAATGACCTGGGTTTGATCCTTAGCACCACATAAATATAAATAAATAAGTAAAATGAAAAAAAGAAAAATTTACTAGAATGTTCAATGGCAGATTTTATCAGTTTGATCAGGAAAAAAAGAGAACTGACTGTCATGTATAACTAAGAACAACCAATTTTTTCAAAAAGAAAGAACTGGCAGACTTGAAGATATTGATATTATCCAGTGTGACAAATGGAAAGAAAAAAGAAATGATCAGAGCCTCAGAGATCTGTAGGACACCATCCAGCATTCCAATAGACACTTAATGGGTATCTTAGAGAGGAGCAAGAAAGAAACAAGTAGAAAGAATATTTGAAAAAAATAATAGCCAAACTTCCCCTATTGTTTGATGAAAAGCATTAGCCTACACATCCAAAAAGCTTAACCAATGCCAAGTGGGATACACTCAATGAGATCTACACCTAGACACATCATAATCAAACTGTTGAAAGTCAAAGGCAAAGAGACTCTTGCAAGCAGAAACAGAAGCAATTCAGCACATATAAGAGGTCCTGAATAAGATTAGCAGTTAATTTCTCAGCATAAACCATGTGTCTCAGGGTGTGGCTCAGTGGCAAAGCTCTTGTACAGTTTGTGCAAGACTCTACGTTCCATCCCCAAGCAACACCGTCCAAAAAATATATATATGAAAAAGAAAGAAGGAAAAAGGAACCCATGGAAGTCAGAAGGCAGTGGAGTGACATATGCAAAGTACTAAAGGAAAAAAAATGTCAATCAAGAATTCTATGTCAAGCCGGGCGCGGTGGCGCATGCCTGTAATCCCAGCACTTTGAGAGGCTGAGGCAGGAGGATCACGAGTTCAAAGCCAGCCTCAGCAATGGCGAGGCACTTAGCAACTCAGTGAGACCCTGTCTCTAAAAAAAAAAAAAAAAAAAAAAAATATATATATATATATATATATATATATATATATATATACACAAAAAAAAAAAGGGCTGGGGATGTGACCCAGTGGTCGAGTGCCCCTGAGTTCAATCCCTGGTACCACAAAAAAAAAAAAAAAAAAAAAAAAAAAAAAGAATTCTATGTCAGCCAGGCACGGTGGCTCATGACTATAATCCCAGCACTTGGGAGGCTGAGGCAGGAGGATCACGAGTTCAAAGCCAGCCTCAGCAATGGCAAGGCACTTAGCAACTTAGTGAGACCTTGTCTCTAATAAAATACAAAGAAACGGCTGGGGATGTGGCCAAGTGGTCAAGTGCCCCTGAGTTCAATCCCCGGTACCAAAAAATAAAAATAAAAAAAAAAAGTATTCTATGTCAATACTAAGTTTAATAAGCCAATCCCAAAAACCAAAGGCTAAATGTTCTCTCTGATATGTGAATACTAAAATACAATAAGGGTGTTTGGGGGGGGATAGAAGTTCATTGAATTAGACAAAGGGGAATGAAGGGAAGCGAGGGTAGATGGGAATAGGGAAGACAGTAGAATGAATCAGAGATAACTTTCCTATGTTCATGTGTAACATGACCAGTGTAACTCCACATCATGTACAACCACAAGAATGGGAAGTTATACTCCATGTATGTCAAAATATGTCAAAATGTACTCTACTGTCATGTATATGTAAAAAGAACAAAAACAAGAATAAAAAAAGAATTTTGTGTAAAATAAAAAACAATTCTATGTCCAGCATAACTATCCTTTAAAATGAAGAAGCAAAGATGTTTGCATATAAACCAAAAGTGGGAGAGACTGTTGTGAGGAGACCCCAAGAAATGATAAAAGGAATCCCTGAGGCTTAAATGAAAGGACACTAGACAGTAATTTGAATCCCATGATGAAATAAAGAACAATGCAAATATAACACTTAAAGGTAAATGCTAAAGATTTAAATTTACTTTTTAAAAGACCTTTTTCCTATGTGGATTAAAAAGACAACTGTATAAAGCAATAATTATAAATCTATGTCATTGGGCATATAACATATAAAGAGGTAATTCTGATGCACACTTTACAGATGAGGAAACCACGGCATGAGGAAGTAGTGTGTCTTGCCCAAGGTCGCAGCACAGTCAAGAGGCAGAGACAAGGACTGAACATATGCCTGGCTGACAGCATAACCCTTGCACACTATGGAAGAAAGAACCCCAGGCTTCTCCATGTGGCTGCCAGATGAGGCCCTTGAGAGGAAGATCAAAACATCCTGCCAAAGAAGCTCCTGGAAAACAGTTCCTCCTTCATGGATTTCTGTTATATTCCTTACAGTGTCCCCAGCACAGAAGAGAGACAATAATTCCACTTGGATTGAGTTTCTCCAAAGTGACCTACATAGTTCAAGGCAAGGCATCTTTAATGAGAAAATGGCAAGACCAGATACCATTTATGTGCCCCTGTTTTACCAGGCACTTGGCTAAATGTTTATATATATTCAAGTTATCTAAATTTACCCACATAAGAACCTCTGAATTAGGTATGATAACTACCCTGTTTTATAGAATGAGGAAACCAAGGCACTAAGCAATTAGTAACTTATACATAGTCCCACAGCAAAAGTTGGCAGAGCTGGAATGTGACCCCAGACAGTATTGTTCCAGAGCCCACACTTTTTCCACTTGACCATGTTGGGATTTTACCAGCTATATATAGATACTAGTTCCCAAATGGGGGGTTGACATTCAGAGTCAGGAGTATGATTTCACGGCATGCCAGAAAGGTGCCTTCTCTCAATATCTTTTTTATGAACACAACCATTTGCTGGCTGATATCTGGAATTGAGCCCAGGGGGGGTACTTAACCACTGACACACTTCCTCAGCCCTTTTTATATTTTATTTAGAGACAGGGTCTCACTGAGTTGTTTTGGGCCTTGCTAAGTTGCTGAGGCTGGCTTTGAAAGTGCGATCCTCCTGCCTCAGCCTCCAAAGCCACTGGGATTACAGGTGTGTGTGTCATGAAAAAGCTTAACTTTTCGAAGTGAATAAATGAGCAGTGGTTCGATTTGATTCCCAAATTTATGTTTTTGTGTCAATAGAAGTTTGGATCCTAAAAAAAAAAAAAAAATTGGATCCTTTCTCCATTTTTGAGACTTTTAAACAAAAGCCAATTCAAGCTTTAGAAATGCTGGGTAAAGCTTTCAGCCTTCTGGCCTAGACTATAAGCTATCCTAGGGGCCCTGCAAAGGTATGTGCCACCTTCATAAATATTCTCAAGCAAGACAACCAGGCTGACACACTGCCAGGGTAGAGTGGAGAGATTGATACCAAGTGACCCAAGACTCAGTGTTGTCTGGTGGGATTTCCCAGGGATTGGGAAGCCCTGCCCCTGTTTTTCCAATCACTGCCTTCTGATGCCTAAAATTCCCAGTGTCTTCTGAGAAGACTCAATCCAAAAATATCTGCCTTGTGCATGCTCATCCCAGCACTGTGGCTTCCATCCGGGGGTCTTTTGGCCTCCTTCATACTCCTGTTAATATGCAAGAATGCTTGTGAGTCATGCCCCAGGATCTTATCAAGAACTCCCAACTTGCAGTGAATTCCTTAGCAAGGCTTGACAGATGGAGCAGGGCACAGGACCGGGAGGTGAACCAGACGGCTGACTTCCAGCAGGAAGGGGAGAGAGAGGTGGGGAGCTGGGGGCAGGCACATCTTCAGACCCAGCCTCACTGCATGCAGCCCTGAGCCTTCCCTCCAGTCTGCCTAAAGCTCCAGAAATGGAATGCAGTATTTGAGCAGCCCAAGACAGGACCATCAAGTCATACCAATTTGGGCTAATGGGTGCAGAGGAGGCTGGTGTACATGATGGACCGTTTTTCAAAGAGATACCGCGCAGCCAGTACAGTAGCATGGAACTAATAGCTACCCAAGGGCTGCCAAGTCCCAGACCTGCCAGATCTGCTTTAATGACAAGATAAGAACCATTTATAATTAGCGCACTCGGTCTGTAAATGGGCTCTGCTACACTCGTAGCCAAGAATTTCTAGGATTGTGGGGAGCATGCACCCACAGTGTGTACTCTATTTTTCAACTGGATCTCAAAGAAAACCCAAGCTTTATGGAGCCCAGCCCCTGGCAGATGCTCTCAAATGTGGAGCTAGGGCCCTGCAAAGCAGTGACAGGTTTGGCTGTTGCCAGATCATCCAAAAGCAGGACTGCTGGGGAGGGGAAACCTTGACCTTTGTTAGCATGAAACACCATCCCCAGAGTTAGGAATGGCCCCAATCTTTCCTTTCTGCCAAGAATGTGTACAATGTCTCCAAACATCAACTGAACACACTATTTTGTGGCACCAAATGGGGAGTGGGAGGTAGTCGGAAGGCTGCAATGTGGCTTTGTAGTTAGGTCAAATCAAACTGTTCAGAAAGGACCTTCTGAGCAAGCTGGAAGGAGAGATGGCGAGGGAATAGACACCCACTTCTGTTTCCTCCCAAGAAAAGTGAATGAACAACAAGGCTCCTGTATGCATTCTCTTGCCATGGGACACACACGCACACACGCCACACACAAGTCCTTTGTTGAGCTCTGAGGCAGGAAGTGGGAAATTAAAAAAGAAAAGCCTGAGGAGCTATTTTATTTCATTTCAGGGGGCTTCTCACCATTCCTTGAAGGAGTCAGACCCAAGTGACACAGACCAGAGCCCCTCTCAGTTCTCATCCTAGATATAAAGCAGAGAACATTCAGGGCTCAAAGCAGGGGAAGCTCTGCCTGTTGGGGGAAATCAGAGGAGACTCACAAAGTAACCCAGGGTTGGTCTTGGGGGTGTGGAAGAGCCATGCCTCATTGAAATAAGCACACAAAACAGGGCAGTATGTGGAAAGAAAAAAGGAAGGAAGGAAGGTAAGAAGGAAAGTAAAGAAATAGGGGAGCCGGGCGTGGTGGTGCACGCCTGTAATCCCAGCACTTTGGGAGGCTGAGGCAGGAGGATCGCAAGTTCAAAGCCAGCCTCAGCAATGGCGAGGCACTTAGCAACTCAGTGAGACCCTGTCTCTCATAAAATACAAAAAAGGGCTGGGGATGTGGCCCAGTGGTCGAGGGCCCCTGAGTTCAATCCCTGGTACAAAAAAAAAAAAAAAAAAAAAAAAAAAAAAAAAAAAAAAAAAAAGAAAAAGGAAAAGAAATAGGAAATCTCCAACAACTCACTTGTGCTAGATCTGGACAGACAGCCCCCCAAAAAGAAGCACTCACCTCTCAACTTTCTCCTTCAGACTAGCTCCTCAGTTGAGTTTTCTTGGTCCTCTAGATTAGTCAGCAGATTTGGAGTTCATGGGGATGTACCTGTGGGCACATGAACCCAAATGCTCCAGGACAGGCAATAACAGGGAGGGGGGCTAGGGATACCTGGGCCTGTTTCCTCACAGAAACAGCCATGTGAAAAGACAGAGAAGCTTTCACTCATGAAAGGACAAGAAAATGCCAGGATTGAAAGCTTGAAAGTGAACCTGAGCTTGGTGGGGTAGCAGGGGTGCTGGGGACAAGGATGAAACCCAGTTTGAACAGAGGACCTGAGGCAGTGTGAGGTGAAGGGGGAAAAAAAAGCAGATTGTACTAGTCAGCTATTACTGGTTCTTGGCATGACAGTGCCCACTGCCCTTCCCTTGGAGAAAAAATGTTTGCAGACTAATGTTATTTTACATGCTATGTGGCACAGCACTATGTCCATCTAGTATCTCACCTTTGAAGAATAAAACATTTGTCTTCAGAGATCTGTATGGGTCCTACAAAACCTCATTGAGGTTCTTTCCTCAATGAAATACAGCAAGCCAGGTCACCTGTGCCTGATACTTCATGAGGAAACCAGGGGTGAAGGGCTGTGCTTGGCTGGCTCTGCTTTGTCCCAGAGGGGAATATTCTGCAGGGAGGCCCAACTTCCAATCACTGTTTAGCCTCCCTGCTTCCACTCAGCTCCCTCAGTCCCAGAATTGGGAGAGCTATCAAACACACTGGGTTGAGCTGGGCATAGTAGCCCACGCCTGTAATCCCAGTGGCTGGGAGGCTAAGGCAGGAGGATCATAAATTCAAAGCCAGCCTCAGCAACTTAGTGAGGCCCTAAGCAACTTAACAAAATCCTGTCTCTAAATAAAATACAAAAAGGGCTGGGGATGTGGCTCAGTGGTTAAGTTACCCTGGGTTCAATCCTCAGTACCAAATTAAAAAAAAATGTGTTGGGTTGAAGGTTAAGAACAAATCTTTGAGGTGGTTTTTCTCCCCCTAAACTCCATCCAAGGCAGCCTAGAGACTATTTTCCTGTACCCTTTCTACCCATTAGTAATCATCTAGGCCTGACCCCAAAAGCAAAGCCTAGCTGGTTTCTAGATAAATCTGAGTGCAAAAAAAGTGTGGGGCTCAGAGTCTCCCCAGAGCCCCATAAGCCCAGTGGTCCCTTTCTCTGCTCTTAGGGCCTGCAGGAGTTAAAATTCAGGCCAAGTCCCCCTACTCCACACCTGCAGAGGGGACAGCAAGCCTGATCTCCCCAATGGCTGGCATACAGGGGCCTCATTCACAATTCACTGCCTTCCAAGGGGCACTGCCTCTCACGGACTGCTTTTCCAGGGGGCTCTTTCTTGCAAGTTGCTACTGCTAACAGTCGGGCTGCTCTAATCTCATGGATAGGCCTCAGCCTCCCTCCCTCAGCACATTTTTAAGGAATGGTGTTTTTTTTCCCTCTCTTTTTTTATCATCATCAAAATATATTCACAAAACACCCACATCTCTGTCCACACTATAAATCAGGGTGGGGACCCTCTGGCCCACAGCCCAGATCTGGCCCTCAGCTTGATTCATCTGGCATGTGGGGGATACTGTACTGGCTGCCACAGCTGCAACCCAGAGAATAATGCCTCCCTCCCCACCGCCTCCCACCCCCTGGACTGCTGGGGCCATCCCATTCCAAATGGAGCTTCAAAAATAGCCAGACTCTGAAGCGGGGGGGGGGGGTCCTGTGGCTCCTTCAGTTGCTATTAAACAGGAAGTGGACAACAAAGCCAAGGAGGTGATTTTCATCATGAGCAAAGTCAATATTTAGTGACCACTTTGCTGATTTCCAGGACTGGGCTGAAAAAGCATATCCCCAACATTTTCTCCTTAAACTTTTTCAATCCTCTTGTACTAGGACCTGGAGAGTAGGAAATAGGAGCAGAGGAACTTGCCTAACACCACAGATAGCAAGCCACACAGCTGGGAATCAAATTCAGACACTGCTCACAGGAGAGCCTCTATAAGCATTGTGCCCCAGGCTTTGCTAGATACCTCTTGGGGGACTTGTTCTCATTTTTGGGGGGTGTTGGGGATTGAACCGAGGTGCCCTTAACCACTGAGCCACATCCCCAGCCCTTTTTAATACTTTATTTAGAGACAGAGTCTCGCTGAGTTGCTTAGGGCCTCGCTTTTGCTAAGCATGGCTTTGAACTCAAAATCATTATGCCTCAGCCTCCTGAGCTGCAGGGAATAGAGGAGTGTGCCATCACACCCAGGTTTTTGTTTGTTTGTTTTTTTAAACAGGGTCTAAGTTGCTTAGGGCTTTGCTAAATTGCTGAGGATATCCTTGAACTTGTGATACTCCTGTCTCAGCCTCCCAAGTTTCTGGGTTTACAGGCGTGTGCCACCATGCCTGGCTAATATTCTGTTTATTTTTTTTAATTTAATTTAATTTTTCTTTTTGGTACCAGGGTTCGAACCCACGGGCATTTTACCACTGAGCTATAGCCCCACCTCTTTTAAATTTTTTTAAAATTTAGAGACAGGGCCTTGCTGAGTTGCTTAGGGCCTCACTAAGTTGCTGAGGCTGGCTTTGAACTCATGGTCCTCCTGCCTCAGCCTCCTGAGTCACGGTAATTACAGGTGTGCACCACTGTGCCCAGCTGCTCTCATGATTTTTGAATTGTACCTCTTACTTGTCCCTGAAGTATATGCAATAACCATGTGATAGTACTGCAGTGCTGTAAATTTTTTTTTAATTTTTTTATAGTTGTAGAAGACAGCATGCCTTTATTTATTTAGTTTTTTATGCAGTGCTAAGGATTGAACCCAGTGCCTCACACATGCTAGGCAAGCACTCTGCCACTGAGCTACAGCCCCAGCCTAGTGCTGTAAATTTGACCTTAGTTATTTGAGACAACCTGTGCTCTAAAGATTTGCTTTTAAAAAAAATCCATACAACTAGTGGAAATTGTATTAAAACACTATCTAGAATTTTAAAAAGCAGTGAAACACTTTTCCAGTCCAGAGCCCAAATAAGTAGAATTACCAGGGGAGTTTGTCACAAAGATTTCCCTTTCCTGTTTGCCTATATAGGTCATGACTAAAAGGAGAAGAAAGAGAGAGAGAGAGAAACTGAGAGATACAGAGACCAAGCAAGCCCTCTGTCTTACTCACCAAAGGGCCTCTTTTCAAACTTTCCCACAGCAACTAAATGCCCCAATGCACCACTGACACAAGTCTTCCTCTCCTAACTGTTGGGATGGCAGGTCTGGTCAGGTGATTATGTTCCAATAGAATAGAATATGGGGGCTGGGCTTGTGGCTCGGCAGTAGAGCGCTCACCTAGCACGTGTGCGGCCCAGGTTTGGTCCTCAGCACCACGTAAAAATAAAGGCATTGTGTACAACTAAAACAAATAAATAAATATTTGAAAAAATAGAATACATCTGGGGCTGGGGCTGTAGTTTAGTGGCAGAGCACTTGCCTAGCATGTGTAAGGCACTGGGTTCAATCCTCAGCACCACATAAAAATAAACAAGTAAAAATAAGGCATGCTGTCCATCTACAACTACAAAAATAATTTAAAAATAAAATAGAATACATTTGGTCAAGAAAGATGCTATGGCTGGGTGCAGTGGCACAGGCACCAGTAACTTGGGAGGCTGAGGTGCAGGAGCCCTGTTTGGGGAGATAGCTAAGATTGCGGTTGACTATGGGCCATACACATTTTTGGGCATTGTCGCCTTCCGTAGTCTCACGGGACTTGGCCCAGGATCTCGAGAGATTTGAGCAATGACTCAGCAGATTGACATTTTTGGGCATTGTCGCCTTCCGTAGTCTCACGGGACATTGCTCAAATCTCTCGAGATCCTGGGCCAAGTCCCGTGAGACTACGGAAGGCGACAATGCCCAAAAATGTGTATGGCCCATAGTCAACCGCAATCTTAGCTATCTCCCCAAACAGGGCTCCTGCACTGAGGCAGAAGGATAGCAAGTTCAAGGCCAGCCTTGACAACTTAGATCCTGTCTCAAGGGTAAAAAAAGGGTTGGGGATGCGGCTCAGTAGTAGAGCACCCCTGGGTTGGATTCCAGTACCAAAATAAAAATTAAAAAAAACATAATCCAGAATTACCCAGCAGTTAAATGGTTAAAAACAAAAAGGGAGCAGGGGGTAGGCTCAGAACCCCCAGTGACAGATCATCTGTCTATCTAAAAAAAAAATGGGGGAGGGGCTTAATAAGCTTTGCCCAATGTAAAATCTGCAAATACCAATGGACTCACAAGTACCTTTTGCTGATTTTCCAGGGCAGTAGACAACTGCTTAGATTTAAGAAAAATCAAACTGATCCAGGAAATAAGAGGCAGCTGCTTGGAGACAGAGCCACAGATCATTACCCACCACTGGCTCCTGACTCCTGCTTCTTAAAGTGCAAGTGATCAGAGGTATAGAATTTTTTAAAAAAAAGGGGCTGGCTGGGCCCCTAACCCCATCAACAGGGGTGGTCTCTGAATCCGACAGCTGGTACTAACACCCCTGGCAGTGGAGACTCCAAATGAGTACATCTTGTCCTTCCAAGATGCTTGGAAATGGAAGATTTGCTATGCTTATTACTAAGAAGGCTCTGGCACCCTCCAACCCGATTGTATCTCTTCACCATCTAACCAAACATTTGTTATCTGGCAGGCACAGCTGCAGGCTCCTAAAAGCCATGGCCCCAGACCTACTCAAGGATGCACTGAAGGGGACCAAACAGAGGAGTAGCTGAAAGGGCAACAGGTCTGATTCCTAGAAGCCAGTGGACTTTGCAAGACTGACCACAAAGAATCCATGCCCTTGTTTTCCCAACCTGCTTGCATTTTCCCCGGTGTGGCACTGCGGAAGTCAGTAACTTGGAGGAGTTTGATTCTACCCCAAGGAAAGTGTATGCAAACTTTGAGAGTCAAAGGAAGTAAATCAAAATAGCAATGCATCTCCCAGCCTGGTGACCTATTTCCTGAATTGGATGTTGGAATGGCCTTCCCACAGAACAGCCAATTGTGATGTCTTAGTATTTTCATGCTGCATAGCCCTCTGGCATGAAGGCGCTACCCCATTCCTTCCCAAGGAAATTCCACTGCAGGCAATGTTATGATTAGTGGACTAATAACACTTGTCGTTGGAATACTCCAGACAAAGCTGCAGTGTGGACTGGCCTCCAAGTCCCTCAATCACCTATTTCATCATCTCGACACTGGAGCCCTGGCAATGGGGATGGGCTTGTGGATCCCAATAATTAACCAAAGGGACAGCTGCTTGCAGCACGGGGATCTCCCTTCCTTCCATTCATAATCCCAAACCGATTTGAGGTGTTAACTGGTGTGATTACCACTGCCAATACTGGATGGCAGCTAGGAAAAGAGATGCTGCAGGCTAATTCTGAAGCGAGTCATTGGCTGGTTCGCTGCTGACATTCATGTGCACACATTTTCCTTGTGATTAGCATGCTGGAGCTCTGGGCAGGGGCCAAGGCAGAGGCCAGGAAGTGTGTGTGTACTAATAGGCCTGTCACTTGATTGGGAGCACCGCTGATTCCCAACGCTACAATGACGTGCTCTTTTCCTCTTCCCCTTGACATTGCACAGGGCTGTGGGGGAGGAGATGCACCATCTCTACACACACGGAGGCCACTTGGGTGTGTGGGAAATCAAGCAGAGAGGCTGAAAGGAGAGCTACTAGCTACTTTTTCATTCTGGTCCCTTTGCATGAACTGATTTAGACACATCATGTATGAAAGGACAATGACAACACGGATAATTAGAGGAGGGTGGGGCTGACAGAATTCAAGAGGGAAGACGTGCACCTTCAGGGACTTATCGATTTCTCAGAACTGCTGGTTATTGTCAGACTCGTGGACTTGACCTCTTTTGTAACTCTAAGAGCCATCAGGACTTCTTGGCTACATCTTTGAGGGAAGAAATAAACATATAAAGAGAACACTAAGAGGGATGGCGGGGGAGCAGTGAGAACAAGACAGAGAGTGAGAAAAAAGAAAATAAAAAAGGAGAAAGGTCAATTATTGTTGGAAAGTGGCGTGCTAACAGCAATGTCTGCAAGCCTTTACCAGAAGCACTGGAGCTCTGGGGTGCCTGGAACTGACTTCAGGGAAAAGCACTTTTCCAGTGCACAGTATTTGATTATTTGAAACACATCAGCAGTTCTCTAGAAAACAAGACACAAGGCAGACAATCCTTGGCTATTTTCTTCCCACAGATGTTGTGTTCATTCTCCAAGGTTCCTGACATAACTTCACTGTTCATGGGGCTCCAACGGGCTCGTTCCCAGGGTGAGATGGTTGCTCCCAAGCCAACTGGGCAAATCCCAGATTTCCAGCTCCACTGGGCCCAGGTACCAAGAGAGAAGAATGGCTTCTGCTCCCTTCTCCACCCTCCCTGGGAAGGACAAACTGTCCGGGTGACCAGACAGTTCATGGAGCAAAGGCTTGAACATTCTCTGGGAAAGTCCCACCCCAATCCCTTTCCCACTGACCTTTCCAAAATTCATTTGGCTTGGTTTTGGGCTCTACAAGTTATGAAAGTTAGCTTCCAGGGGAGCGTAAGATGAGGCCTTCCCAATGTGGGATTTAGAACTCTTCATTTCCACCCAAGTGCTAGAGTATAGTTTGGGGGCTTCTTCTTCTTCATATTTAGACAATGATGCAAAACCTGTTGATTTGTTTAGACGCAGTTGTCCCTCATCAGGACAGATGGTATTCAACAGAATGGAATAATTAAGAGATTTAAAAAAAATAATTGTGTGGGGAAATATGGTTGGAGTCAAACATCCCTGGTAATTTATATGAAGAATTCAGGTTTTAAAAATGTGTGTAAAATTTGCCATTAGAGATAATTGCCTTGTTTTCTTGAAGTAAAATAACTATCAACAGGAGATGGTTTATATTGTGCTATTAAAGACAAACACGATTTTTAAAGAATTGTGGGAAGAGTGATATGAAACAGTTTATTTTTATTTTTATTTCATTTTTTGGTACTGGGGATTGAACTTAGGGGCACTAGACCACTGGGCCACATCCCTAGCCCCCTTTTTTTGTATTTTATTAGAGACAGGGTCTCACTGAGTTGCTAAGTGCTTCGCCATTGCTGAGGCTGGCTTTGAACTTGTGATCCTCCTGCCTCAGCCTCCCAAGTGCTGGGATTACAGGCGTGTGCCACCATGCCCAGCTGAAATAGTTTATTTTTATCTCTTCCCAGAGACACTAATGTTCCTGGTGAAACACCTATATAACACAATTGCTTAGGTACACTCAGTGGTTTAAAACACACATACACAGGGGGGTAGGCAGGGGGAGCTATCTTGTTAAACTGTTTTTTGTTAGATTTCGAGCTGCTTTTAGCTTTTCATAGTTCAGGGTCTAAAACACAGGGCTCTTTGTTGAAACACACTTCTTTATATGAAAATTTCAGGGGCTGTGGGTATAGATACCACTAAGCTATTTCAAAGTGAAATACACTAGGCAAGGTGGCACATGCCTATAATCCCAGCGGCTTGGAAGTCTGAGGCAGGAGAATCGCAAGTTCGAGGCCAACCTGGGAAATTTAGCAAGGCCCTAAGCAACTTAGTGAGACCCTGTCTTAATTTAAAAAATAAAAAGGGATGGGGATGTGGCTCAGTGGTTAAACACCCCTGGGTTCCATCCCCAGTACAAAAATAAAATAAAATAAAATACTAAGGCAGGGGGATTCTAAATTCAAGGGCAGCCTGGGCAACTTAGCAAGAAATAAAATGATAAGGGCTGGGGTTAGCTCAGTGGTAGAGCCTAGCGTTTGTGAGGCCATGAGCTCCATGCTCAGCACCACATACATACATACATATATACATACATACTTGCTTCCCACATAATGCTCTTTGCTAACCCACAAGTGAGGATGAAAGAGTATGCCTGAGACACTGAATCCTGAGCCAGTTGACTCTTGGAGCAAACAAGAGGTCTAATTGCAGGGAGGGAGCTGATTAACTCAGCTAACACCCTTAGCCAAACAATTTGCTTCTTGCCTCACCCCATGGCCAATGTCACTAAGCTCTCTTTTACTTATGTGATCCAACAAAGGAACTGCAGCATAATTTTGGCCCAGCACCTTGATGGGGTATTCAGGCCATATGACAATGTACAATAAAATCTGTTTGATTCAAAAGGTCTAGGATCAGGAGAAATGGTGGTCTTTAAATTTGTACATTTGGGATTGAGTTTTATTTAAATGAGTCATCTGGTCTTGATCTTGAAGATTTATCCTAACTGTAAAAATTTATAATTTTTTGTCATTGTCTACCAAAGCTGACTATGCATACATCCTAGGACCCAGAAATTCCATTCCTAGGTATACTCAACAGAAATGCATGCATGTATGCTCCAAGACATGAATACAGAAATATTCATAACAGCATTAGTCATAATAGTCAATGCTTAAAACAACCCAAAGGTCTATCAAGAGTAGAATGGAGCCGGGTGTGGTGGCACACTCCTGTAATCCCAGTGGCTCAGGAGGCTGAGACAGGAGAATCTTGAGTTCAAAGCCAGCCTCAGCAATGGTGAGGCCCTAAGCAACTTAGTGAGACCCTGTCTCTAATAAAATACAAAATAGGGCTGGGGATATGGCCCAGTGGTTGAGTGCCCCTGAATTCAATCCCCGGTACCAAAAAAGGAAAAAGAGTAGAATGGGGGGGCTGGGGATATAGCTCAGTTGGTAGAGTGCTTGGCTCGCATGCACAGAGACCTGGGTTCAATCCCCAGCACACACACACACACACACACACACACACACACACACACACAAAGAGTAGAAGGGTTTGGGTGTGTTGGTGCATGCCTATAATCCCAGTGACTCGAGATGGTGAGGCAGGAGTATGGCAAGTTCAAGGTAAGCTTCAGCAACTTGGTGAGGTCCTAAGCAACATAGTGACACCTGTCTCAAAATAAAAAATAAAAAGGTGTGCTAGCTTTGGCAGCATATATACTATAATTGGAATTATACAGAAAAGATCAGCATGGCCCCTGCACAAGGATGAAACACAAATTTGTGAAGCATTCCACATTTTTACCGAAGTTATGGAACCAGCCCAGATGCCCATTAACAGATGAATGGAAAAAGAAAATGTGATACACACACACACACACACACACACACACACACACACACACATACACACACATAGTGGAATTTTACTCAGTCATAAAGAAGAATGAAATTATGGCATATGCTGGTAAATGGATGGAACTGGAAAGCATCATGCTAAGTGAAATAAGCCAGACCCAGAAACTCAGGGGTTAAACATTGTCTCTCATATGCAGAAGCTAGACCATCATAAGGGAAAATAAAAAGGCAAGGGGAATCCCATGAAAACAGAAGAGAGATCAGTGTTGTAGAGGAAGTGGATTGGGGGGGGGGGGGGAAGAAGGACAGGAAAAGGGAGGAACAATGAAATAAAATTCATCAAATTATACTATGTCCACATGTGATTATATCACAGTGAATTACACCTTTTTGTATATCTATACTACACTAATTAAAAAAAAAACTATAAATAAATAGAAGAAAAATCTGGTAGAATAGAGGAAAGGGAACAGAGGGAAGAAGGAGGAAAATAAATATAAAAATAAAAAAGGCTAGGGAGATGTTCAGTGGCAGTGTACCCCTGGATTCAATCCCCAGTACCACATGCACACACAAAAAGAGTAGAATGAACATTTATGATAATATCCATTCAAGACAGCAGTGAGAAAGTTCAATACCTATGAGCAACCATGTGGATAAATCCTCCAAGCATGATGCTGAGTAAAAGAAGCCAGACACAAAGGATCACATTTTGTATGATTCCATTTATACCAAGTTTAATGCAGACAAAGCTAATCTATGCTGTTAGAGATCAGGACAGTGGTTACCTTTGACAGGGAAGTGACTGAGAGGAGAGACTAGGGGTGTAGATTGAATAGTGGCCCCTCAAAAAGATATGTGCACATCTCAGAACATGTGATCGTGGCCTTGTTTGGGAAAAGAATCTTTGCAGATGCAATTAAGTTATGGATCTGAAGATGAGACCATCCTGGATCATCTGGGGGTGGTAAACTCAATGAGAAATATTTTGTTTTGTTTTGTTTTGTTTTTTGGTACTGGATATTGAACCCAGGGGTGCTTAACCACTGAGCTACATCTCCAGTCCTTTTTTGTAATTTATTCAGAGACAGGGCTTCACTGAATTGCTTAGAGCCTCAGCTAAATTGCTGAGGCTGGCTTTGAACTCAAAATCCTCCTGCCTCAGCCTCCTGAGCCACTGGGATTACAGGCATGCACCACTGCCCCCGGTGAGAAGTGTTTTTATAATAGGAGAGTAAAGGGCTGGGGTTGTGGCTCAGCGGAAGAGTGCTCACCTAGCATGTGTGCGGCCTGGGTTCAATCCTCAACACCACGTAAAAATAAACGCATTGTGTACAATTAAAGCAAATAAATATTTTTTTAAAATAATAGAAGAGTAAAAGGGAAAAGAAGGAGAGAGCCATGTGAAGACAGAGGAGGGGATTTTTGGAGTGATGTAGCTACAAGCCAAGGAATGCCTATAATCACCAGAGCTGGAAAATGTGAGAAAGAAGATTCCCCCCCAGACCCCCTGAAGGAAGCAAGGACTTGCAGTAACTTTGCTTTCAGACTTCTGGCACCCAGAATTGTGAGGGAATAAATTTCTGTTGTTTTAAGCCACTAAATCTGTGGTAATTTCTTATAGCAGTAACAGGATGCTAATACAGGGAAGATGTCCTGTTTCTTGTTCTGGATAGGGACACATGGGTACGTCAATTTTGTAAAAATTAATGAAGCTGTACACCAATGATTTGTGTACTTTTTTTTTTTTTTTTTTTTTTTTGGTACTGAGGATTGAACTAAGGAGCACTTAACCACTGAGTCACATCCCCAGCCCTTTTTAATGTTTTTTAAATTGTTGATGAACCTTTATTTTATTCATTTATTTATATGTGGTGCTGAGAATTGAACCAGTGCCTCACACATGGTAGGCAAATGCTCTACCACTGAGCCACATCCCCATCCCTTTTTATATTTTATTTAGAGACAGGGTCTCACTGAGTTGTTTAGGGCCTTACTAAGTTGCTGAGGCTGGCTTTGAACTCACAATCCTTCTGACTCAGCCTTCCAAGCCACTGGGATTATAGGCATGTACTATGGCACCCAGCTGTTTTGTGTACTTTTTAATATATAATTATACTTCAATAAAATTTTTTTTAAAAAATCTATGATTCTATAAACTAATTTCTAACCCTATCACTTTGAATAAACAAAGCAGCTTATTTGAGGGGTTACTGTGTTTAAATCATGCTTTACAAATGGAAAGCTTTAGTCAGGCACGGAGGTACACACCTGTAATCCCAATGGCTTGTGAGGCTGAGGGTGGAGGATTGCAAATTCAAAGCCAGCCTCAGGAAATTAGCAAGACCCTGAGCAACTTAAAGGCCTGGGGATGTGGCTCAGTGAATAAGCGCCTCTGGATTCAATCCCTGGTACACACACACACACACACACACACACACACACACAAATGGAAGTACTTTTTTTTACCAAATGCAAAAAATACATGCCCCTGGGTATGTGGTTCAGTGGTAGAACGCCTGCCTAACATGTATGAGGCCCTAGGTTCAGTCTCCAACATGGCCAAACATAGAAACATATCTATAGTCCCCTAATTAACGTACTTATAGTTTTTCCCTCCACTCTAGTACGATGAGGGGAACTTTGGAAGACAAAATATCAGAGATATGAGCAATCATCCAATTTTCATATTTTCTCTTTTGTTGAAGTAGGTAGCAGGGTAGTTAAGGGGCACCAAGCTCCCAGGACAAGAAATGAATGGAAGTTTTAGGTAATTGACATATTCAGTCACAGAGGACTCCCCAGGTAGCCAAATGTTATTTTTACTCACAGTAGATCATTTGTGACCCCACTGTGATAAACAACCAAAATAATAAGCTAAACCCTAACCCCATATTATCTGGCAATTTTACAAATAATTGCATGTAACTTGTGTTATTAAGCATGAGAATCAGCCAGGGGCAGTGACACATGCGTGTAATCCCAGGGGCTCGGGAGGCTGAGGCAGGAGGATCACAAGTTCAAAGCCAGCCTCAGCAAAAGCAAAGTGCTAGGCAAATCAGAGAGACCCTGTCACTAAATAAAATACAAAAAGAGGGCTGAGGATGTGCCTTAGTTGTTGAGTGCCCCTGAGTTCAATCACCAGTACCCTACCTCTTAAAAAAAAAAAAAAAGAAAGAAAAGAAAAAGAAAAAGAGACTCAAAGATGGTTTCCTCTGTCTTGGGGAAAAAAAGAAAGACACTTGGCAGAGTACAAACAATAAACCAGTGGAGGTTTCATAATTTTCCAAAAGAATAAGATGCCTCCAAACTGAGCATGTTTTCCATTTTCCACTCCCTCCAACTCCAGGCAGATGATTTTGAACGTGCACTCTCCTCTCACTGGCTTCGAAGAAGTTAGCACTTGCCAGAACTGTGGACTCAAGACGAAAGCCAAGTGCAGATGGAAGTGGCTGTGGAGAACAGGCCCAAATTCCCCCAGCAGGGATTACTGAGGAACAAAGCTGGCAGGGTGCAGATTTCAAATAGTCACAGGTGCAGAGAGGCCGAGGGTGGGAGCCAGGGTAGTGGGGAAGGGCCTTTTTCCACCCTCATTCAGTCAGTTCTCATGGATATCTATTTGAAGGGGGCCATTGCTACCTGAATCCAGTCATTGAAATTTAAGTGCAAGGAGACCTCATCACCGAAGATGGGCAGTCAGGACTACTGTTTCCTCCACAATCGGGTCAGATCTTCCCCACTGGCCCTGCTCAGGCACTGAGAACACAGGACTGTAGTCACACACTGTCTGGGACACAGTGTACAAAGTAAAGAAGACAACAGTGGCCTTCTCCTTCAACTCTGAGAGGTTTTGAAGTCCAAATTAGGAAGAAGCAAAGTTTTGGCAATGGCTTTAGTGCTGATTTCCTTAAGGGGTAAATTAGGTTAAAATTGATGACTCTTCTAGTTCCCTCCTGTACCAGAATCCTCTCATGTGTGCGTTTCGTTCTGTATGAAAGGCCTGTTTTTCCCCTTAAGAGTGTGAGCAACAAAGACAGCCAGTGCTGGGCCTCCTGTTTCTGTTGTCACCCTTGAACTTTTGTCATCTACATGCAACTGTTAATGTAAAAAAAAAAAAAAAAAGAAAAGAAAAGAAAGAGAGTAAGAAAGAAAAAGCAAAGTGAAGACAGAAGTGATATGGCACAAGTTCCAAATTAGGTCACTCAGGGATGGCCACAACAGTACCTTCTTCAGCAAGATGAAAAAGTACAACTCTTAAGATTTGAGAGGAGAAAAAGGTGAAATTTGGGAGCAAAGAGAAGAAAATTTCCACTTAGAAGATACAAAAAGGAAGGCAATGTTTGTGAAACCAGATAATAACTGACTTGACAAGAAGTCAAACATTACGTAATGTGCAAAGCTCAGCCTGAAACCTTGACTCTAACATACATTGCATGTTTTTTTCCTAATTCAGTTTTGTCTGTATGGCATTTCAGCCAAATGTTCTAACTGAAAGCCCTTGAGGAAAGGCTGAACATGAGACAATAGTTCATAATTCAATTCCATCAGCATTTACTGAAAGTTTACTATGTGCTCAACACTCCGTTTGGAGCTGTGGGGAACATGTAGGAAGCAGAAAACACAGTCAAAGCCTGCAAGAAGGTTGCCATTTTGTTGAGGGAGCAAAGACTTCAACATGAAACAAGGAAAACCATCTAGTGAGAAAATAAAGACATAATAAAAAACCAAAAGAGATTGGGTGTGGTGGTGCATGCCAGTAATCCCAGCAGCTGGGGAGGCTGAGGCAGGAGGATCATAAATTCAAAGCCAGCCTCAGCAACTTAGTGAGGCCCTAAGCAACTAACTCAGTGAGATCCTGTCTCTAAATAAAATATAAAAAAGGGCTGGGGATGTGGCTCAGTGGTTAAGTATCCCTGAGTTCTTTCCCAAGTACAAAAAAAAAAAAAAAAAAAAAAAAAAAGAAGGAAAGAAAGAAAAGAAACAACATTTACTGCAATGATGTATGATTCGGGCAAAAATGGGCAATTTGACACCACAGCATTGTGAAAACAGTGATGAGAGGTCTAGTGCATACACATAAAGCAGACTTCTGGGATGTAAGGACAAGGCCAGCCAATGCTATTTACTGAAACTGATATTAAAACAAGACAAAACTCCAACCATTGGTGCCATTAAGAATAGGGTTCTCGGGCTGGGGCAGGGGCTCAGTGGTAGCACACTTGCCTGGCATGTGTGAGGCACTGGGTTCGATTCTCAGCACCACATGTAAATAAAAAATAAAGTAAAGGTCTATCAACAACTAAAAATATATTTAAACAAAAAGACTAGGGTTCTCAGTTGGTAGAGTACACACACACACACACACACACACACACACACACACACACAGAGACCAGGGTTCTCCCTCAAAATCAGCAAGAGACTGAGAATGGTTTCAAAAATCTCAAGCATAAGGGATCAATTTAAAAGGCTGAGCAACGTAAAATCAGTTGTCTGGATGTTGTATGGCAGGGAATAAAGTTCTTGGTAACTGAGAGAATACTGAATAAGATCTGGATTGTAGCAAGTTGTAGGTAAGTATAGAACATTGTTTAAGGAAGTGGACCTGAACTCTCTGGGCCATCATAAAGGCATATTTTAGATGCAGACAGGGGAAACAACCCAGATGTTCCCTTTCTCCCTCTCCCTTGATTATGATTCCCTGAAAGATAGCAGTTAACCTTAGAATCACACCTGGTGACCCCATCACTTATTATCCAAGTAGCCTTCTTTCACTTCTCCAAGCCTCAGTTGCTACTGCTATAAAATGGGTATAATAATACATACTGTGGTGGATTGTGGTGAGGATTTAATTTACTAGCTATGTGACTTTGAGCACATCGGACTGTTACTACTATTTTTGCTGTTATGCCTATAAATACTTCCAATTTTGCTTTACAGGCACTTGGGTACTAGTAATGGAAGTTAAGAGGACACAAGCATTTCAGGCACTGGAAAGGTATACACTCCTTGTTAGTGAACCATCAGTGCTCTACATTAGTCTCTTCTGAGTCAAGTTTGTGTGTTATCAGTCCCCACTGCATGATCTTAGAGTTCCTGTCTTAGTGAATAACCAGCCTTTATTATCAGCATCCACCCCCCAAAATAAGAAAGTGTTTGACTCACAAAACTGGAAGTTTAAAGGCAGGTAGACACATGACTGTAGCCTCAGCTCCTTGTCTCTACTCTCTCCTTCATCCTGACCTGCTCCCTGAGTTGACTTTACCCTAAAGTCTGAATGAGGTCTGCAGCAGTTTCAGACCTCATATCCATGCATGACGTGATAGGGAGGGATGGGGACCTTTTTCTTAATGATGAGGAAACCTTCCCTCATCTCCCATTAATATAAACTGGGTCACATGCCCATTCCCAAACTAATCCTCGTAGCCTGGTATATCTGTAACATCCAGGGGCATGAGATTATTTAAGATTGGCTCACACTAATTAGGCTCCACCCACTGTTTCTGGAAGTAATTCTTCAAACCATACTTTGGCTAAACAACCTGAGAGGTAAAGTGGATGGGGAGCTATCAAGCCACAATGGCCACCATCTTTAGCATAGGATATCTGTGGCTCCTTACTGCTAGAGATAATGAAAAATAGCCCTACCATGAATAACTGGCCACTCCCCAAGGACCATTTGAAGTTAAGGTCTACTCCAGTGACCTCTTTGAAACTATAGTCATATCCGGAGTAACAGGAATGCCTGGAAAAACAGGGTCCTTTTCTAAAATGGGCTTTCCGTCTGGCCAGACTCCTCAGTCCATAACTTCAGTTGATAGGATCTTTGGGAGAGGTTTCCTTGGCCTTTTGTTTGAATGTTGTGCCCCCTTTATGATTCTATACATGAATAGGAAACCAGCCCTTTCCAGTTATGTCAGGACCCTGATTAATGCCTCAGTAGCAAGCATGACCCAAACCACACTGAGCTCGGTTCCTTCCTTTCCCAGAAGGAAGCTAACATGCTCTCCCTTTGTTTGAAGGTGCTGGGTTAAAAAACACTAGCATCAGTTTCAGAGGGAGGTAAAGAGGCCGTAAAATCTGTTCTCCTCCCCAGGCCTCTACTGTTTTGTTGAATTCCAAATGAATCAGCCTGAGACTGGAAAATTCTTCCAAGCTAAGGCTGAGGACAACATACCTTGATGCAGGCCAAGGCAGACTACTTGCAGAGCTCAGTGTGTCACCCTGCTCTGGAACGTGTACATCCAAAGGCCTGTGGCTCAGGGTTCAGTTCCCACCATTGGCTTACTTCTTGACCTGTTTTTAATTTTTCAAAACCCCCATCCCTCTTGCAGAATAGTTTCAGTTCTTTGCCTGACCTCTGCTTTGTCTCCCGGGCAGGTTGCCTTGTTCTCTCTCAGCTGGCCAGGCTGGCTGGTTGCCTAATTGTCCCTAGAGACAGGAAGGCACCCTTTACATCTTTCTGCTTTTGGTCCATTTTTACTGCTTGTTTGGAGTTAACATCAAGGACTTTAAAAACATCTTGGTAAATGCAGATGTAGAAGCTAGATAGGATTGTGGTCACCTTGGCCCTCATTTTTCTTGCTGCTTACAGAGTAGGAAAATTCAATGCTGTTTTTGGACTTGACCCAACACCTTTTCTGTCCAGAAAGCCAATAACTCACTCTCTGAGCGACTTGTTTGGCTCCACTGGCCATATCACGTATCATATATTATAGATGATATATCACAGGCATTGGCAAAGCTAACTAATGCCCAACTTGCACTCGTAGGTCCCAGCATCAAGACTGCCAGAGGTAACCATACATTAATGTTACTGAGACATGGTGGGCTGTTAAACCAATCTGCATCATTTGAGGTGAAAGGGTGGAAGCAAGCAGACATCCAAGTTTCTTGGATTTGTATCAGTATAATTTCTTTTGGACTGTAAATACTTCAAAAGATCGTATTTTCTACATTACTTGGAATTTGTTTTTCAAATCATGTGAATATTGTGTACAGAACATTTTGCTCAATGTTCAAGGGGCTACAAGGGTTGTATGAAGGGATCCCTGCCATATGCTTGTGTTCTGGAAAACATACAAACAACCCAAGGCAGTATATGCTAAGTCAGAAGGAATGGTGTGTGACAGAAGCAGAGGACTTTATCCTTGGTTGATGTGTAACAGCTTAAACTCATTTCTAAGCACTGCCCTTGGGCCCTTTCACTCAGGGCAATGACATATTTTGCGAGAGGTGGGGTGAAACACCACTGACCATCTGGAAAGAAATGGAACCTGTCATTAACCTATGGCCAATCTGCACCAAGAGTGTCCTGTTCAGTTACTGGCATCCTGTGGCTAAAGTTGGCCTATCCAGAAGGTCAAAATTGCATGGGCCCAGTGGTTTATATAGCAGCTTGCATTCTGCTGGGGAAAGGAAGATAAATTTGGATGGGGCTGGGGATGGTGGGGACCTGACCTCCCTGGGAAACACCCTGCTATATTTTGAGCTGCCTGGTCACTGTGCTTAGTGATTTTAACAGAAAACATTATTTTCTTCAGTGGCTTGTAGTGAAGTTTACACTCTGCCAAGGAAGAGAAAATAAATGTCTGTGGGAGGGGAAATAGCAAGGCCCTCCTTGGGAAGTTCTCTGCTGGTCACTCAGCTTATTAATTTTTAAAAGCGACATTATGGGGTCAGGAAGAGAACCCTGGCCTGGAAGTCAGGAAACTTGCTCTGGGGTGGGCCCGCTTAGCAGATGTAGGGAGAACATCAGCCTCTGGAAATCCACAAGAGGAATTTATAACAATGATAATGACACAGATGTTACATTTTATACCACTTAACACTTTTCAAAGCACTTTCACATTTACTACCAAAAAGTCATAGAATCTCAAGAGTGGGAAAGGACTTCATTCAGTATGGTCTCCCATCAAGCAAGAATGAATCCCTCTGAGGAAGCCAGTTCAGCAGGTAACACCATCTCCATTTTCTAGAAAAACAAACTAAGGACTTAAAAGAGTTTAAGGCTAAGATGATCCAGTCAATGACTAACAAGACTGGCCCAAGCCACTGGTCCCGGGTTCTTTCTGTGCTATCACATCTCTTTTGTCTTTTGGGGAACGAAAAGGTTCTAGTCACCCTACTAGACAAATATCTCACACTACTTTTGAATCTCCTGTCCTTGTTCCAACTCATCACCAATGTTAGGCTTTCTTTGAAGGTATTTAACAAATGCCTTAGTGAATGCATTCAAAGTCAAATTTCTGAGATTCTCCTTATCCTTTAAAGGCATACCAGGTTCTGTTTTCAGCAATTTGATCCTCAGTTTTGGAAACTTAGTTTGGTTGTAGCTACTGGCTGAATTAGCCCATTACCAGGGCTTAGATGGGGAAACAGTTTGGTACCTTATAGCAGATCACCTTTATTTGTGTGTGTGTGTGTACTGGAAATTGAACAAAGGGACACTTAACCACTGAGACACATCCTCAGTCCTTTATTTATTTATTTTTTAAATTTGGAGACAGGGTCTCACTGAGTTGCTTAGGGGCTCAATAAGTTGCTGAGGCTGGCTTTGAACTCTCGATTGTCCTGTCTCCTGCCTCAGCCTTCCAAGCCACTGGGATTACAGATGTTCACCACCATGCCTGGCCCAGATCACCTTTTTTGACAGATGAAACAATTGGCACGTCAGTTCCCTAGGTCTGATATTGGCAGGTTGAAGATCCAACATCTGATTTCTCCTTAAAGCCCTAGCTGCAACTATCAAGAATGGTTGTGTTGCCCTTTTCTTGGCCACTGGAATATATTAAATGAGACAACATTAGGTTCAATTTAATATATATTTTTGAGTCAGAGTCTCACTATGTTGCCAAGGCTGGTCTTGAACTTCTGGGCTCAAGTGATCGATCTTCCTTTCTCAGCCTCTCAAGCAGCTGGGACTACAGGGATATTCCACTGCACTCAGCTTCAGTTTAAATCTCAATGTCAGAGGAAGAGCTCTAATCAGAGTTGTTCATCATGAGTTTTGGACACAATCAGCCTCTTCCACGGGTGTTAGACTGCAATGAAAACAAGAAATCAAAGCCTTGCAGGGGAATTGCCCACAGGATTATCAAGCCAGCCAAAGGAAGTAGTTTTCTTGGAAGTTAAAAATTTAAGTTTAGCGAGATATTTCCATTTTTAAAAAAATCAAGATTTTAAATTGTATAGTGCCTTGATTTTTTAAAAATAAAAAACCTCTTTAGTTCATAATTCTTTGAAACATACATAAAAAAATCCTAGTTGATCAATTTCCATTCCTATATGCTCATCCCTTTTATTTTCTCCTTCTCTAAAAATAGGGTCTATATTGCAATAAACATCTTCTGCCCCTACCTCCCACCCAGAGAACATCTAGAAACAGTGTTAGTGAAATAACAATAGTTTTATACAGTGCTATGATTTTTATAGATAGAAGGAAGCCCCCCCACTTCTACCCCCACCATCAGAGATACGGGGGGGGGGTTAGTTGCCCCAAAGCTTTGAGAACAAGAGGAGAGCAAGCAATAGAATCTGGCAGATCACCCTAACCAAACATCCCCCAGGTAGAAGGGGCCCAACCTGTCTGGTGAGATTCCTTCAAATACACTGTACACTATCAAGGCTTAATTTACCAGGAAAAAAAAAAAAAAAAACAATGGAATTTACCAGGAAATATTTAAGGTAGAGTAACAGAGCTCTTGGAATATACTTAAACATAACTTTGTAAGCTTAAACAGCATAATAAACTCTTCCAGAAACTTTTATTTCAGAAACTTTTATTTTTTGGTACCAGGGATTGAACCCAGGGACACTCAACCACTGAGCCACATCCCCAGCCCTTTTTATGTTTTGAGACAGGGTCTTGCTAAGTTCTGCTGAGCTGGCTTTGAACTTTTAATCCCCCTGCTTCAGCCTCTGGGGCTGCTGGAATTACAGGTGTATGCCACTGCGCCTGGCTCCAGAAAGAACTTTCTATAGAATCACACCCATTTGGACTAGTACAAATTAGGCCCATGTCAGGCCTCTTAGAATTGGCACACCACACACTGATATTGACAACTGTGGCTTGGCTCCCACCACTGCCCAGTTGTCCCTTGTACTGTGAGTGTTCCAGTTTCTCTCCTTAGGCACCCAAATCTTCCTCCAAACTTGACAATTTGGTTGCTGAAAAACTGAAGCTGTGGGTCTGAAATTCCTTAGCTATTGGAGATTTGAAATCATGTCTCACCAGACGAGTTTTTTTTCCATGACTACTCCCCTAAATTATCATCTCCCACTCTGCTCTATATTTCCTCCCTTCTCACTTTCTCACTCCCACATTTACCCCTCCCTCTAGACCTGTGATATCCTATTAGAGTAGCCACTAGCCATGTGTGGCTGCTTACATGGGAAAGGATTTAAATTAAACTAAAAATTCAGTTTCTTGATCACACTAGCCACATTTCAAGTTTTCAACCATCATGTGTGGCTAGTGGACACTTCATGGGACATCACAAATGGACAACAGTACTATCATCACAGAAAGTTCTGCTTGAGCACTGCTCAGGGGAGTCCTCTGATTTTTCTCCTATGTCAACGTCTACTCAATATCAGGCAGACAAATGCATTATCCACAATGACAGTAGCAACACTGATGACTATTTTACAAGGGACCCTTCTACCTCACTAGGTGCCAGTTTCTAGAATGCCATGAAACTTTCAGAATGAGTACTGCATTCCTTTCTTGGTCCTCTTCAATCTTTACCTTCTTTACAGAACATCACACTCCTAAAATTTCTCCTCTGACCTGTTCCACCCACATCTTGTCCCTGGCATATCACCATTGCTGAAGAAGTGCTGGTTTAGTATGATAATAAGTTTCCCTCCTTGATCATTCACTCTTCCGGGTACTTTCATCCTACTTTTCCCTTCTGTGCCCAAATCCCAGTCTTCAGTTCTTCTTCTGCCCACCCTCCTCTGATGGTTTCACCTTCTCTCATTTGCCTTTATCTAACTGCTCTATGAAAATGGGTCTTAAAAGAACAGACAATTTAGAAATAATGAAAAAGAAAGAAAATGGGTCTCAATCTCATAGCTCAAGCTGCTAATTTCTCACCTACATGACTGGCATTACTAGGAGAGTACCAACCAAGAAAAAGATGATTTTACTATCAATGAATACCCCCAGGGACACAAAGAAATCTGTTTGTCTATCCCAGCTATCTCCTATGTCTTGCAACACAGTGGGGGCCATCTAATTCCAGAAGAAGCAACCTGTCCATCCCTCAGAGGCTGTATTGCGATGAGAGATCTGCACGTGAAGAGTTGGGGACTTTGGGGAGGTAGAAACAAAGACTACAAAATGAAATATGGGATAGTGTGGCCAAAGGAACTCTGCATATATAATAATCCTGCCATAATCTTTTTTTTTTTTCAGGAGGGGTACCAGGGATTGAATACAGGGGCATTTAAGCACTGAGCCACATCCCCAGCCCTTTTTAAATATTTTATTTAAAGATAGGGTCTCACTCAGCAATAAAAGAGAATAAAATAATGGCATTCACAGGTAAATGGACGAAGTTGGAGAATATAATGCTAAGTGAAATTAGCCAATCTCAAAAATCAAATTACCGAATGTTTTCTCTGATATAAGGAGGCTGATTCACAGTGTTGTTGGATTTGGGTACATAGGAGGATTAGAGGAACACTAGAATGGTCAAAGGGAAGGGAGGGGAAGGGAGGAAGCAAGGGGGGTGGAGGGAAAAAAAAAGAGAAAAGGTGGTTGAATAAGATGGATATCATTATCCTAAATGCATGATTGAAGACATGAATGGTACTATACTTTGTATATAAACAGTTGTATGTAAAAAGATGCTCTATATGTGCATTATGAATTGCAATACATACTACTACTATAAATAAAAAAAATTAATAAATTAAAAAGTTTGATAAAAGAAAAAAAAAACAGGGTCTCACTACATTCCTAAGTGCCTCTCTGAGTTACTGAGGCTCACTTTGAACTTGCAATCCTCCTGCCTCAGCCTCCTGACCCGCTGGAATTACAGGTGTGCACCACCAGGACTGGTGGCTGCCTTAATCTTATACCAAGTTTTAAAGTCTCAGAATGATAGCTGGGCATGGTGGCACATGCCTGTAATGCCAGTAGCTCAGGAAGCTAAGGCAGGATTGCAACTTCAAGCAGGCCTCAACAACTTAGTGAGACCCTGTCTCAAAATAAAAAATAAAAAGGGCAGGGAATGTGACTCAGTAGTTAAGCACCCTTGGGTTCAATCCCTGGTATCAAAAACAAACAAAAAAATTCAGGATAACATAGAAGTTCTTTTTATCTATCAGTCTATTTATTTATTAGTTGTAGATAGACACAATACCTTTATTTTATTTATTTATTTTTATATGGTGCTGAGGATTGAACCCAGTGCTTTACATGTGCTAGGCAAGTGCTCTACCACCCAGCACAACATAGAAGTTCTTTTCATTTCTTCTCCTTTTGTTTCAGAGTGGGGAGTGGTTTAATAACCCCTGCACTGCTTCTTCATAGAGACCTATGCAATAGATGAAGACCATAATGGAAAACCAGTCATTTTCACAAAGGCAATATCATAAATAGCTGGGCATGGTGGTGCACACCTGTAATCCCAGTGGCTCAGGAGACTGAGACAGGAGAATCACAAGCTCAAAGCCAGCCTCAGCAATGGCGAAGCACTAAGCAACTCAGTGAGACCCTGTCTCTAATTAAAATACGAAATAGGGCTGGGGATGTGGCTCAGTGTTCGAGTGCCCCTGAGTTCAATCTCCGGTACCCTCCAAACAAACAAACAAACAAACAAACAAACAAAAAGCCTGCACAAATTACACTTTGGTGTTACATGAAGGAAGATGACAGGACGACAGTCTCCTTCCCTCCTCAAAGCCTACACATGAAGTACACTGCAGCCTCTAACAGTATATGATGCCTAGAACTAATGGGAAGGGAAGTCAGAATTTTTTCTACCTTTGACTTTTTTTTTTTGGGGGGGTGACTTTCAGCATACACATTGCTCGGCTGATTAGAAAGGCAAGAAATCAGGTAGGTAGAAATATATAGCTCATTCAGCTATATGAAAATTAAAGTCATGCTGACAAGGCAACGTGCAGGAGGCTTGATTTTGTTACGCTTAAAGAACGCCAGGCCCTGACCAATGTTCTTGAAATGTAAATTCAACATTCAAAACCGGTAAGTAACACTAAGAACACTGGAAAAACAGAAGAAATTTACATTAGACAGATGTGGGATGTCCCAAAACACTGTGATCTTTTACAGCTACAAGGTCAAGGCAGTTTTTCACAGTGATTTGTATGAAGTTTGCTTATAAAAGAAAAAACAAAATTTAAGAGGGCATTTGGTTATGTACGGAGATACCAGTGTAGCGAAAATAACTCTGAAAGCAAGAACTACTTACTAGGCAATTTGGATTAATATAAAAGGCAGATTATTGGAGCTAGCACATCACCTTTCCTACATTTGAAGAAAAAATTGTAGATAAAGAAAACTCTTTTAAGAAAGTAAAAGAAAATCTTCTTCCACAAAGCTGCCTTTCCCACAGCCTTCTGCCAAACAGATTCTGTTACTGGGTAAACATAAGCTACCAACAATTTATGTACCAATATATATAGCAAATTATAGTTGAGAGGAAGCTTGTGAGCTCATGAAACAGATGGTAGATTTGTGTCATGGCCCAGGAAACATCGGTGTTTTGACATAATGAGGCACTGTAAGTCTCTCACAGTTTCCTAGCCTGCTGAACATTCTGACTTTTTTTTTTGTTGCAAAATTAGAGGACAGAGGATCCTGTAGAAAAGAAAGGAGGAGAAGCAGGAAATGGCATAGACAATGCTCTTTTGGAGTTGGATTATCATTCTCCAACTTTGTGTTTAAATGCGATAACAGCAGAAAGTACACCAACCCAGCTCATAATGGAATCCTCAGATTTCCTACCTGGGTTGAGGTCAAATTTAGTGAGTGCAACAACTTTAACACCACTTCTCTAGCTCTATAACTCATGGAAGAAAGGCTGGTCAAATAATCAGGGCTGGGAACGAGAGGACATAATATTGTGTGAACTGTGTAATTAGAGAATACGTCCACGATTACCTAAGTTTTGTGAAAAGAAATCTCAACATTTAAGGCTCTTCTAGCTCATATTTCTCATCTAATTAGGAACTGGTGTTTGTATAATAAACGACTGGTTCAAAAAATAAAAATGAAAATTCAATGACTGGTTCACAACTAGACTTCAACTGTCCCACCACATTCTGGAACAAACTGTTGACTCACACTCAGATCCACACTGACATCTGCAGGTAATTGGAACAGGGCTTCTCTGACTTGATTTCAGAGACTCAGAATTCTCAAACCATTCATCTTAGTAGTGTGCTAACCCAGAAAACTTAAATGCCTCGGATCGCAATGTACTTCTTAAAAAAATATTCTAAATGTTTATGTGATTTTCAAAGAAGGAAATGTTGCATATAGAATATAAGCTTAATTATGTAGAAAATTCCACAAACACACAGCTGTCTCTGCCTGATGTAATTATGTTGATTTTTATTTTCACTTTAAAACTGTTCTTTTTTTCTATCTTCCATTACTTTTCATATATTCTTCAATAGGTATATATAGTACTTTTACAATAAGTTATTCAAAGATTGCTACCTAAATTTTAACCCCAAATCTTTAGTTGTCCCAATTCAAATTTGTACTCCACATTTATCAAAGCCATGGAGGGGTGGAATCCTATAAAATGTTATATAGGCTATTGAAACTCTAAAATAAACACAAAAATAAGGATAAAACAGATGTGTAGTAGACTCAAAGTGCTCTAATACATGTGATTTTTCTATAGTGCCTTTCAACTGAGCAAGATTTCAAAGTAATGTTTATTGGATCAATTTATAATTACAGTATTAGGGAAAACAGGATATACTACCCAGAGGCTCCTTTTATAATGACCATCTAGGGAAAGGCATGTTTTCACCCGGCTTGTGAAATCAAGTGATTCACGTAACTTCTGATGTAAAAAACCAACATATAAAATCGGCTTACTCTACATGTTGAAAATTAGTTGTAATAGAAAAACATATCAGGAATTTCTAGTGGCAAAAAAAAAAAAAAAAAAAAAACGATTGCTAACAGGTTCAATAACAAATCCAATCAACAGGCACTCATAAACACAGTCTCCCAATTCACAAGTGTGTCCCATTTCAAACATTTATTGGTGCTTAGGATACATTTTCTTAAAGAAACAAAGTTATAAAAGAATTCCAAGTTAATTCACAAAAGTAAAGCTAAAATGCTGTAGGTCTGTAGTGAAATCCTAGGAGGGAGTTTTAGCAATAATAGAAAACAAATGGTGGAATGATTTTAGTGATAAATTATTTCTCCCATGTTCTAGTTTTGGTGCGTAAGACACTTACAAAATAAGATAAGAAAGCAAGCCATTTTCAAGCAATTTAGATGCAAACATCTAATTTCATTTGGAAATTTGCAACTTTTCTTATTTTTGATCTAGGTATAAATTTTATGCATATGGGCTTTGCTGAAGGTTTTACTTTAGTTAATAAATGGAAACAAAACAAAATTACGGGGACTGGGATTGTGGCTCAGTGGTAGAGCGCTTGCCTAGCATGTGCGTGGCCTAGGTTCAATCCTTAGCACCACGTAAAAATAAATAAAGGCATTATGTATAACTAAAAAGTAAATAAATATTTAAAAAAATGAAATTAGGAAGGAAAAATAGGAGAGAGATTGTGGTATGGAAACTGGACAAGAATTAAAAGAGCAGCAGGGAAGGTGGAAGTAAAGAAAATGTGAATCTAGACTACTCCTTGCCTCTGTGTTGTTCACTCATCCTTTTAACTCTTAAATGGCAAGTTGCATTGGTGAATGTGAGACAGTAATTTAATCATTCATCCAGCAAATGTTATTTGAACATTTATTTTGTACACAGAGCAGGGGATACTAGTGTGAACAAGTAGTCTTGGTTACTCCTCATACATCTAATAATATAACATTGAACATAAGACACTGAAGAAATACTATAATTATAACTTGGATAAGGGCAATAAAAGGGAACACCTAGGGAGATCCAGAAGTGTCTAATGGGACAACCTAATTTGACACTGCCCATCTTCCTGAGTGATCCCGATGGTCAAGGTTACTGTGTGTTTAAAATATATTCACATTTCTTACTAGGTGAAATTGAGTGTTTTTTTTTTTTTTTCAATTCATTTTTAGTTGTAGATGGACACAATACCTTTACTTTATTTATTTTTATGTGGTGTTGGGGATTGAACCCAGTGCCTCACACATCCTAGGCAAGCACTCTACCACTGAGCCACAGCCCCTGCCCCTTGAGTGTTTTTTAGTACTTAATTTAAGGGTCATTTGTATACTTCTGTGATCTGTTTTCATGCTTGTGCTTATTCCTCTATTCAGGTTTTTGGCCATTGTCACCCACCCTATAGATTTTGAATTCTTTATATATTTGGGACATTAACCTTTTGTTTAGGATATATATATTTTTCTCTCAGTTTGACTGTTTCTCTTTTGACTTTTTTTTTTTTTTTTTTTTCCATGCAAGGGGTTTTAATTTTTAGGCAGTTGAAATTACCCATCTCTTTTTCTGCATCTGGATTTGGAGTCATACTTAGAAAATCATTCCCCTTACTCAGATTATAAGGAATTAATTGGGCTGGGATTGTGGCTCAGTGGTAGAGCACTTGCATAGCATGTGTGAGGCACTGGGTTCAATCCTCAGCACCACGTATAACAAAAAAAAACAAATAATAAATGTCCATCAACAACTAAAAAATTTTTTTTAAATAAAATAAAGGAACAAATTTAAATTTTCTCCTAGGATTTGTATAACTCTCATTTTTACATGCGTACCCATTTTAGAGTCTATTTCAGGGTATGATGTGAAGTATGGGACCAAATAATCCAAAAGGCTATCCAATTATCCTAATAGCATCCATTAAAAAGTTCATCTTTGGGCCAGGGTTATGGCTCAGAGGTAGAGTGCTCGCCTAGCATGTGTGAGGCACTGGGTTCGATCCTCAGCATCACATAAAATAAGATAAAGGTGTTGTGTCCACCTACAACTAAAAAAAATAAATATTTAAAAGAAAAGTTCAGGGCTGGGGTTGTGGCTCAAGTGGTAGAGCGCTCACCTAGCACACGTGAAGAACTGGGTTCAATCCTCAGCACCACATAAAAATAAAATAAAGATATTGTATCCGCTTAAAACTAAAAAATAAATATTAAAAAAAAAAAAGCTTGGGGCTGAGGTTGTGGCTCAGTGGTAGAACGCTCGCCTAGCATGTGCACGGCCTGGGTTCGATCCTCACTCAGCACCATGTAAAAATAAAGGCATTGCGTACAACTAAAACAAATAAATAAATATTTTTTAAAAATATTTTTTAAAGTTCATCTTTGCCAGGCACAGTGACATGTGTCTGTAATCCCAGCTGCTCAGGAGGCTGGGATAGGAGGATGACAAGTTCAAAGCCAGCTTCAGCAATGGTGAGGCACTAAGCAACTCAGTGAGACCCTGTCTCTAAATAAAATACAAAATAGTGCTGTGGATGTGGCTCAGTGGTTGAGTGCTTCTGAGTTCACTCCCGGTTGCCCCCCTAACCCCTCCAAAAATTTCATCTTTGTCAAATGATTTGGGTATACATTTATTACATATTAAAATTTCAGCCGGGCGCAGTGGTGCACGCCTGTAATCCCAGCACTTGGGAGGCTGAGGCAGGAGGATCGTGAGTTCAAAGCCAGCCTCAGCAATGGCGAGGCACTTAGCAACTCAGTGAGGCCCTGTCTCTAGATAAAATACAAAAAAGGGCTGGGGATGTGGCCCAGTGGTCGAGTGCCCCTGAGTTCAATTCCTGGTACCAAAAAATAAAAAATAAAATAAAATAAAATTCATATATACTTAGGGCTATTTCTGATCTTTCCATTTTATTCCATTGATCTGTCTATTCATGCAATGTTATAACCTAGTTGAAAAATTTTTATAAATTTGGGGTGATATGGAAAAAGAAGGGGGTCATCTTTCTTTATGGAAAAATGCTACCTAGTAAATGTGGAAGGAATGACAGAATTAAGAAAATACAACTTTGCAGCCACGATCTTAAAAAAACGGTTCGGGTAGGGGACCAAAATGAATTGTAAAATGATTGGGTGAAAGTTATTGGGCAACAGGACAATTATGGGCAACAGGACAATTATATAGTAACAATAACTTTATAATATTAGTTTGATACTAATTACAAAGAGAGAAAGGATACCCTTACAATACAGAAATCTGGAGGATACTACCTTGATTAAGTGATCAAACTTGGTATCATCAGTGGGACAAATTAATCTCCTGATGTAATGCAACAGGAATCACCAATGTGATATTCTTGCCAAAAATGTTTAACTTGATTCTGATCATGAGGAAAACAATGTGACAAATCCAAATTACAGGATATTACACAAGACAACTGGACAAGATCTTCAAAATGAATATTTCATGAAAGATGGGAGAAAAAAGTAGGAACCTGTTCTGTATAAAATAAAACTTGACACATGGTAAGTAAATGAATTTGCATGACTTTGATCTGAGTTTCAGCTCCTCAATTGAAAAAAAAAAAAGCTATAAAGAAAATTACTGGGACAGCAAGGTGCCATAGTGCATATCTGTAATCCCAGCAGTTTGGGAGGCTGAGACAGGAAGAGCACAAATGTGAATCCAGCCTCAGCAATTAGTGAGACACTCAGCGGCTTAACAAGACCCTGTCTCAAAATAAAAAATAAAAAGGACAGTGATGTATCTCAGTGGCCCAGTACCCCAAAAAAAAAAAATAAATAAATAAATTATTGGGACAGCCAGGTATGATGGCTCATAACTGTAATTCCAACAACCTGGGAGGCTTTTCAGGATTATAAGTTCCAGATCAGCCTGTACAATTCAGTAAGACCCTGTCTAAAAATAAAAAGAACTAGAAATGTAGCTCAGTGGTAGAGCACCTCTGGGTTCAATACTCAGTAACCACCCCCCAAAAAACAACATTAAAAAATATTAATTATTGGGACAATTTGTAAAATGTGAATATAGGCTGTGAATTTGTCAATCTTAAATTTATTAGGTATGCTAATGACATTGTGATTATGCAGGCAAATACTTGCTTTTAGGCAATACAAGCTGAAAAAGTCTTGATCTGCAATTAATTTCAAATTGAACATAAAATATGTATTCCTTTTTTAAAATGAGTTTTTTAAAAAAATATTTCTTTGTTTTAGCTGTACACAACGCCTTCATTTTTACGTGATGCTGAGGATCGAACTCGGGCAACGCACATGCTAGGCTAGAGCGCTCTACCGCTGAGCCACAACCCCACCCCAAAATATGTATTCCTATATATGCACGTGATGTATATTGTGATATATATGGGGGAGAAAATAAATGTGGCAAAATATTAACAAGTATTTAAGCTTGATGAAGCATATGTGGGTGCTTATTTGTATTATTCTTTCAACTTTTATATAGGCTTTACATGTTTTTCTGTTGAGGGAGAGTTCATGGGGGATTGAACTCAGGGGCACTCAACCACTAAGCCACATCCCCAGCCCTATTTTGTATTTTATTTAAAGACAGGGACTCACTGAGTTGCTTAGCACCTCACTTTTGCTGAGGCTGGATTTGAACTTGCAATCCTCCTGTCTCAGCCTCCTGGTCCACTGGGATTAAAGGCATGCACCACCGCGCCCAGTTTAGATTTGACATGTTTATAACGAAAATGATAAAAAATTAAAATTGAAAATATTTATCAACATTATAAATACACACACCCTTTGACCTGGTGCTTTTTCTTCTAGGAAATTTATCTGACATATGTTTAAAGCTACTTATTACAACATTGTTAGACAAAAGCAAAAGCTTGAGAGCAATATAAATTTCCTTCATTAGGGGACTAAAATGAAATGGAAAGGGCTGGGGTTATGGCTCAGTGGTAGAGTGCTCCGTCTCCCACGTGTGAGGCCCTGGGTTCAATCCTCAGCACCACATAAATAAAATAAAGGTATTATGTCCACCTACAACTAAAATATTTTTTTAAATAAATGAAATGGTGGGCTGGGGCTGTGGCTCAGTGGTAGAGCACTTGCTGAGCACGTGTGAGGCACTGGGTTTGACTCTCAGCACTGCATATAAATAAATAAAGAAAATAAAGGTCCATCAACAACTAAAAATATTTTAAAAATGAAATGGAATTTTAAAAATGAAGAAGCCCTTTGTGGACTACTATGAAATAATTTCCAAGACCTAGTGTTAGGTTAAAAAAGGTAAGGTAGGGCTAGGGTTGTGGCTCAGTGGTAGAGCGCTCACCTGGCACGTGTGCGGCCCGGGTTCGATCCTCAGCACCACGTACAAATAAAACCCATTGTGTACAGCTAAAGCAAATAAATAAATATTTTAAAAAAAGGTAAGGTATAGGAAAAAGGAAAAACCCTATTGTTTTTGAAGAAGTAAATGGTGCCAGTTCTTCCCCTCTTAACCCCATCCCACCCCCCGCAAAACTTTGCAAGGTGACTTTGCAGTCCTGGCATCCCTTGAATCTGGGTTAGCTTGGGACTTGCTTTGGACAACAGAAAAGGCCTCCAGAGGCCTTGTGTGTTTTTCTACTGTTCTTGTGGAACCCTGACATCACAATGAGAACAAGCTCAGCCTAGACTGCTGGAGGCTGAGACCCTGTGGAGTAGAGCTGGCGAATCCCAGCTGAAGTCATTCTAGACAAACCAACCCACAAATGATTTATCAACTTATCAGCTAAGATCATTAGCTGAGCCTGACCCTCAACAGCAGAGCCATCCAGCTTACCCACAGACTCATGAGAAAAAAAAACGAACAATTGCTATTTTAAGTCGCTTGTGATTTCAAGTGGAAAAGGTTGGGAAGAGGTTTTGGTGTAATGGCTCACACAAATTGCTACCGTTTGTGTAAAATTTTAGGAAAGAGAATATATAGACTTTTTGGACATGGAAACTTTTTCTGTAAGGTTGCACAAGGAACTGCAAACAATTGCTTTTGGGGAGAGGAGCCATTGTGGTGGGGGATAAAGGTGGGGCAGGAGACCTTCCGTATCTTTCGAATTTTGAAGCATGTATTTCCAAAGAACGAATGAATGAAATCTGTTCTTTTCTCAAGTCTTTCTAGAACCCTTGAATCATCTCTCAGAAATGATGGGAAATTTATATCCTACTGGTAAGATTATAAATTGGTAAAATCTTGGTAGGGTAGAAAGATGGCTTTTAGCCTATAAAAATATATAACTGCATATGCAATGCATAGACCATCTCTGTAAGAACTTGCCAGAAGCTGATAACACTGTTTGCTTCCGAGGAAGGATCTGATGGGACTGGGGGGTCAAGAATAGGAGGAAAACTAGATGGGTGCAGTGGCACACATCTGTAATCCCAGTGGCTTGGGAGGCTGAGACAGGAGGATCGTGAGTTTAAAGCCAGCCTCAGCAAAGGTGAGATGCTAAGCAACTCAGTGAAACCCTATCACCAAATAAAATACAAAACAAGGCTGGGAATGTGGCTCAGTGGTCAAGTGCCCCTGAGTTCACTCCCCAGTACCCCCTGCAAAAAAAAAAAAAAAAAGATTAGGGAGGAAAACTAACTATTCTCTGTAAACCTGTTTTGCTGTTAAAATTTTTTACATTCTTAACTTTCCAAAAGGAAAATATTGAGTAAAATGCATACCCTTTGACCTTGCAATTTATCACTTCTAAGAATCTCTCCGGCAGAAATACTTACAGGGCAAACATAAACATATAGGAATGTTTATTTGTGTATAACTAATAAAGAACCTAAATGACAATCATTTGAAGATAAAATTATGGAATATTTACAGAAGAGAGTATTATTCAGTTGCTAAAAATAAACTCCTAAATCATCAACAAACTTAACCTACAACATTCTAGAACTCTTGAAGGACTCTCTAATGCCCTCTTGCAGTTATTCACTCACTACTGACACTTATAAACTAAATAAACATACTTAACACTCAAAACATTCCTGAACTATTTTTGAGGGTTGGGGGTTACTGGGGATTGAACTTAAAGGTCCTTTCCCACTGAGCTACATCCCCAGATCTTTTTATTTTGAAATAGACTTGCTAAGTTGCTGGGTCTGGCCTCAAACTCTGATCCTCCTGTCACAGCCTCCTGAGTCACTGGTATTATAGACATGCACCACCAAACCCAGCTCCATCCCTGAAGTCTCACTTCCAGTCACTCTAATGACCACAAACTGAATAAATCTATTTAACCATCATCCATGTCTACAGAACATCCCAGAACTCTTTAAGCGCCCCCTAATGTTCACATCCAGTCATCTGCTAAGAATGATTAAAAGTTGGATAAACCTATTTGAACATGTCCCAAGTCTACATAGTACATTCTAGAACTCTTTAAGCACCACCCCAATCCCATTTCCAAGTCATTCACTCTCTACGAATGATCACAAATTGAATAAACTCATGTAACCATTACCTAGGTCACACAGAACATTCCATATAAGATCCAATTTGTGATTATTTCAAGCTGTACATTATTTTGTAATGTACGTTACACTTCGGAAATGCTTTATGTCAGGTGCAGTAGCACATACCTGTAATCCCAGCAGCTCAGGAGGCTGAGACAGGAAGATTGTGAGTTGAAAGCCAGCCTCAGTAACTCAGTGAGGCCCTAAGTAACTTAGCAAGATCCTGTCTCTAAATAAAATATTTTTTAGAAAGGGCTAGAGATGTGGCTCAGTGGTTAAGCACCCCTGGGTTCAATCCCTGGTACAAAAAAAAGTTTTAAAATGTGCATGTGCATCTATTACAATTATGTTTTGAGGAGCTGGAGTTGTGGCTCAGTGGTACAGCACTTGCCTAGCATGTGTGAGGCACTGGGTTCGATCCTCAGCACCACATAAAAATAAATAAATATCTATTAATAGTGAATAAAAATATTTTTTAAAATTATGTTTCAATACATATAGAAAAAGATAATAGGGTACACAAATCAAACTATCATATAATACATGAGCAGGTCGTTAGCCAGAGTTGTTTCCTTTTTGCCTTGAATACATCTATGAGGTTTGAACTTTTGATCATGAGCTTTTTTTCATATTCATAATTGAATTCATTTCATAACTTAAAAATGAATAAAGAAAACTCAAGAAAAAGGAAAATAAGTTGAAAACACTATGGAATGTTAATTTTGTCTCTGAGGAGGAAATACACATGGTCAGGATTAAAAATCCTAGAATTCTTGACCCTCCATCCATAACCAGTTGAGGAACTCCGGGAGATAAATGCCTACAGGACAGATTCTGATAAATAAACACCTCACTAAGCTTTCACTCCAAATTTCAGTGTAGTAACCAGGGGAACTGGATACAAATTTCTTTTGCACTGAGGCCTCAGAGACACGACTAGAAGCTTCTTCCTTTAAGGGATACCTTCTTACCTTAGCTCTCCTTTAATCAGAGATATAAGTAAGCAAACCAGGCCTGACAGGCTCCTTAGGCCCCTTTTCCCTGAGCCCCACCCAAGTTCCCACCTGTCTTTGAAAACAAGAGGGGGGGGGTGTGTTTTCAGAAGCTAAAGGAGAGGCATCATACCTCTCTTATCACACTTCATAGAAGGAAAGAGCAGAATCTCAGAATGAGTCTCCAAAGAGGAACCCCAAAAGAGCATTCCACATAGACTCAACAGCTTTTAATTTCTTCACCACAGTTCCATACACCAGTGTGACTCCAGTATTTCCCTGAATCCAAGTTCCTCCACATATTTTACTTCTAAGATTTTGGCCATATCTTTCACTCATTGTTCATTTCCCTCACTGTTTATTTAAGATGCTTCAACTTTTTCTTTGCTGTGTCTGTTTTTTAAATATATGTATTTAAAAGTGTCATCTGCTAAATTTATTTTAATAGATAACTTCATCTCACTATCATAAATAGAAAGCTAATATCACGTGCTCCAGGAAGAAGGTAAGTATTAGGTATATATAATAAATATTACCTAGGGGTGGAATTCCTTGACGAAGACTCCTCGTGCAAGTTTTCCTCAGGAATGTCTGGAAGAGTCGGCTTGATGCTCCTCCTAGAGGTTAGAGTGTGTGGTTAATACTTCCCTGGAGATTTTCTTTTGGCTTCTCCTATATATTAACATTCCCTTGTGATTTTCTTTCAGCTTCTTCTATAGGTTCCAGTGACACTCTTTTAAATCCCATTATAGGTTGAAGGGATTTTCTTTTAGCTCCCCCTATAGGTTAGAGTGTGGGTTATTCTTCAACAAAATTTTTATTATTAACTATTCCATTTCAGATATAGCACTAGCCAATGAAGATGCAAGAGAAAATGGGAATTTGTATTTTAATGGAACAAGTGTTGGGAAAAAAGATGAAGGAGGTTAGAAGATGTTGGAGATAGACTACATATGCTAACAGTCTCAATTTCCTAAACCCTTGTTTATTCAAACCACTACAATTCAATTCACCCACTAGAAGTACACTAAGGATCTCTCAGGGACCTAATCATCAGACCCAGTGAGAAATTTTCAGTTCACATCTAGCAGAACTGGTAGACCACTCCCTCCTTAGCTTCACTTCAGCTGGCAAAATTATATAGATTTTTCTCCTACCTCTCTTACTGCCCCATCTGTTCTTCAACCTGACTCCTACATGTTGATGGTTGTCAGGATTTCTACCCCCTCACTTTCTCCCAGCTTAAGTCTACATCCATAGCTTCCACCCACTTAAATTAGACTCCCAATCCTCAGAGACCACAGGGCCTCTGTTTCCCTTTCCAGCCTCATTTTTCCTATTACCAAATTACTGGAATTTCTTTAATAGTACCTTGGTCTCTTCTTGCCTATATCATATTTCCCTCTACCTGATTCCTACATCCACTCAAGTTTGTTCTTCACAATTCAGCTTCAGTGGTCCCTCTTCTGGGAAGCATTCCAGTACCCCAGCCCATGCTCTCACTCTGTGCTTCTGTTATGGTCTCATCAAAACCTCGAATGGTCAGTGTAATTCTGTTTATTCCACCATTCTGGTCTCCCTGAAGGCATGAACTTAATCTGCATTTACAGTTCCCAGCGCAGAGCTCAAAAAATATTTGTTAAATTAATGCATATAAGAAATTCTTGAGCTGTAATCAAACAGAGGAAAAGAAGCTTAGAGGTGGAGGTGGAGGTGGGTGTGAAGCAAGAATATTTAAAATAAGTAATTTAGACCTTCTCCCCTTTCCCTTCTTTTCTTAGAGGCAGCCCGGGCAGTAGGGCAACAGGGTCAGATCCAAGGAGATGGGGCCAAGGAGGCAATCTGGGTGGTGGCTGGTCAGGTAGGAAACTGGTGACATATAGAATAGAGGAGGAATTACATTGAGTATAAAAGGAACCAGGTTTATCACTATCACTAAATGGAGTTACAAAACACACAGCTGTACAGTGCAGAAACATGGTAGACACAACCTTAACCAAGGGATCAATGTGAACAGCTACTAACGAGACCAAGTGACACCATGTACATCCTAAAATGATACAATGAGAACACAGCATCACTTCTATGGTATTTCTCTCCAAAATGCAAAAACTGAATTTAATCATGAGGAAAACAACAGTCAAACCCAAACCAAGGAACATTTTACAAAATAACTGACCAGCACTTTTCAAAAATTTGAAGTTGGCAAAAGACAAAGACTGAGGGACTTCCAGATTGAAGGACACTAAAGACACATAATGACCAAGTGTAACAGAAGTCTAGGTTAAATTCTGGTCAAGAAAAAATAATGTTTATTCTTTTCCTTTTGCCAAAAAAAAAAAAAAAAAAAAAAAAAAAAGGATTATCGGGAACATAAGGCAAAATTGGAATGGGTCTGTAAATTTGATGGCAATTTTGTATCAACATTAAGTTCCTGATTTTGATAGTTGTAATATGGTTTATATAGAATGTCCTTGTCTTTAGGAAAGCATTTAAGGGTAATGGAGTCTCATGTCTGCAACTTACTCTCAGATGGTATACACAGAGACAGACACACACATACACATAGAATGATAAAGCAAATGTGGTAGCTGGGGGAAGGATATATGAGACTTCTTTGCGCTACAAGATGTACACAAGCATAAAATTATTTCAAAATGTAAAGTCTTTTAAAATAAAGTAATCCATTTACTTTTTAAAAAATGAAAATAAAATCGAGGGTTTATGACCCAAGTCAGAGATAAAAGGCTTTATTTTTGCCTGTTTATACATCTCCCTGTCTTGTTCAAAAATAATTTATAGAGGCTTATAAATATGTAAAAAAAAACATAAAAAAGAGAAATGGAAAACAAGTAAAAATATGTATGACCCTGGAAAGAACCTTCTAAATTGTCAAATTCCACAAAACACTCTTGAATTTTTGACAGATTATATGGAAAGGTTTATCTTTGTTTGGGAAAACATCCCCAACTTCAATATAACTATGATTTTTTGTGTGTTCTTGATACCTTTAAACTCAAAACTTGACTTGCCATTAGATACAGAGAATGGACTTTTGGAATATAGAGCAGAAAACAATTATCAAGAAGAATAACACAGATAGACATTTAAAACACTGTATTTTATGCATGTACACACTTTATTAAATTTGCATTCTAAGATATATGCAAGGCCAGCATTTCACAAAACTTTCTATTATTATTCTATTATTCCAAAAGCAGTTGTCATGAAACAGTGATTATATAAGTCAGTTGAGCAAAAACAGTATCTGTAGGATTATCTTATGACTTCTTGTACTTGTTTTCAAATAGAAGCTTGAAATATATGTTATAGTATCAGAATAGGAAGAGGGAATTTCACTTTATAACAATAACCACTTTTCAAATATTAGACTTTATATAAAAATAAAGGGGTACTGTCAAGAAAGCTCATGTCTGGGCTAGCATATCTCTATCTTTCATTTATTTCAAAACAATCCCTGCACAAACCTAACATTTCAGTCCCTTTTTAAAGAAAAAAACTGAAAATGAACCTTGGTTTAAACAGTAAAGTGAATCATCTTGCCTCCCAGTTCTCACATCACTGGAACAATTTCAATTTCCTGCTCTAGCCCCCTACTGGATTTCAAAAATATATTTAAATATCATCGCATTTCAAAGGTTCTCTCCTAACAGCCCTACATTTGAACCCAAGAGTGTCCCTTTAAGGCAAAGAAGACAGTAGAGTGAAGGTGGACAAATCTCCTGAAAGACAAAACCATTATCATTATAGGAGCAAAAACATCTTAACATGGTTCTTTTACAACCAGAATAGATACACCAAGTACAATCAAAGAGATTTTTCTTTAAAATGGCACACAAGGGGACAATGACATTAGTTTTGAAGGGTTTTGGCCTTTGCACAAGCGAAAGCAAGACCGGAATGAAAGCTCTTAGTGGCTGTGATGGCAGTGATTACAATTTGAAATAAAGAATATATCTAATTCTTTAATAGAACTACTGCAAGCTAAGTGAAGTTCTCTAATAATTGGAAGAGAACAAGTCTCCCTTCAATAGCAATCCGCTAATACTAGTCTGGGGGGTGCCTTCAAAGCACACCATCTTCCTTTAAAATCCAAGGATCTTTGCCTTTGAAAGACACAAGTGCAGTAGTTTTTTTGTTTCTTACATTCATTTATAAAATGGAATAGCATGATCCTAGCAGGCAATCCACATATTAGACACAGACAATCCAACCACAATGTCTGAACATGAAAAGAACACAACATTTTACATGGTATAATTAATAAATAACATAACAAGAAAGTACACTCAGATTTCCTAAATAGCTCAGCCACAAGTTTCCTTTTGCAAAAATTAAATAACACGGTACCTCGTACTTACTAGTAGGTGCAGTTTTTGCAGTTCAAACAGCTTCTTAAAAGCAAAATGCACGATAACATTGACTTTTTCAGCTCCTAAAAGCTTCCTCATAGAGATTTAACTGCCCTTACTATAAGGCAGTATGTACACAAACTGGATTCCTACTCTGGCAGCAACAGGGTAGCCAAACACCAGTCACCACATGACAAAACAAACAAATCCAATGACACAAAGGAATCAGAAAAAAGCAGCAACTGAAATAGTATGTGGCTATCACACACATAAAGCCTCCTTTTCCACTCTAAGGATATATATCCCTTACAAGACCACAATGTACCCCAAGGCACCTAAGGCCTCATGATACCACCGGAGACACTGACAGCTCCAAGGACCACTTGCTTTGTATGCAAATACATTATTCATTCATTTGGAGATGCTCCACACATCTGGTCAAGGCAGGAATTTCTTCTCCTTGATAACACCACCTAGAAACATCAATAATATTTTATATATTCCTTAGGACAACAGGTTTGGGAGGAGAATTATCAACTGTGGCAGCAAAGTCATAAGAACCTGGGGTGACTAACACAGGTATCCTGAAGTTCATTTACATTCTCAGCACTAAAATTGATCCTCACATCATACACTCCAACAGCAAAGAAGCAACAAGGACAGTGATGGAAGCAATTAGGCGTTTCTTCCCCTCTATGAGAAATGGCAAGTAAGCAGCAGCTCAAACAGGAAAAGGAAATGAAATAATGTGCTTTAAGCTGATGCAGAAAACTAAAAATTTAATCTGTTCAAAAGCAATTTGCATATTGCTGGGAAATAAAGAGATTGGAAACTATGTAGTCGACAGAGAACAACAACAAAAAATCTCTCAAGCAAGAGAATTTCTGATCAACTTGATCACATCACTGCTAGGGAAAAGAACCATGATAGCAAGTCCACATCAGTGCCTCCCTTAAGCATACAGACTCAAAAGCAGGTGCTTTTGGAGGCACTAAAGAAAAGCAAATCTTCTAAGTGATCAAAAATCACTATTTTGAGATTTAGTCATTGAATGCAAAATGAGATTGGCAAAAAACAGACACAATAGTAAGTAATTAAACTTTAGAGGGGAGAGATTCCCCCAAATAACAGCATCAGAATGACTGAAATCTGTCAAACTTCAATCCTCATATGGATCAAAGTTCTCTATGTTCCTCACTGAATGTTTCATGTGGGAAACAACAGTTATAAAGCACTGAATCAGAAATGGTTAAGTCACTTGGGTGAGAGATCATCCATCAAGATGAACGAAGAGCATGAATTGGAGCATGCTACTGGAGACTCTGCAGGAGCGCTGCCTGTAGCCAGTGAGTCTGAGGATAAGCCACTGCTTCTACTACTGCCATCCAAAATATCTGAACTGAGGACAAAGCAAAAAGAATTATAAGCAAATGCATCTATCAGGGTAAACATAACATGCAACGACAGGGTTTCAAAGACTCACGCATCAGTGGAGCATTGGTAAATAATAAAAAGCATAAAAGCAACAGCAATGAACTATATCATGTAGTAATACCTGTGAAACTATATTCACATAAACCCTAAAAGAGAGACTCTCAAGGTTCTGTATCATTTGTGAATCCCCCACCCCCAACAGGCAGCAGACTGTCCCAACACAGGATAAGCATTCATAAGCATTTCTCTTGGATGCCATAGTTTTTGTGAGAGGGTTCCCTGACATTCTGCTCAAGAGGTGAAATATCCTTATATCTGGGCTGGGAATATAGTTCAGTTGGTAGAGTGCTTGCCTCACATGTACAAAGCCCTGAATTCAATCCCCAGCACCACAAAATATTTTCTTTTTACCTTCCCATCAGGACTCAGAGAGGTGCCAATTCTTGGGCTGCCTAAAGTGTGCCATGAGGCACACTGCATTCCAGCTCCTCTACTCTAAAACAAACTCTTTCAACCACGTTAAAGCTGACCACTTGCTACTACTAGAGGGTATGTTTTCCCAGCTGGATGCAATGGCTGAGGCAGGAGTATCACCAATTCAAAGCCAGCCTCAGCAACTCAGCGAGACCCTGTCTCTAAATAAAATATAAAAAAGGGCTAGGGATGTGGCTTAATCCTTGGGTTAATCCCTGGTACCAAAAAAAAAAAAAAAAAAAAAAGAAAGAAAACAGTGATTTTCCCCTCCAATTATATGCCTTTGATATTCTTCTGATTTTATGAATTCCTTATGCCATTTCCTTTTTTCTTGTTTCCAAACCTCAAAGGTCTCCCTACTCTCTCCAAAAGGTTCTTTTCTTTGATCCCTCAGGTACACTCCAGTTAAACTTTTAAAATAAACGCTTCCTATCCATGGTCCCAATATCCTCATGACCACTGCCACTTTAATGTGAACAACTGGCCTCTGTTCCGGTGTTTCCACTGAAACTGATCTGGACAGTAAGAACCTATATAACTCAGGCCAGGGATACCTGCCCCATCCAGCCAGGCACCCACTGTTCCTAACAATGAAGCCAGACTACTTTATAGATCTAGCTTCATACTTTAGAAGGGGTTTGAAAATCTTTGCAATTTGGCATCAAGCTGCCTTTTTGACTTTGACTCCCATCAATCCAATATATAAGCTCCATGTTCTATATTTGCCTGAATTCACTCATTTGCTTCATGTAACATTTACTGAGTGCCTGCCAGTGTAGGAACTATGCTAGATATTAGGACGAAGGCCTGAATGAGAGATATATTCCCTGCTCTCACTGAATTTAGGAGACAGACATTTAAATAATCATGCTAATAAATGCATAATTATCATTTGTCATACAAGTACTCAAAGCAAGATACAAAGGCCTATGAGGGCTCAACACATGGATAACCCGATCTAACCTAGAGGAATTGGGAAAGGCTGCCCAGGGGTGATATTTGCACTATAATCTGAAAGATAAATAGGAATGAACTAAGCAAGGCTTGGGAGGAAGCAAGGGTGGTAGTTCTAGGAATCAAAAGCAGGCTAGTGTGGTTGTAGTATGGGGAATAAAGAGAACACAGTGAGAGACAAAACTGGAGAGGAGGTCAGGCAGTTTAAAAGAATTTACATAGCTGGGCACAGTGGCACAAGCTCAGGAGGCTAAGGCAGGACCACAAGTTCAAAGCCAGTTTCAGCAACTTAGCAAGGCCCTAAGCAACTTAGAGAGACCCTGTCTCAAAGTAAAAATTAAAAAGGGCTGGGGGGACACGAATGTAGCTCAGCTGGTAGAGTGCTTGTCTTGCATGCACAAGTCCCTGGTTTCAATCCCCAGAACCACCAAAAGGGGGGGCGGGGCCTGGGGATGTGGCTCAGTGATTTAGTGCCCTGGGTTCAAAATCCTCAGTACCAAAAAACAGAATTTACACAGTTGTACTTTTTATTTTTTGAGAGGGGGAAAAAAAGCATATTATTTTAGAAGGAGTTATGAATCAGGAAATATGGGTTCTAGTTTGAAGTTTGGCCATTAGCTCATTTGTAAGAACCTATTCTGACCTAAGAGGCACTGAGTCTAAATGTTATGAGTCTTTTAATATTATTTTTATGAATTTCCAAGTTAAACCTATACTACATTTGGAAGTCTCTGGGCCATATATCACATTCAATGAAATGTAACCTACCCCTGTCTCCCACTTCTCTATGCTTCTGTTTTTAAAATGTCATTTCTTGCTGGGCACTATGGTATATTCCTATAATTCCACCAACTCCAGAGGCTGAGGCAGGAGGATTCCAAAATTTGAGATGAACCTCAGCAATTAGTGACACTCTGCCTTCAAGAAAAAAAAAAAACGGAGGGGCTGGGGGTTGTGGCTCAGTGGTAGAGTGCTTGCCTAGCACATGTGAGGCCCTGGGTTCGATCCTCAGCACCACATAAAAATAAATAAATAAAGGTATTGTGTCCAACTACAACTAAAAAATAAATATTTTTAAAAAATGGAGTTGGATGTGGCTCAGTTCTAAAGCACCCCTGGGTTCAATCCCTAGTACCAAAAAATAAATAAATGAATGTCATTTCTTTTCCCCTTTTTCTTTCTTGTCAGTGCTAGGGGTGGAACCCTGGTCCTCAAGCATGCTAAGCAAGTGCTCTATTAGTGAGCTACACCTCCAGCCCCCAAATATCATTTCCTTCTCTTGCCTCTGGAGTGATTTTAGGTGGAGAAAGACTACAAATAGGCTTCGGAGAAGTAAAAATAAAAATGGAAACAGTATACTCCACACTACTCCTACACTATGCTCACTGCTGTCAAATGCCTCATTAATAATTCCACTTTTAAGTAAGTTTGGAAAATTTAGCTGGCTCTGATATTTGTTCAACCAAATGGCAAAATAGGTCTAAAATATGAATTATTCAAGCTACTGAAAGAAAGTTGCACAGATAATCCAAGACATTGGAAAATCAAAAAGACCTTTCTATTTCCCTTTGGAACATATGTGATTTTTCCTCCTGCAGCTTTTTGCCTAGACTAATATTAAAATGAATTTACTTTCTTAAGGCACATATTGGCTGGGCAGCCGAAGGACACACTCTATGCTACTTGGCAGGAAGAAAACAGGCTTAGATTAAAATTTGGCCTCCATGCAGATAATCTGAATATAAATAAAGAACTCCTTATTCCAACCACTAGACTTATGGTGAGCCCTGTGTTAAAAGATTCCATTTGACTAAGACTTGCTTGCTTGGGTGAATCCAGTATTAATTCAAAAATGCACAATATGATGCAGGCAGTGGAATATTTCTTCTAATACTGTTAACACCTTAAGAGAAATAAACAAATGGAGAAGTTACCAGGAAATTTTTTTTAAAAAGCTGAACTTTTTATTTCAGAATTTCTTCTCCATTATTACATAAAAATGTATATAATCTGGTTCATTAAGAGAAAAACAGCATGCTTACTTACATTTTAGTTTCCACTGCAATTTAGATTCAGAAGTTGGTGAAGTTTTAGCCAGGTACTTTTACTAAACATACAATCTAATTTCTGTTCTAATAAATCTGGCATGACTACACAGTCATGGAAGCAGAGATTATACCGGTCACAAATCACCAACTGTTGTATCCGTGTAAAGCAAGACTTATGTAATTTTTGTATCTGCAGAGATAACTGTACAAAAGTAATTTTCATAGTGATCATTATTAAAGCTTATAACAGAGCTTCTAAAAACAGCAAAGTCTGGTCTAATTTGAGTTTCAGTCTTCTTTTTCTCACTTAAGCTCTAATGAAGGTGCTAATGAGCTTTACTTCCACTAATGGCCAAAGACTGTACAATCATAGAAAAGCAAAGGACCTACACAATTTACTTTGTACACTGGAATACCCGAATCAATAGTGAACTAATTCACTGCAGCCACTGAATACACATTATTGAGACAATATTGGAACCATACAACTGAAAGTACCATGACTGTGAAAGAGGTACCCTCTGTCTAAAAAACTATGGGTGAAAGTATACGTGAATTATTAAAATAGTCAAAGGGAAAAAATGACAACAAAACTAGGCTATCCAATGTGACTCATGTTATCTCCCTAACTGGGAGAGGCACAGAGACTCATCCAGTCAATAAGCTAGGTTCTATCAGATTAATGCAGGTAAATACAACAGAAATCAGTCACAGTCCTATCTAGCCTAGTGCAACTTTGGTATAAGACTACATACAGGTCATCCCCCAACCCCATGGTATGAACTGAACTGATATATATGGCTCTCTGGCTCTATAATCTTGCCTTAGTGGGATCCAGCATTATCTTCCCAAATAGGATCACATACTTAAACATGATCATTTTCAGTTACCTTGGGGACAGGAGTTTAAAAGTATACATGTCTGGGCTGGGGTTGTGGCTCAGCGGTAGAGCGCACGCCTAGCACGTGCGCGGTCGGGGTTCGATCCTCAGCACCACATAAAAATAAAGGCATTGTGAACAACTAAAACAAATAAATAAATAAATATTAAAAAAAAGTACATGTCTGAATGGTTCATATAAACATCTCTAAAGTCTATGTATACATTCTTATTAATTTATGAAATATGATTAATATTTATTTTTGTACCTGTACAATCATGCCGCTATTTTTTTGCCATGACATATATAACACTAAAAATTATGTTAGAACCACTGAGACAAATTTAATGCAAAATGTTAAAATAAACTCATTAATACTAATGCACTAGGCAAGAAAATTCATGGGAGAATGTTTCCTTTTATATAGGAGAAATAGACTATCACTTGATCTTCACAGCAGGGCCAGTAGCCCTGAAAATGCCTTTATTTGATATAGCATACTACAGATACTGAAGTCTTACTCCTAATAGAGCAAGGAACAGAGAGACAATTCCCAACATGCAAAAAATAACCAAAGCACCATACAAAGGTATACTTCTGAGTTATGATCAAATACTTGATGCTCACAAGGACTAAATGAGAATGACATAATTCCTGCCTTGTGGTTAATGATGTTCCCCAAATTTAGTTGGCAAGGACTTCAGAATTTTTGTTTATAAAAAATATAAAAAGTATGCTCAACTGGACACAAACTGCAAATGACTCCCTACTCAAATTTAATTCATACTTCAAAGATGTCAGATTTTAAAGATTACCATCTAGCACATAAAGTTTAAAGATTGTGTAAACCAATCTTTCTTCTTTCTTTGTTGGGTGGGGCAGGGACTAACTATAAAGAGTAAAATGATGAGATAACTACTAATGATGTGATCCTTTATCTGCTCTCTAAAAGGTAGTACAAGAATTAATTCCTTAGTTTTGTTATCAAGCAGACTGTCACCCTTGGCAATATGAACCAGGATGCAACTGGTTCCTATCTCTGTCCTCATATCTAAGAATACGGATGTGTGATTTTGATCATTGAAACCACCTTTAGAAGAAATGTTTCTGCAAAAGTGGGATCCATGTTCTCCATAAAGAGAGTAACTCATATTTAAAATCTCTTCATCATGGACACCAGAGTCATCACCAGAAAATAAGGTGTCCCAAAAGTCTTGGGCACAATTTTTAAGTTTTAATAAACTCAGACTACAGATGCTAAACACTAATTTTGGCTAATTTTTTTTTGATACTGTGGATTGAATCCTTGGGCACTCAACCACTGAGCAGCATCCCCAGGCCTTTTTTGTATTTTATTTAAATCGCTGAGTTGCTATGTACCTTGCTAAGTTGCTGAGGCTGGCTTTGAACCCATGATCCTCCTGCCTCAGCCTTCCAAGCCGCTGGGATAAGAGGCATGTGCCACCATACCCAGCTAATTTTGACTTATTAATGACTAAAAACATAATTTGAAAGTTTAGTTCATTATTTAACTATCCTTTTGTTTGAGATGGGTTCTGATTATGTTGTCCTGACTGGTCTCTTACTCATGGGCTCAAACTATCCTCCTGCCTACCTCAGCTTTTTCTTTTGGGGGGGGGGTGCCAGGAATTGAACCTAGGGGACTTTACCACTGTGTCACATCCCCAGCCCTTTTTACTTTATTTGGAAATAGGGTCCTACTACGTTGCTTAGGGCCTCGCTAAATTACAAAGGTTGGCTTCAAACTGACCATCCCCCTGTCTCAGCCTCCCGAGTCGCTGGGATTACAGATGTGCACCACCATGCCTGATAAGGAATAAATTTCAGTATCACAGATTACTTGGGCCATCTGTTAGCACTCTAGGAGTGGTCATGAATATGGCAAATCTCTCCTGTGTTAGGCAATAGCCTTTTGTGCTCAAAAGCCAAAACTTTCCTTCATCATCAATGACAATGTTCCCAGGGCTCTCATAGACACTCTTAGGTCTACTCATGGGTATGGAAGTACCAAAACCAGAAATCGAAGTTTCACAATACTCGCTACCATACATGACCAAGGATGTGCCACTCAAAGGAATAAATGCCTGGATGAGAAGCAAGGACCCTTGGTATAAATAATGTGCTTTCTCTTTCCTTTCTTAAAGGTATGACCAGTTTTGTTGCATTTGGCAGTCAAACTCAGATGATATAAAAAATAAATCTCCTCATCCTCTATTTGTGTGTGTGTGTTGGGGGTTCAACCCAGGGCCTTGAACACGCTGACCCCATGCTCTGCCAATGAGCTAACGCCCCAACCCCTGCATGTTTTTAGGTTGGCAAAATGCTGTCATCTTAGTCACTTGGTTACTAACTGGGTAAGCAAACCTATTTCTAGTCATGTGCCTATATTCAAACTCACTTTACCATAAAAGTAGTATGCAGTTTGCACTAAGTATGGAGTTTCATCCGCTACTCGTCTTGACAAGCTTCAGGCATTGCTCTTTACAATCATTTATGTCCATTGAAAGGCACTCTGTACCAAAATTAGCACACTAAGCAATCAGAGAAATGCAGAGACGGGGAGGGGGAGAAGAGACTATAGGGCTGAATAGCTAGAACAATCTAAAAGGCAGTATTGATCAATGAGTCTAATAAACAATAATAATCATCTACGACTTCTTAGTCAACTAGAAGTACAACTTATCTTACACAAAACAATGAATAAGTTGATTTGGGAAGAAATTGTCAATACGTCTTCCCTTCAGAGAATACCATTCTATTTTTAAAGTGAGTGCCTTTTTTTTTTTAAACACTCAGCCATAAAACTCAGGAAACAAAGTTCTGAAAGGTATTAAGCAATTGTAAGCTTTGAACATGAGTACTCAGTGAATTGACTGGTGAATACTCAAAGATTTCCAGATAGATATTACCTGGTTACTGCTGTCTCTTCCCTTCCTCTTCCCCCATATGTATTTCTGCATGCAAATTCTCAGTTCAACTTCAGATATAGGAAAAAATGTTGACTTTCCCACAAAAACAGGAAGGCCCTAAAGTTACACACCTAAACTAAGATGAGGAAGACTATCAGTTGTATGACTGAACCATAAAAATCAGGAAGTGTTATAAAAAAAATGCAACCTTAGTTCACATTACAATGAAATACCCTGAATTTTCCAAAAAGATCACCGAGATCATGGTATTTAGAGAATGCAATGCCTAAGAGAATGCTGGTATTCTCTGCAAAGTTGAAAGAATATGAAATGCAAACATAGCAGCTCCAATCAATGTACATTGCCCACAGCAACCCTGTGACTTTCTCACGCCAGACAGTTGTTCACACTCTACCAAACCATCCCACCTATTGAGAGGCTGACCTAACAGGAACTAGGAATGAAACTGAAGGTGTATCCAAAGGAAGTATCCATAGCTTTCAAATGATCTGGGATATTCAAAATTATCTAAACCTCTGCAGAGACTCCTCTAAGGGAGCATGGATTAGAAGTTGAATATATTTTAGGATTAGAAGTTGAATATATTTTAAATTATCCCAATATACTTTTAATGTGGATCCTTTAAAAATGGATCAAACCCTAATATCCTTTCACTTTTCTTTCATTTTTTTTTTTTACCATGAACTGAGATCAGACAGCTGTGCAGCATCTGGAGACAGCATGTTGGTGGTGCCCTGGAAGAGTCTCTTGGGCTGGCTTTCTGTTTCCATCTCACCTAAAATGGAAAGAGATGATGTGATTTTATGTAATTTTATAAATATAAGATTGGTGTGAAAAATCAGGTGATCTTTATTTAGCCAAACCTCAGAATGCTTCTTTGAATAATTACTTAAAAGCTATTTTCCCATGTGCTTTAGTATAGAAGAAATATGCTTCCATATAACCTCAACCAAAAAGTGAACAGTCTCAGCCAGGCACGGTGATGCACACCTGTAATACTCCAGGCTTGGGAGGTTAAGGCAGGAGGATCACAAGTTCAAAGCCAGCCTCAGCAAAGGTGAGGTGCTAAGCAACTCAGTGAGACCCTGTCTCTAAATAAACTAAAAAACACAGCTGGGGATGTGGCTCAGTGGTCAAGTGCCCTTGAGTTCAATCCCTGGTACTAAAAAAAAAAGAACAGAACAGAACAGCATTAAAAGAATTTCTTATTCATTACATGTAGCATGTTATAAATATATTCAGGTTCTTTAATAGAATAATAGAATACAGAATAATCAGGAAAAATGAACCCAAAGCTAAAGCATTACCAAACAGAAAAAGTTCACAGTGAATAGTTTATGCTAAATGGTTAGCAAAGATTATTTTTCAAACATTTTTTTGGTAGTAGACAAACACAATACCTTTACTTTATTTTTACGTTATTTATTTTTATGTGGTGCTGAAGATCAAAACCAGGGGGGCTGGGGTTGTGGCTCAGCGGTAGAGTGCTCGCCTAGCATGGGCGCGGTCCAGGTTCGATCCTTAGCACCATGTAAAAATAAAGGCATTGTGTACAACTAAAACAAATAAATAAATATTAAAAAAAAAAAAAAAAAGATCAAACCCAGGACCTCACACATGCTAGGCAGGCCCTCTACCACTGAGCCACAACTCCATTCCAGCAAAGATTATTTATATTTTAATATCTGAACATTTCCTGAGATGACATCAAATGGATTAAAAATGTATTGTAGGAGCCAGGCACAGTGGCGCATGCCTGTAATCCCAGCACTTGGGAGGCTGAGGCAGGAGGATTGCGAGTTCAAAGCCAGCCTCAGCAATGGCGAGGCACTTAGCAACTCAGTGAGACCCTGTCTCTAATAAAATACAAAAAAGGGCTGGGGATATGGCCCAGTGGTCGAGTGCCCGAGTTCAATCTCCAGTACCAAAAAAAAAAAAAAAAAAAGTATTGTCAGTAAATGGTGTGGACGTAAAAATTGCCTTACACTATTTAATGAAAATGAAGATTTAAAAATACAAGTTCGAGGGCTGGAGTTGTGGCTCAGTAGTAGAACACTTACCTAGCACACATGAGGCACTGGGTTCAATCCACAGCACCACAATAAAAAAAAAAAAACTAAATAAACAAAATAAAGGTATTGTGTCCATCTACAAATAAAAATATTTTTTAAAAAATATAAGTTTGAAAGTACATGTGCAATTAAAAGCAATTATTTTTCAGTTCACAAATTTGGTATCATTCTGCTAACTTAATACTATAGATGTTTCCAGAAATGATAACAGTAAAACTTGGCACGAGAAGAAATAATGCTAAACATTTTGCCACCAAGTAGTGGGGTTCTTATGACTCTAAATCAGGCAGAAAAAGCCCCTTTCAAAAAAAGGTATGCTTTTATTTAAAACATGCATTTCTTGCTGTTAAAACTCTTTATATGTGCCTGAAAATGACTTTTTATTTTTTTGGTAGTGGGGACTGAACCCAGGGGCACTTTACCACAGAGCCTTATTTATTTATTTATTTATTTATTTATTTATTTAGAGGTAGAGTCTCACTAAATTGCCAAGGCTGGCCTTGAATTTGCAGGCATCCAGAGAAGCTGGGATTACAGGTGGATAACTGCACTGCACCTGGTCCCCACTTTTCTTTTCATGGTGTGGGGGACAGAACCCAGGGTTTGGTATATATTAGGCAAGTGCTCTAAGACTAAGCTACATTCCCAGCCCTTGTTTGAAAATGAAATGTTATAGACATTTTAATTCATGGTGCTATCTATATACCCAATAGGAAATAAGTAAATTTAGTAATAAACTTAAGTTTTGAACTTAACTGTACAAGATTTTTATGAAAGGAAACCATTAAAGAACAAATGGAACATTTCTTTTTTCCACATTTTCCATTAATTCATGTTACCCTTCCTCTGGAAGTATTCTGAAAATTATTGAAATTCAGAAAGTCATATTTTTATTTGCTTTCCCTCCATGTTTTAACATGTAGATTAAAAAAAAAAAAAAAAAGCTGGGGCTTTCAACTTCACGTTACTAGCACAAAATTTCAGCCCTATTTTGCAAAGAATCCCTCCATCTGCTGGTTAATTTTGGAATAGCTATAAAACTGACAACCATACTAATTCCATTAATTTCCTGCAACAAAATTTAAGTTAATAATAATACTAATCATAGTTTTATTTCCAAGTATCATTTCTACTTGATTGCCTGAGAATGTTCCTAGAATTGTACATAACTACTTGCAAGATTAAAGATTGCTTATAAAATAATACTTATTTGCTAAACATAAATAGTATCACCATATAAGGATCTATTTTCAATAGCACATCATCTTTAGTTTTAAGTTGTCTCAAATATAGTACTTTTTGAATCTGTGTGTGACCCTATGACTGGAAAGATTCACCAAACCCCAAGTAGCAGTTCCCCCAATATTAGTAGAGTTGATTTGTTCATTGGCCATGAAGGTGATTTGCACAAAGAACTACTTAATCAATTGCTTTAAATTTTTTTCCCTATGGATGGACACAATAACTTTACTTTAATTATTTATTTATTTTTATGTGGTGCTGAGGATAGAACCCAGTGCCTCATGTGTGCTAGGTAAGCACTCTACAACTGAGCCACAACCCCAGCCCTTAATCAACTGCTTTTCAAAAGCAATTGTGAGAACTCTTCTTTAAAATGCCATCCAGGGCTGGGGTTGTGGCTCAGCGGTAGAGCGCACGCCTAGCACGTTTGTGGCCCGGGTTCGATCCTCAACACCACGTAAACATAAATGCATTGCATTGTGTACAACTAAAGCAAATAAATAAATATTAAAAAATAAAACAAAAAATAAAATGCCATCCAGCCGGGCGTGGTGGTGCACACCTGTAATCCTAGCACTTGGGAGGCTGAGGCAGGAGGATCATGAGTTCAAGGTCAGCCTCAGCCACTTAGTGAGACCCTATCTCTAAATAAAATATTAAAAAGTGCTGGGGATGTAGCTCAATGGTTAAGTGCTCCTGGGTTCAATCCCGGGTACCTAAAAAATTAAAAAACAAAAAAGATGCCTTCAACAAGCATCTAAAATTAGTATTGATTGACGCCACTTTAGTGCTTCGTGATTAATAATAAGGTAATTAAGAGAGTACACAGTTACATGGAAAACTCTATAGACCTGAATATGTGGCAATTCTTGATTTTCTGAGATATAATATGATGATGGGGGGGTAGATCACCTTACATTTGAGCATACAGCATGTTTACAGATATATTTGTTATGACGTTATCATATTTCCACAATATAACAATTATGCATCTCTTTTACATTCAGATCACTGAGAGGCAATATTTTTGGAATATATGAATATAATTCAGATTGGAAGTGTAAAAAATATAAACAGTATCAAATAGCTAATTTACAAAATTTACACTCAGTAGAGCATACAGTGGGAAGACTTGACATTTCTTTAGAAAAAAAGGAGAGCAATGCTGTGAGCTCACTTCAGACAAGAATTCTAGTTTTTAATTTAGGTGTGGATGAGTTTAATACTAGAAATGTGATGCATCCCTGCTCCCCGCACCCCCAGGTTTATTGAAGTATAACTGCCAAATAAATTTGTATATATTAAAAGTATGCAGGCCGGGCGCGGTGGCGCACGCCTGTAATCCCAGCACTTTGGGAGGCTGAGGCAGGAGGATCGCGAGTTCAAAGCCAGCCTCAGCAATGGCGAGGCACTTAGCAACTCAGTGAGACCCTGTCTCTAATAAAATACAAAAAAGGCTGGGGATGTGGCCCAGTGGTCTAGTGCCGCTGAGTTCAATCCCCAGTACCAAAAAAAAAAAAAAAAAAAAAGTATGCAATCTGATGGTTTAGCATATGTACTTATTGTGAAATCAGGCAGTTAATAAGTCAATCAAGTCAGTTACCTTAATCACTTCACCTACTTACCTTTTGTGTGTTTTTAAGAACATTTAAGATCCACTCTCTTAGCAGTTATAAAGTATATACACAGTATTGTCAACCACTGTCACTATGCTGCTACATACCTTTTCTTTTAAGAGGACCAAGAACACTGGGCCTAATGCACTTGACTGGACTCTGACTCCTCCTGCTTTGATGAATAAACAAACAGAATAAGGTGAAGTCCTTCTAATAGATGCAAGATAAACAGCATTACAACTCGTCAAATAAACAAACAAAACTGGCAGTCATACAGGTTAGAAATGAAAAGTGCTTTTGTCATTAGACTGAATAACTGAAACGTCAATACATGATTTCATCCAGAATATGCTATCTGGAATGACAGCATTTTAAGCCATTTTAAAAAATTAATTCCATAGGACAAAATACCCATAACAGCTTAACAAAAAAGAAACATTATTAAAAAGTTGTTCAGATTTTGACTGACTTGTGTGTGTGTGTTTGTGTGTGTTGTGTGTGTGTGTGTGAGGATATTAAGGACTGAATTCAAGGCCTCACACATGCTAGATAAGGAGAGGGAAAGGGAAAAGAGGAAGAGAAAAAACATGGCCTGGGGGACACCTGTAATCAGAAGGCTGAGTTCAAAGCCAGCCTCAACAACTTAGGAAAGCACTAAGCAACTCAGTGAGACCCTGTCTCTAAATAAAATATAAAAAAGGGCTGGGGATGTTGCTGAGTGGTCAATTGCTCCTGAGTTCAATCCCGGTGCCAAAAAGAAAAGAAAGAAAGAAAAACATGCCCATTTTAAAATAAGCCTCAGTGGCAGAGCAGCAAGGGCCATATTCAAAGCATAAGGTGGGGGCTGGGGTTGTGACTCAGTGGCACAGCAGTTGCCTAGCATGTGTGAGGGACAGGGTTCAATTCTCAGCACTACATAAAAATAAACAAAATAATAAAAGTTCATTGACAACTAAAAAAATGTTTTTAAAAAAAGCATAAGGTGGACCACTATTACAAAATTCCTGCCTCATTATCCTCCTGAGTAGTTGGGATTGTAGGCATGTGCCACTACTGATCTATAATCTTAATTTTTTTTTTCTAAAAAAGGATGAATTAAGCCGGGCATGGTGGCACATGCCTGTAATTGCAGCGTCTAGGGAGGCTGAGGCAGGAGGATGGTGAGTTCAAAGCCAGCCTCAGCAAATGTGAGGTACTAAGGAACTCAGTGAGACCCTGTGTCCAAATAAAATACAAAACAGTGCTGGGGATGTGGCTCAGTGGTTGAGTACCCCCAGGTTCAATCCTCAGTATCAAAAATAAATAAATAAATAAAAAAGTTGGGGAGTGACATTGGCCAAATTACAGTGTTATATTGTGCACATATATGAATGTGTAACAATGTATCCCCTTTGAATATAAATCAGCACTGAGTATCAAAAAATGTGGAATCTGGTAAAATATTAGTGGCAGAATAATAGTGATGCGCTTATGGGTATTCACTGTTAAATTCTTTCAGTTTTGCTACATGCTAGAAAAGTTCCACAATAAAATACTGGAGAGAAAGTTCACTTACCTGGAAAACCGTCTTGGATTAGGAACGGGACTTGGAGGCAACCCACTGCTACTCACAAACATTTGTAAGGATGGTGAAAAGCATTGCTAGAAAAATATATTTAACATTAAAATATTTCTAGTGTTCCAGTCTTCAAAAAGTTCTTTTGAAAATGACAGAAATAATGTCCTCAGATTTGCTTAGCTCTGTGTGTGAAATATACATATATATATACATTGTTTTGAAATTACTATCATAGGTTTTCATTGATTTTTCCCTGAAGTTATTAGATATTTTAAAAGTGAGGTGATTTGTATACATAAGTTTTAGAGTGTAAAAGATAGTTTATATCTTGTCAATGATCCTACCTTTCCAAATCCTCGGGTGGGTGAAGGTGCTGGAGAAACAGGAGTGAAGTCAATTCTCTTAGGAGAATATAATTTCTCCGACTTGTCAAAGTCACTATCACTCTGTAAACAGAAAGTGTTATCTCCTCATAATATTCAGCATGCCACAGCTCTTATTTACTACTATAACACATTCACATTTTTTTTGTGGTGCTGGGGATTGAACCCAGGGCCTTGTGCATGTGAGGCAAGCACTCTACCAACTGAGCTATATCTCCAGCTAAACACATTTACATTTTAAGAGTAGAAATGTATGGCCTCCAATATTACTGTGCTGGGAGAACAGAGATTTAAAACAAGAATCAATTTGGAAGCAGAAAGGACAGAGGCATATGAAAATATTAACAAAGCCAGTAAACAACATAGAAAGGTTTTTTTTTGTTTTTTTTTTTTTTTTTTTTTTTTGGTATCAGAGATTGAACCCAAGGACATTTAACCACTGAGCCACATCCCCAACCCTTTTTATTTTTTATTTTGAGACAGGGTCTTGCTAGGTTGCTTCCAGCCTTGCTAAGTTGCTGAGGCTAGCTTTGAACCTATTATCCTCCTGCCTCAGCCTCCAGAGCATACGCTACCACACCCAGCAAGATTTCTAAATAATAAAAAATAAGCAAACATGGGAAAACTTTACCAGGCTCAAGCTCTCATCCCACGACTGGCTTATCTGCATTGCAGTCTGCACTTCCCTAAAGCAAACAAAGCAAAGCGATTAGTGTTTACAAATAAGACATATTAGGGTAGGCCCTCCTCTTTCAAAGCACTAACCTTTCATGTGCAGTTTCTCTATTCATTATATCCAGGCCTTCTTCCTATAAGGACAAATGTACAAAAAATAGAATTTTCATCTACACAGTTCTCTATTTCAAATAAAATCAAAAGACTTCTCTACCTCATTTGACATAATCACAGGTGAGCAGAACTAACATTCTAAGCAAGTCAACCATGCCACATGTCTATTTTATCTGCAAACTTGGAAAAATTTTAATCCATCTCCAACTATCCAGAGTTGCATCCTGGCCCATTTTTAATATTTAAAGTCTTTTTTTTTGGGGGGGGGGGGCGGTGTTTGCGGGGATTGAACCCAGGGGTGCTTAACCACTGAGTCACACCCCCCAGCCCTTTTTGAGACAAGGTCTCACTAAGTTGTTTAGGGCCTCACTAAATTGCTGAGGCTGGCTTTGAACTTGCAATCCTCCTGCCCTAGCCTCCTGAGCCACTGGGATTACAGACGTGTGCCACCACGCCCGGCTAATATTTAAGTCTTGAGAATCAAAATCAAAATGTAAAATCCAAAAAAGTTCAGATCTGAGCTAGTAAATAAAATTTACCCTTTTGATTTGAAGCAGTCTGCTACTAGGAATACGATTAGGTGAGGATGACAGCAACTGGAAAGAAAAAGTAAACATTTACTATTTTCTGAATCACAAAGCAGCAGTCTGCTGTCATTAATGGTGAACCAATGTCTTCCTAGATAATTTTTCATACTCTTCTTAGAAATTCAGCTCTAATAAATCCTGAACATTAATGCACTAGAGGCAGTACATTCAGTCTTTAGAAAGTACACCAGGTGTCCAACCTCAAAGCACCATCTGTTGCTAGACAGGCACTGACTTTAGCACTTTTCCCAAATGAATGTGGAGCTGTATAAATGCAGGAGAAAACACTCTTGACCATGAAAATATCCATTACCCCCCTTATCTAAAATAAGGAACATATGAAAATGGAAAAAAAACTCAATGTTATTTTTTTTATTACCAGTGTACACACATAGAAAAGCAGGCTAACGAGCACAGTGTAATAGTTTGTCTATGATTAATGTTCTCAGAAATACTTTAAAACTACAAGATTCTGCTTCTATGATCTATATCAATGCTAAGATTTAATCAATAATGCTACCACCACAAATCTTACCAAAGAAAAAGCATTGTGGAAATGCAAGGTATATCTTTAAAATAACTGATGATTTCCCTTAGATCCTCCTCCTTCTAATAACACAAACATAAAATGATTTAGGGGCCAAATTATGTTCCTTCAAAATAATCACAATCTGGTTACAAAATATCAGATACAATTCATATAAACAGATCTTACAGTTTTAACAGCCATAAACAACTATAATACATTTCCTAAGAAATGCAAGTGAAATTTTAACACTATGAACCAAAATAAAACAATTATTCTGTTTAAGAGGTCCTATGCCATTAAAACTTTTTTAAAAATATTTTTTAGTTGTAGGTAGACCCAATATCTTTATTTTATTTGTTTGTATGTGGTGCTGAGGATGGAACCCAGGGCCTCTCATATACTAGGCGAGTGCTCTGCTCTACCGCTGAGCCACAACCCCAGCCCCCCATTAAAACCTTTTTGAATAGGAATGTAGTGAGTGGCATAAAATGTTTTTTTAGGCAAAAGCTAATTCAAGTAAAATTTTCAAGTATTATCCACTGAAATATGATTTTATCTCAAATGATATTCCTTCATTACCATACCTTTCTTTTTTCTCTCCTAGGCTTTGAAAAGAGAAAAACTTAAGTGAAATCCTTTTTAAAAGTTCTTTTTTTCCTGTTATGAAAGTAATAAGTATTTACTGATGAGCACTTAATAAAGTCATCTGAAAAATGCGAAGCTACTGGGCAAGCAGATAAAGCAGGGAGACTCTAACAGGCAAACGTGGAAGAGCACACAAGTGTCAGAGAACCAAAGAAAGCCAGAATGAGGCTGGCTACAACCAACTGTGGCCAAAGTCAGAAATGTAGATGCTACATCTACATAATATACAACTTGTTATTTTAGACAAAACTAGAAGGTGGCCCGGAAAGAGAACAGCAAAGCTGTGTCCAGAATCAGAAACAAGAGTAATCTATCAGCTGGAAAAAAAAGGCCAGGAGATTTAAAGAGGTGCTGGCTAATGATGTGAGGTAAAGCAAAGAGCTCAGGTGGGATAAGGAATGAGCCCACGGATGTTGGCAAATTAAGTGGGCACTGGTGACATTTTCAAGGACAGTTTTTTAACAGTTGTAGTAGGAGTATTAAGACTACAAATTGGGAAGAAATCAGAAGACAAGGAATTACAGGCAACTGAATGTCAATTATGCTTTGAAAAGGAGCTCTGGGAAAGAAAGGAGAGACCTACAAAAAAGAAAACAGTTTGTTTTCCCCATATTATATGTGAGTTGGGAGAAGAAAGTGGGAGGAAGAGATTGATGGCACAAGACAGAGGAGATAATAGTGAAGTGACAGGAGAGTCAGAAAATGTAAGAACCATCAGGGAGAAGCATCCTACGTGATGATAAAGGCATCTTAAGGAGAAAAAAGTTGACATTTATACAAGATAGGTGACTGTCTTCTCTGTAAAGTAAGAAGGGTCATCAGTTAGAAGAGATAGTGATGAGACAGTATGCCAGCAGTCTTAAAAAAAAAAAAAAAGATTTAGAATATGGCTTTGGAGAACAACATGGAGCCAGTGGCACCACAAACCCCACATGTCCCCAAGGAAATTCATCTGCTTCCCCCTCAAACTTCCAATCCTTTCCATTTCTGTACTCCTCATCACCATTCCCATGGTCACCAAGAAACAATTTCAGTTACTTGGAGTCCTGCCCTTATACCCAGTCAGTTGGCAAAATCATTAAGACCCTGCTTTTCCCCACCTCTTTCACCGTCCATTCCTTTCCATGTCATTTGCCAATATTTCACTCTTTGCAGGTTACTATGGGACACACAGAAGTGCATTAAGATTATACAGTATTGACCTTTCCTATGTCGTTTTAAGGTTGACGCAGTGCTTTAAGAGGCTAACACAGAAGGGTAAAGGAAACCTCCATATGACCCAGACAAGAGATTGCAAAACTTCTCTTTGGATCCTATCTGGAGTTATAGCTGGAAAAAAATTAAAGAGTATTCTGTGATATAATATATAGAGTGTAATTAATGTCATGATAGTTGAGGAAGCCTGTGCAAAGGAGATATAAAAATTAAAGTGGGTTCTGAAGGACCAGACAGCTGGAAAGGAGGGTAGGGATAAAGTAGTAAAATGATCTAGCAAAAGCACTGAATCACCAGGATTCCTTCAGAAAATAAGGTATTTTAGGGCAGCCAGAGCAAAGGGTGTTTGTCAGTGTGAGAGATGAGCCTAGACCAGAATGGTTAAGAATCTTCACATCTTACAAAAGAAGCAAGTGAAGTGTACAGAGGCAAATTCATTTTCCCCTTCTTTTCTATGCTACTTTTATCAGATGCACAGCTGTATAACACGTAAAAATATTTCTCAAGTAGCCAGTAAAAACACTTAAATTTTCTAGTATCCTCAGGGAAGGAGGTGAAGTGAATCAAATCTCTAGATATCTAACATCTCCCCTTTAAGTAATTTTAGCCATTTCAGCTGGAAATCTCTCTAATATGTGTTATATTTCCCCCTTTCTCAGAGCACACCAAATGGAATGACACTGAAAGATCTCTAATCTCAGCTCTGCCACTTACTATTGTGTGATTTGAGTCTTAGCTGTTGCTGCTTTTAATTGGAAAAAAGCATCTTTTGCACTGCCTACTTCATAGGGGTTGATGAGAATTAAATGTCTGAAAGTACCTTGCAAAGTGTAAAATACCATACAAACATAGGTATTACTGGAATTTAAGAAAAGGCAAATGACCCAGGGATCCTTAAGAATGTCACTATTCTGCTCTATACCAGTTGACACCCTCAGGGAATATCAACAGGCTCTTAGTCCTCTGCCAAGTCACAAACTTTTTTTAAAATAATTTCTGTTTTTCCCCTTTCCTCCCTCGCTAGCAGCTAGTAGTATACCTTTAACTCAAATGTAACTGTTCTGATTTGCTACTTCTCACGTGCTACTGGGTTGGAAGCTTATTATAATTGTGCATAAATTTTAAATGATTCAGAGGTCAGAGAGGCTCTCCTATAAATAAACCGATGAACCTTTGTGCACAGACTGGAAATCTAGTTCAGCCATTTAGAGGTCTGTGTGTTTACATCTCAGATGTCTTCCAGAGCACCAAAGCTGATGGATGAGTGAGTTCCATATGTGAAGTGCTACTATACAAAAACCTTATAATTTCTACTGGACCAACCGTCTAATAAGGTGATCTTCAACACAACAGCTCTGGCCATAGAGAACAATCACAATCAGCATCATCCGACAGATAAGTGTCAGAAATAAACACTTTGTGTAAGTGATTTTTACATCCTAGGACAAATACAGACCACTATTCTCAGCTATAATTAGAAGTTAATCCGGACTTATCTCACAACTGTGATGCAAGTAGTGATAAATAACAATAAACAATTTTTTTTAAATATAGAAATACACAGCAATTGTACCAAAGCTGAATGGCTAGAGCAAAAATAGTAAACAAGTCAGTCAAAATAAATCTCTAAAAACAATTGTGAACAGAACATAATTTCCAGGAAGAACTATATCTGGAAGTGTTTTCTCCAATCCAAATCACTTCAGATACTTACTTTGATACTTACCAAGCTGTGACGGCTCATAATTGTTGTACTATTCCTCCGAGTTCTAAATGTATAAGGCTGAAAAACCTGTGAAAGGTCACTGAAAAGTAAAAATAAAATGATTAACGTCTTCTAAATAAGATCTTCCAAATATGTTAGCATCAATTCCTAGTTCACAGTAAAATCTTCAATGGTTCCTCCTTCCTTCCAGAGGATCCTGTGTCCTCCTAGCAGAGCTGCCTGACTGGTGTGCTGGGGATTATAGGTTTGCCAAGATACTGATCTCCTCAGTGGTTGGGGGGCAGCTCTGAGCACTGTGGGGGCGGAGTTACAGACCGGTTCATTCCAGCTGCTTCTGGTCAGAGCTACACCCCCAAGCAGGTCCCCCCTCAGATGGAAGCAGCTCATCTGTATATCCCAGAGGACCATGGATATTACCATTTTCTGTGTGTGCCATTGAGCCCTGTACTACAAGAGAAGCCATATCAGCACATCTCCCACAGCCACCCAAACCAAGTGTCCTACCTCAGAATCGATGTTTGAATAAATGTACCCGTACTATTTTTTTTTTTTTTTTTTTTTTTTTTGCTCAGGGGGCCTCTTCTGCCTCAAATGCTCTCCTTCCTACCATAATCTGTCAGAATCCTTTCTCTCCTTCCATGCCCACCTCAAACACCATGCCCTCACACATTCAGGGCACAAGCCTCTCATCATTCCACAAACTTAATCATTACCTTCTTTGAACCCAAAGAACACACTAGGAGATGACATGCTTCTTGACAACATGTTACCTTTTCTCTTTTTGTCTTCTCTTTTTTGAAAGAGGGTCAGTTTCCCAGGCTGAGCTTGAACTCCTGGACCCACACACCACCATGCCCACTGAAATTTTTTTTTTCCTTTTTGCAATGCTGGGGATCAACCCTGGGCCTTGGGCATGTTAGACAAGCGCACTACAACTGGGCTACATCCCCAGCCCTGCATGCATACTAAGCAGATGCTCTACCACTGAACTATGCCTCCAGTCCGCCACTTTACCTTTCATTAAAGTGTTAGCCAGTCCAGGTAGTGCACATCTGTAATCCCTGTGACCAGAGAGGCTAAGGCAGGAGGATCCCAAGCTCAAAGCCAGCCTGGGCAACATAGTGAGACCCTGTCTAAAATAAAAAGGGCTAGGGATGTAGTCAGTAGTAGAGTGCTTGACTAATATGTGTGAGGCCCTGGGTTCAGTCCCTAGTACCACCAAAAAAAAAAAAAAAAAAAAAAGTGTTCCCCAGTGCTGCAAAAGAAAAAAGTGTCTTGTGTCTTAAACTTCTTGGTACAGAGGTGCTTTATTCATTTTCATATAATATCCCTGCAGCCGGGCGCGGTGGCGCATGCCTGTAATCCCAGCACTTTGGGAGGCTGAGGCAGGAGGATCGCGAGTTCAAAGCCAGCCTCAGCAATGGCGAGGCACTTAGCAACTCAGTGAGACCCTGTCTCTAATAAAATACAAAAAAGGGCTGGGGATGTGGCCCAGTGGTCTAGTGCCGCTGAGTTCAATCCCCGGTACCAAAAAAAAAAAAAAAAAAAAAAAAAAAAATATCCCTGCAGTGCCTCGCAGAGTGCTGTGCCCACAATGAGTTCAAGAAGGATTTTCAGAACTGGACTGAGTTTCAAAAGACCACTGAGATTGCCTATTTCTTTCTTTTTTAAAATATTTATTTGTTTTATTAGTTGTACAAAATGCCTTTATTTTTACATGGTGCTGAGGATGGAACCCAGGCTGTGCAAGTGCTAGGCAAGCGCTCTACTGCTGAGCCACAACTCCAAGCCCTGAGATTGCCTATTTCTACACTCCTAATTTTTTTTTTTTTTTTTTGCATTGCTGGGGATTGAACCCAAGGCGTTCAGCTATGCCCCAGCCCCCTACTCTCCTAATTTTTAAGTGAAAAAACACTCAGAAAGGTTAAATGACTCACTCATGAGCATGGCTAGTTAGTAAAACTTGGGATCAGGCCTGGACTCCCTACTTCTTCTTTTACCACATCACATGCTACCTTTCAGTTACTTCAATTGTTATTCAAAAAAGTGTTTTTTTTTTTCTAGCCTGGCCAGTGGTGCACGCCTGTAATCCCAGTACTTGGGAGGCTGAGGCAGGAGGATCACAAGTTCAAAGCCAGCCTCAGCAATGGCAAGGCACTTAGCAACTCAGTGAGACTCTGTCTCTAATAAAATACAAAAAGGGCTGGGGATGTGGCCCAGTGGTCGAGTGCTCCTGAGTTCAATCCCCAGTACCAAAAAACAAAACAAACAAAAAAAAGTGTTTTTTTTCTACAATTGTCTAAATGCAAATCAGTAGGACCTTCCAAGTACCTAGCAATTGTTTGCTCACCAGAATTTAAAAGTCAAACAAAAAGAAAACAGTTTATTCTTAAAAGCATAAAACAGAGCGCTCCCTTAGCACATGTAAGGCACTGGGTTCAATCCTCAGCACTACATTAAAAATAAATAAAAGGTATTGTGTCCAACTACATCTAAAAATATTTTAAAAACTATAAAATAAAGCAAAGAGTCACTTCATCATTCCTTCAGTTTCAAAATTATATTTAATAAAAGAAAAAAAGTAAAACCTATTTCACCCTCAAAATCAGTTTATAATCAGTTCAACAGACAAGGATTACCCTTTTCCTTGCCCTCACTGTGCTTGATTAATGTTTTTGGCTATTGTATTCCCATCCCCTTTTATGGACCAATGCCATTTTTTTGTCAGGATCTCATAAATTGGCTCTCTACCTAAGATGAATTGTCTACTTATAAAAGTGAAATGCAATAAGCTCAGGAGGTGAGCCAACCCAACCTTCACTATCACAAGATTCTACTTTAAAAATAGACCCTCTAGTGTCTTATTTAAAAAAAAAAAAACTGCACAAGACCCTACCACTAAAATTAAAGGATCAATTCTTTCCAGCATTTTCTCAAACCTGTATTCTCACTAATCTAAGTTGCTGTCAACCCTTCTTTTTTTTTAATTCACTGAAATGCATTTCAGGCAGTTTTAGAATCAAAAAATATTTCAACAAATCCAAATCACTTAATATGACATGAATACACCATTTAATTACAAGTTATTAGATAAACTGTGATTTATTAAAGCAAACCTCTGTTAATGCCAGGGTTCCTAAAACCAAGCTTCGAAATAGCAGCTCTTAAGAGACAGGTGTCAAGTTGCAAGCCTAGTTCCAGGGACTTCAGTCTGATTTTCCCTGGTGTAAATTAGCCAGGCAAGCAAACTTCCAGAAGCTTTCTGGGATTCCTTGTAGAGTGGGACAACATGGCCCGGTGGTGGGGGTAGGGGGTGGGGGGCGGTGGTGGCTGTTTTCCCCACAGGGCCCAGAGTTTGAGGTCAAATTTTCACTCCATCTTGGGACTCAAATCACTGTAAAGCAAACAAGTCCCCAACCCCTCTATGTGGACAGCCCAAATGAGTTCGAACTTGCACTTTAGGGAAGGAAGATTGCTTGCACGGGGTCAAGAAGCTTCTGAATCCCATATACCATCCTCCCCAGTCCTGCTCACCTGAGCCCATGGATCAGGGGAGCACTGTTGGATCTCCTCAGGGTGCCCCCATGAGATGTGCCAGGCTCAATGTCCAGCTCCATTTTCTCCTGAGCCATGTCGGAGACTTGTAGGCAGGCACAGCGGGAAGTGCTCAGCTCCTGGTGCTTAGCTATGGGCTCCCAAGACTGAGCTGCTGGGGACTGGCAGCTCGTGGCGGGGGCAAAGGGGTGGAGTCTTGGGGGCGGGGGCTAAGGGCGGAGAAAAGTAGGAGAGGAGGAGGGAGGAGGATGCTGATGAGGAAGGGAGGCTGATGGAGAGGGAGGGGAGAAGGATGGAGAGACTGTGTTGGAGGGTAACAGAATGAAGAAAGAGGATGAGGGGGAAAAGAGGGATGGAGGAAAGACAAGGATGGAGGGAGGAAGAAAAGGGATGGAAAGAAGCTAGATGGAAATGTAGGACAGTACAAGAGGAACAGGGCAGAAGGGGGAAAGAAGAGGATGGGGGAGGGGAAATGGGGGAGTGGGAAGATGGGGAAGGAGGGGGAGGGGAAGGAGGGGGAGGGAGAAGAAGGAGGGAAGGAGGGAAGGGAAGATGGGAGAGGGAAGAGGATGATCGGGGGGGAAGGGTAAAGACACAGGGCAGGGAAAAGAGCACAGGGACGGGAAATAAGGAAGAGGTGTGGGAAACAGGAAGAAGCACAGAAGGAGACGAGAAGGAGGGGGAGGAAACTAGGCAGCGGCGGAACTCATGCTGCTATCTTTCCCGCTGAGGACCACCAGCGGGGCTTGGCTACAGGTGCCGAGGCTGCCCGGGCAGCGGTAACACCGAGGACCTGATAGTTGGGCAGAGCCTGGCCGGGAGACCTCGGTAGCTCCAGCTCCCCATGCTCGGGGACTTGGTCCAGCCCTCCATGCTCCGGACACAGTCCTGGAGGCTCCTCAGCCCTGAGATGAATGCTTCGCCCGTCCCTGCCCCCCTCCCGCCTCGAGGACTGGTGAGGGGTTCGATCTCTCTGCCGCCGCCGCGGGGCCTCCTCTTCCTCTCTTGGGTTCTAATGGCCAGGGGGAACCCGCTGGGGCCAATCCAAAATCTACAACCTGCAGCCTCTTCCGCCTCCCCCGCTTCGGAAGCGGGAGCCTCAGCGGGGCCAGTTCTTCCGTGTCCGGGGACCCATCGGGTCCTGCGCACGCGCCCGGCTGCCTCTCCAATGGGCCCGCAGGCGTGGAGCATGCGTGATAGTCCCGCCCCTCGACCCTCCTTTAAAAGGGCGGAGCGTTTCCAGGGGGCCCGGCGCCTTCCTCAATGGCATTGGCCAGTGGACCCTGGCGCCCTATTTCGAAAAGAGCCAATAGTTAGAAGACACTGGAGCGGCAGCTGTCAGGAGTTTGTACCAATATTTCAAGGGAAACAGGGAAACACGGGATTTCCACGTTATTTAGTCCCCAATGTGTACACTCCAACCTCTGTGATTCCAGCTAATTTCTTAAATCCCTTGATTTTGTTAGTCTTTGTCTGAAGGGGATGACTTATATTTTAGATCATCCATTTGGATATACATACAAAAATTATTTTTCTCCTTAAAGCTTATGAAAATCCTAACAGTCATGACTCCAGTGTGAGTGCTGGAATTTTTCTTTATTAATTTAACAAACACCAGCACTTACTATGTGCTGGACAGTTCTGTACTGTAGCAGATGTAGGAATATTTTCTCACTTAATCCTCACCACTAGAACGGCGTGAGAAGGCCATTGCATTGTGTTAATCATACATACCTAGAAAATACAGGACATAAAATAGTTATGAAATTAGTTTCAAAATTTAGCAAAAATAGTTTTCCCTGACTCTTCATTTCAGTTGTCCCATATAAAACTTACAAGTCTCACCGAGTTGCTTAGGGCCTTGCTAAATTGCTGAGCAAATGGCCTCAGCCTCTGCAGCCACTGGGAATACAAGCATTTGCCACCATGCCGGGCTGTAATAGGGTTTTTTTTTTTGGGGGGGGGAGTGTACTGGGAATTGAACTCAGGTGACTCGACCACTGAGCCACATCCCCACCCTATTTTGTATTTTATTATTTTTAAAAAATATTTTTTTAAAATATGGACACAGTGTTTATTTTTATGTGGTGCTGAGGATGGAACTCAGTGCCCCACATGAGTGAGGCAAGCACTCTACCACTGAGCTACAGCCCCAGACCCCTATTTTGTATTTTATTTATAGAGACAGGGACTCACTGAGTTGCTTAGTGCTTCTCTGTTGCTGAGTCTGGCTTTGAACTCCTGATCCACCTGCCTCAGCCTCCTGAGCTGCTGAGATTACAGGCGAGTGCCACAGTACCTGGCTTGAAATAGGGTTTTTATTGTTATTATTATTTTTTAGTTGCATATGGACTTAATGCCTTTATTTGTTTTGTGTGGTGCTAGGATGGAACCCAGTGCTTCACACTTGCAAAGCAAATGTTGTACCACTGAGCCACAACCTCAGCCCTGTAATAGGGTTTTTATAGCACTTTTTTTTTTTTTTTTTTTTACTTTTTGGTATGGGGATTGAACTCAGGGGCACTCAACCACTAAGTCACATACCCAGCCTATTTTTTTTTTTTTTTTTGTATTTTATTTAGAGACAGGGTCTCACTGAATTCCTTAGCACCTCGCCTGCTACTGAGGCTATCTTTAAACTCAGGATCCTCCTGCCTCAGCCTCAGGAGCCCCTGGGATTACAGGCCTATACCACCTTGCCTGCCTATTATAATAGATTCTTTTGTTCACAACAACTAACAAAGAATCATTTGTTGAACTTATGCAGTCCTTGACTCCTTAAAGGCAGATAATTTAGTTGAATTCCTAACTTTCAGGAGCTTTCTAGTGTAGGGGAAGCTCAAGAACGTATGTGATGGGGCTGGGGTTGTGGCTCAGTGGTAGAGCGCTTACATAGCATGTGTGAGGCACTGGGTTCAATCCTCAGCACCATGTATAAATAAATAAATAAATAAATAAAGGTCCATCAACAACTAGAAAAAAAAAGAACATATGTGATGAAGGGTGCTACTTTGGCCATCATTTCCAGGTTTAATTCACATCATTATTGCCTACCTAGTTTATATTGCCATTCAAATAAATCCTTTGGGAGATTTGGGGTGTTCTTTGTGGCCTGGGGTTCAACTTGTATTTGACTTTCTCTTGTGGTAACTATAGGTTGAAAAGCAACTTTAAAGTTGCCATGACAACTGGTAAAATAAAGAGTTGATTATGACATGTTTGTGACATCTTATAGGTAAAAGGCCTTGGACAGGTGGCAACAGACTGGGACATACAAAAAAAAAAAAAAAAGGAGTAGCCTAAGTTTTAAGGTATCAATCTAAGCAAACCAGTTGTCTGAAGGCATGGACTATTGCTATGGAACAGGAATATCTGATCTAGAAATGCAGCCAGGTTGGTTATAGTAATGTGTATAGGTAGAAATGGGGAGGAGTACAAATAACTCCTTTCTTTTGGAGGGGCGTTACTGGGGATTGAACTCAGGGGCACTTAACCACTGAGCCACATCCCCAGCCCTATTTTTGTATTTTATTTAGAGACAGGGTCTTACTGAGTTGCTTAGTGCCTCACTTTTGCTGAGGCTGGCTTTGAACTCGTGATCATCCTGCCTCCATCTCCTGAGCTGCTGGGAGTACAAGTGTGCACCACCATGCCTGTTCCAAATAACTCCTTTTAATATTGTGTTTGCCATTATAACATACAGAATTCTTTCTGGTTCTATACTACTTGTTCCTTTTGATATTACAACTTGTGAATGTACTATATGAGTCCTGTCTATATCTTCACAGATTTTGGGGTCCTGACATGTAGCTGCTCTATAATAAGAGATTTTCTCCTTTTTGGTAATAGCTGGAAACATATTGCCATCTCATATATTTAGTCATTTTATATTCTTTTCCAGAAACTTTAGTCTGTTAGTTGATCTTCATCATTTTATTATACTTATCCTCTGTGTAATTGTACTTAAATTTTTTTAAATGAAATTTTGTCTCTTCTTTCAAAATATGTTCATTAAATCATATTATTAACAAACTGAATAGTAAAGTAAGCAGAAGAACAGAGGTAAGAGACACTTGTTCACAACTTGCTCCATTTTTTTTTCTGTTACTCAGACAGTTAGGTTTTGACTTTTTTATTTTTGTGTTGTACTGAGGATTGAACCCATGGCCTTATGCCTAGGAGGCAGGCACTCTACCAACTGAGCTATATTCCCAGCCCCTCTGTTTTTTCTTTAACAATTGCCTTTTGCCATCACTCTAAATTTACTCAGCTTGAGCCACCATCTTTTGTAAACTCTCCAAGTACCCTGGGAATTTTAACATTGGCTTTCTTATCTTGGTAGTAGTCTGGACTCTGCTGCTACCTAATGATGTGCCATTCATCTCTTTGGAATTTTATGACCTGTAAAATAGAAATAGTTTGTCTAATTTATAAGATGGCTATGAATGACAGGTTACTTAAATCTGTATTTATTCATAAACTAATTTGATAAATATTTATGAAGTGCTTATGAGTACAGAAATAGTGTCCAGGGAAATATTCATGAATACCTCATCTGTCTTTTTACTTAAACAGACGGGCAGAGGAATCTTGGCTTTTTCACTTAGTAGCTATTGCTCAAGTAGCCCTTCTGGGCTTTGGATTCCTCCTTTGAACAATGGGCATTGTGCTGGGTGCTGTGGCGCTTGCCTGGGAGGCTGAGGTAGGAGGATTGCAGTTTAAAGCCATCCTCAGCAAAACCGTGTTGCTAAGCAACTCTGTGGCTCAGTGGTTGAGTGCCCCTGAATTCAACCCCTAGTTCAAAAAAAAAAAAAAAAAAAAAAAAAAAAAAAAGAAAAGAAAAAAGAAAGAAAGAAAGAATGAAAAAAGAAAATGGGCATTGTGATGGTACCTACCTGACAGAATTATTGTAACCATTAAGTGTAATCACATATTTAACACGATTAGGACAGCATCAGGCATATAAGTGCCCAATAATTATTAAATAATTATTAACCTGTCTTACATCAGTGATGGAGAATCTGAATCATCCTCATGTCTGGGATTTAGGTAATCTAATTCTGCCTAATATGATCAAACTTTTTTTATTCCATTCCCAGAATAAATGAAGAACAAATGATTATCATCTTACATGTCATAATTTGTCATGAACTGTCTCAAGGCAATTGCATTACTTTAAATTCACTACTGATTACTTGTGCAGGGTTGATGATTGAACCAATTAATATAACTATGTGGAAACATTTGGTAAAGTGAAAAGTGCTATACCAATATTATGACTAATTAATAACTCATGTCACTAAAACTCATTTTACCTTCTCTGCCACTTCTCTATGTGGTTCCTAAAATGTGTGGTTTTATAATATTCATGTGGAGTTAAGATTGCAGTACTCAATATGGCTCATCAACTGGTGTTAAAATTCAAAAGCAGCAATTCTTTAAAACTTATGAGCCATGGCAGTATTATTAGAATGTGTAGCCTCCAACACTACCTGAAATAGATTCTGAGATATGTTTTAAGAAAGTAAGCTTCACTGCTTTAACTTAAATATTTATAAATTAGCTGAGGACTTTATTTCTTTGATGACTAATTATGAGAAGCCAAAATTTATCCCATAGAAAAATACACACGTTACGATTATGGTAAAAATGAAACCACATTGAAAACTTGATTCTGCAGTATTGCAGAACCAACCTGCACAATAGGTTCAATTAGGTAATCGTCTTACTGAGAACCTACATACTGTTTTTCGTTTCAACTTTAGCTTTTCTAAGACTCCGAAGGTGTAGTGTCTGCAGTTACAGGACAGAAAACATAAAGAGATAGCCTAGCCAAAACAGAAAATTGAGCATTAGACATAGGGCAGATTGGAAGGCGCCCCATACAAATCACTCCTCCCAATTATCTTTCCTAAGTAAAGGTTAGTAAGCCATAGCGGGATGAGCATGGTAACAGGGGAACATCCATTGCAAATCCTCAGCAGCAAGAGAAGTGGGAATCGGCACTGGGGAAAAAAGGCGGTTCCTCGATTACGAGTGAGCTCCTGCTAAGGTTGACAAACGCGCCTAAAGTGACGTTAATTGCCTGCATATAACCGAGCGTCATCTGGTCAGACGCAGGGCGCATGCGGGAAGGGGCGGGCTCAATCGACTCCGGAAGGCGGCAAATTGTAGTTTTTGTTTTGGCTCTAAAGGCTTAGCTGGGCTTGTCGCGGCTTACAAAGATAAAGGGGAGGGGATCGCAGCGGTAACTGAGATAAATGCCTCATTTGTATTATAGACCTATAGGTGGTGGACCTTTTCTGCGTTAGGGGCCCATGATAGGGGTAAGGAAGTTTGAAGCCAGTCCTGCCAAGCTTTGTGCCCACTGGTGTTAGTGATGTTTGGGCTATAAGGGGGAACACTCCTATTCGTCTAAGAGCTTCCTCCTTTCTTTTTTTTCCTTTTTGCCTCTCTCCTTATATCATCATAGACGGCTTGTCCTTATGTGAACGGGAGCCAAAAAGCATTGAGAACTTTGAACTAAGGAGTGGTTTCATCCTTGACACGGACATGGCACAGGAGAAAATGGAAATAGATTTGGAGCTGCCGCCGAATTCCACCACTACAGATAGCAACGCCTTGAGAAGAGCCAACAGCGTCCCTTTGATCAATGGATTTGGGTGAGCAGGGTTGAGATATTGGAAGAGGCAAGCGGGCACTGGGGAGATGTTGGAAAAAAGTGACTTCCTATAGCATTCCTTTCCTTGTATTTATGGGAGTTCTGCAGGTATCTCCCTTGTCCCTGGTGTCTGGAGATCCCACCCTCAGCCTGGTGGAGTGGGGGCGGGTGCGGAATAGGCTGACCAGAGGGAGAGTACATGCTCCATCCTGAGGTTGACACACATCTAAACCTAACCATCCTCTGCTGACAGTCCACCTGGACTAGAAAGCAGCAATCAATCAGAGTGGAGCACCACTTTTTTTTTTTTTTTTTTTTTTCCATTTTCAGCCTATCTCTTACCCACTCCTTTGAAGAAACAACACCCTCTCCAACCCCTCCCTGCTTTCAGATCTCCTGTCAAGACTGTATTTTTCTCATTCTCAACTGCTCTGTCACCTCTGACCTTCACCTCTGGCACACTCAAGATGAAAATGGTTGTCAAGCAAATAAACGTGGACCTTTCTACACCTCATTTTTATTTGAACATAAAGTTTAGGTACTATGGAAGTTCAGTCTCCTAAATTACATATTTTCAGTGAATAATATTACCCCAAGGAGAAGGAAAACTGATTCTAGGGAGGGTGTGTGTGTGTGAAAAAGTTTTATTATTTTCATATACAAAGCACAGATAAACATCTGTGGTGTGAAAATTTGGTGGAAGAGGAGTTATTAGGGGGAAAATATCTAAAAAGTTTCCTTAGAGGCCAGATAATGAAAAAAAGAATTAGAAACATTGCATTTAATGATGGTTAACTATTTCTTGCACATATCTGAAGGTCTGGCATTACTAAAGCTTCTCATGAATGCTAGGCAAGCACTCTGCCACTGAGCTACAGCCCCAGCCCTCAAACAGGTTTTTAAATGAGATTTTCTGAGTGGGGTAATAGCTTAGTGGTATAGCATTTGCCTAACATGTGTGAAGTCCTGGCTTCTATACTTAGCACTGGAAAAAGAAAAAGAGAGAGAGAAAGAGATCTTGGATCTCATATCCCAGTATCATTAGATTTTCTAGTCTGAAAAGTTTGTTCACTATATGTTATTAACTTTGCTGCTCACCCAAGCCCTGGTACTAGGGATTAAACCCAAGGGCACTCTAACTCTGACTACATCGTTATTCCTCTCCCTTTTTTGGTAGTGGGAATTGAACCCAGGGGTGCTTAACTACTGAGCCACACCCCAGCCCTTTTTTGTATGTTATTTTAATACCTTTATTTATTTATTTACTTACTTATTTTTTGGGGCACTAGGGATTGAACTCAGGGTCCCTTGACCACTTAGCCACATCCCCACCCCTATTTTGTATTTTATTTAGAGGCAGGGTCTCAGTGAGTTCCTTAGCACCTTGCTGTTGCAGCCTGGATTTGAATCCACAATCCTCCTGTCCCAGCCTCCTGAGCCGCTGGGATTACAGGCATGCACCACCTTGCCTGGCTCCTTTATTTATTTTTATGTGGTGCTGAGGATTGAACCCAGTGCCTCACACATGCTAGGTGGTGAGCACTCTATTGCTGAGCCAAAACCCCAGCCCCTGTATTTTATTTTGAGACAGGGTCTCTCTAAATTGCTTAGGGCCTTGATAAATTGCTGAGGCTGGCTTTGAACTTGCAATCCTCCTGCCTCAGACTCCCGAGCCAAGCCACTGGGATTACAGGCATGTGCCACCATGCCTGGCTTCCCAGCCCTTTTTATTTTTTTATTTTAAGAAAGGGTCTCACTAAGTTATTGAAGCTGGCAATGAATTTGTAATTCTCCTACCTCAGCCTTCCAAGTTGCTGGTATTATAGCCATGTACCACCACGCCCAGCTGCTCCTCACCTTTTATAGTGTCATGCTACTTGATAGTTGTAATACACACAGCATAAACTATTAGAAAGGGACTCAGAGACAATATCAACCCTCCTTGTTGAACATATGAGACTCATATATCTTCAAAATGCCATAGTGACGGAGCCAGTACTATGAAACTGTATCTCCTGGCTCCTAAACTAGTGTATTCTGCACTACTAATCAATATCTAACTCTAACGAAAAATGCAGCTCTCTGGTAATTTGAGGCAGGGGTCAACATATTGTCACCAAATAAAGCTAAGATTGACCAAAAAATAATACATTACCAGCCTAGTGTGGTGGTGTATGCCTGTAATCCCAGTGGCTAATGAGGCTAAGGCAGGAGGATGCAAATTCAAAGCCAGTCTTAGCAATTTAGCAAGGCCCTAAGCAACTCAGTGAGACCCTGTCTCCAAATAAAATATTAAAAGGGCGGGCTTTGAACTCGTGATCCAACTGCCTCAGCCTCCCAAGTGCTGGGATTACAGGCCTGCGCCACCACCCCCGGCTCCTGCACTGTTTTGTGATGAACATTTTGTATTAATAAAAATACCAGTGTCAAAAGTTTCGAACCTTTTGGTTCTGTATTCTCTTTATAGTTGTCTGATTTTATTACTGGTGTCAATAACTATATTTAAAGATGTTGAGGTTTATTTCCATTTTTTTCTCTGACCCTTATTAAAAGAATTAGAGGTCAAGCTTGGGTGTAGTTTAGTGGTAAAGTGCTTGCCTAGCTTGTATGAGGCCCTGGGTTTAGCCCCAACACTGCAGAAAAGGAAAAAAAAAAGTTTCCAGCAGTACCTGGGCATGGTGGCACACGCCTGTAATCCCAGCATCTCTGGAGGATGAGGCAGGAGGATCACAAGTTCAAAGCCAGCTTTAGTGAAAAGCAAGGATCTAAGCAACTCAGTGAGACCTTGTCTCTAAATAGAATATGAAATAGGGCTGGGAATGAGGTTCAGTGACTGAGTGCCCCTGAGTTCAATCCCCAGTACAAAAAAAAAAAAAGTTTATTGGATTCTTGACAACACCTTCCCCCTTTAAAAATAGATCCTGCTTTTAAATTGTTGCTTCCTCAATTGAAAGACATACAATTTCCCAAGAGACACATCTAGCTTGCTGCTTGCTTCTTGAAAAGTTTTATTGGAATTTAACCATGTGCATCAGTTTATTGTCCACGGCTACTTTCCCACTATACTGGCAGAGTTGAGTAGCTAAAACAGAGATTGACATGGCCCACAAAGCCTAAAATATTTACTGTCTGTCCCTTTGAAGAAAAAGTTTTGCCCACTATCTGGTTTATTGACATCTTGTCCAGAATATGAGTAGTGGCCAAGAAAAATGACTGCTGGCCCAGTGTGATGGTGCATGCCTATAATCCCAATGATTTAGGAGGCTGAGACAGGAGAACTACAAGTTTAAGGTCAGCCTGGGCAATTTAGCAATTGCAAGGTCAGCCTGGGCACTTTAGCAATTATCTCAAAGTAAGCAATAAAAAGAGCTGGAGATGTAGCTCAGTGATGGGGAACACCTGGGTTCAATCCCTAGTACTGAGAAAAAAAGAGAAGAAAAATGATTGCTATGAGAATATAACTGACATAATTCTGTTGTTATTGTGTAGACAGCTGTTACTTATCATTTCATGTGGAGCATTGAATACCACCCAGCTATATTAGCTTCACTTTTTCCATGTTAGAAATAGATTTTAAGCTGGGCGTGTAATCCCAGCCTGTAATCCCAGTGGCTCGGGAAGCTGAGACAGGAGAGTAGTGAGTTCAAAGCCAGCCTCAGCAACAGTGAGGCACTAAGCAACTCAGTGAGACCTTGTATCTAAATAAAATACAAAACAGGGCTGGGGATGTGGCTCAGTGGTCAAGTGCCCCTTAGTTCAATGCCTAGTACCAAAAAAAAAAAAAAAAAGAGAGAGAGAGAGAGAGAGAAATAGATTTTAACTCAGTTCTAGGTATCACCTACGGTTTTATATAATTTTTTAAAATTTATTTATTTGCTTTAGTTGTACACAATGCAATGCATTTATGTTTATGTGGTGCTGAGGATCAAACCCGGGCCACGCACGTGCTAGGCGAACGCTCTACCGCTGAGCCACAACCTCAGCCCCTATAAATTCATTTTAAATGACACATACTAATTGTAGTATATGCTACCTCAATTATTTCTTTCAGTTTTATAGTCTTTTTTTTGGTACCGGGGATTGAACTCAGGGGCACTCGACCCCTGGGCCACATCCCCAGCCCTTTTTTATATTTTATTAGAGACAGGGTTTCACTGAGTTGCTAAGTGCCTCGCCATTGCTGAGGCTGGTTTTGAACTCGGATCCAACTGCCTCAGCCTCCCAAGTGCTGGGATTACAGGCCTGCGCCACCACCCCGGCTCCTGCACTGTTTTGTGATGAACATTTTGTATTAATAAAAATACCAGTGTCAAAAGTTTCGAACCTTTTGGTTCTGTATTCTCTTTATAGTTGTCTGATTTTATTACTGGTGTCAATAACTATATTTAAAGATGTTGAGGTTTATTTCCATTTTTTTCTCTGACCCTTATTAAAAGAATTAGAGGTCAAGCTTGGGTGTAGTTTAGTGGTAAAGTGCTTGCCTAGCTTGTATGAGGCCCTGGGTTTAGCCCCAACACTGCAGAAAAGGAAAAAAAAAGTTTCCAGCAGTACCTGGGCATGGTGGCACACGCCTGTAATCCCAGCATCTCTGGAGGATGAGGCAGGAGGATCACAAGTTCAAAGCCAGCTTTAGTGAAAAGCAAGGATCTAAGCAACTCAGTGAGACCTTGTCTCTAAATAGAATATGAAATAGGGCTGGGAATGAGGTTCAGTGACTGAGTGCCCCTGAGTTCAATCCCCAGTACAAAAAAAAAAAAGTTTATTGGATTCTTGACAACACCTTCCCCCTTTAAAAATAGATCCTGCTTTTAAATTGTTGCTTCCTCAATTGAAAGACATACAATTTCCCAAGAGACACATCTAGCTTGCTGCTTGCTTCTTGAAAAGTTTTATTGGAATTTAACCATGTGCATCAGTTTATTGTCCACGGCTACTTTCCCACTATACTGGCAGAGTTGAGTAGCTAAAACAGAGATTGACATGGCCCACAAAGCCTAAAATATTTACTGTCTGTCCCTTTGAAGAAAAAGTTTGCCCACTATCTGGTTTATTGACATCTTGTCCAGAATATGAGTAGTGGCCAAGAAAAATGACTGCTGGCCCAGTGTGATGGTGCATGCCTATAATCCCAATGATTTAGGAGGCTGAGACAGGAGAACTACAAGTTTAAGGTCAGCCTGGGCAATTTAGCAATTGCAAGGTCAGCCTGGGCACTTTAGCAATTATCTCAAAGTAAGCAATAAAAAGAGCTGGAGATGTAGCTCAGTGATGGGGAACACCTGGGTTCAATCCCTAGTACTGAGAAAAAAAGAGAAGAAAAATGATTGCTATGAGAATATAACTGACATAATTCTGTTGTTTATTGTGTAGACAGCTGTTACTTATCATTTCATGTGGAGCATTGAATACCACCCAGCTATATTAGCTTCACTTTTTCCATGTTAGAAATAGATTTTAAGCTGGGCGTGTAATCCCAGCCTGTAATCCCAGTGGCTCGGGAAGCTGAGACAGGAGAGTAGTGAGTTCAAAGCCAGCCTCAGCAACAGTGAGGCACTAAGCAACTCAGTGAGACCTTGTATCTAAATAAAATACAAAACAGGGCTGGGGATGTGGCTCAGTGGTCAAGTGCCCCTTAGTTCAATGCCTAGTACCAAAAAAAAAAAAAAAAAAAGAGAGAGAGAGAGAGAGAGAAATAGATTTTAACTCAGTTCTAGGTATCACCTACGGTTTTATATAATTTTTTAAAATTTATTTATTTGCTTTAGTTGTACACAATGCAATGCATTTATGTTTATGTGGTGCTGAGGATCAAACCCGGGCCACGCACGTGCTAGGCGAACGCTCTACCGCTGAGCCACAACCTCAGCCCCTATAAATTCATTTTAAATGACACATACTAATTGTAGTATATGCTACCTCAATTATTTCTTTCAGTTTTATAGTCTTTTTTTTGGTACCGGGGATTGAACTCAGGGGCACTCGACCCCTGGGCCACATCCCCAGCCCTTTTTTATATTTTATTAGAGACAGGGTTTCACTGAGTTGCTAAGTGCCTCGCCATTGCTGAGGCTGGTTTTGAACTCGGATCCTCCTGCCTCAGCCTCCCAAGTGCTGGGATTACAGGCTTGTGCCACCGCGCCCGGCCAGTTTTATAGTCTTATTAAATAAAATTTACAGATACAAATTCAGGAGAGAATACTATGCCAGCCCTAAGAGTCAGGTTCTCTACATAAATACACAAAAGATAGTGGAAATAGGTGATCCATTAGTATCCCTTCAATTTCCTTATAATTGACTGCCTATTCCTGTTCTCATAGGGAAAATTACTAAGAAATGAGGTAAAAATTATCATATATCCTCTCATTTATAAAATATTGAGTTCTTCCCTGTTATATGCAAATTGTCATGCAACAAAATTGGATCAAGTCTCAATAAGATTTCAATTTAATAGGGAAGATAAATCCTGAAAGGACTTAAACATATGGTAGTAAAATAAGTCCTTAGGAAGTAGAGAAAGTGCTAAAGAAATTCAAGGAACGGAGTGAAAAATTGAATAAGAATTGATGAAGGGTAAGCAAAATGTTCAAGGAGAAGGTGCATTTGAAATGGGTCTTAATGGATCCATAGAGTACACCCTGGAAAAGATGTCTTCAGATGGCTGGGACAGCATTTCAAGTACACAGAACAGTCTTTGGAGGCAGAAAAGCATAGGTCTGGGATATCCAGATAGCTGAGTGGTCAACTTTGTCCTTTAGGCCTGGATTCCAAATGCTCATCTGCTGACCAATGCTGATCCCCAGTGAAGGTACTGGGGTTTTTTTATTTGTTTTTTTTACCAATCCATTTTTTTTTTTTTTTTTTTTTTTTGTGGTACCGGGGATTGAACTCAGGGGCACTCGACCACTGGGCCACATCCCCAGCCCTTTTTTGTATTTTATTAGAGACAGGGTCTCACTGAGTTCCTAAGTGCCTCGCCATTGCTGAGGCTGGCTTTGAACTCGGATCCTCCTGCCTCAGCCTCCCAAAGTGCTGGGATTACAGGTGTGCGCCACCGCGCCTGGCTATACCAATCCATTTTTTAAAAAAGTTCAGTGCTGTGTAATTAAATATGTTATGTAGCTGCTAATTGTCTTTTCCTGGGCAATTAGCAGCTACATAAAATTTAGCACTTCCTTTACCTCCTTAAGCACTTATTTTACTCTACCATACATTTGAGTCCTTTGAGTATTTTTCTTCCCTAATAAAGCCCTACTCTGCATTCTGAGATCATTGGTTCCCTACATTTTCATAAATACCAAAATGAACTTTTCTAAGTGAAGCATTAGTATCGGTCCATGATGAGATTTTTAAAAATTAGTTACTATTATTTAATTATACATATTTATGGGGAACAGTGTGATAATTCAATATATGCATACAATGCATAATGATAAAATCAGGATGGTTAACATTTCAATTTCAAATATTTATTTATTTATTTTTTACTTTTTTTGGTGTGTGTGTGGTGTTGGGTATTGAACTCAGGGCCTCACGAATGCTAGATAAGTATCTACCACTGAGCCACATCCCCAGCCCCCATTTTTAAAAATTTTAGGTTAACACATAGTATACATATTTATGATGCCCAGCATGACATTTCAATACATATATATGCTATATACTGATCAAATCAGGCTCATTAATATTTCCATTTTCTTATCATTACTTGGAGTTTGCAGCCTTCTGGCTCTTTTCTCTCTTCTCTTTTAGTTATTCAAAAAATGTAAAATAGGTTATTGCGAATTGCTGTCATAGCACTGTGCCATACTTGGCAAAAGAGAAAGGTAGTCACTGGATAAACTATTTCAAAGTAAAAAATTATAAGCCGGGGCGTGTTGGCTTATGCCTGTAATTCCCAGTGGCTGGGGAGGCTGAGGCAGGAGGATCACAAGTTCAAAGCGAGGTGCTAAGCAACTCAGTGAGACCCTATCTCTAAATAAAATACAAAATAGGGCTGAATGCCCCTGAGTTCAATCCCCAGTACCAAAAAAAAAAAGGTTGTTCAATCCCCAGTACCAAAAAAAAAAAAAAAAGTTATAGTAAAAAGAAAACAAAGGAAAAAATGACTTCTTCAAGGTTACAAGCTCAAATAGAATTGAGGCCACCTGGGTGGACAATAGTCCAAGCTGAGGACATATACTCCATTTTTTTGTGTGCTGCTGCTGCTCACTTTTGGTCTCTTGTCGCCACATGGGAATGTAGCCAACTGTTGCAAAATCTTGCGAATTTTCAATACAATCCAAAAATCTGGAATCTGGATTTTTTTAATATGAAATTTCTCAGTTTGCACAATGAATTCAGTAATGTTTTTTAACACCACGTAGGCCAAACAAAGCATATCTGTGAAAGATCTCTATCTACACCTGCTGTCAGTTATCCCTCTTGTTCATGTAAAATTTGGGAGTTGATAGGTATTGTAGCTCCAATCATAACTTTATTGTATTTTGGTACTGGGGATTGAACTCAAGGGCACTTAACCACTGAGCCACATCCCCTTCCTTTTTTATATTTTGAGACAGAATCTCACTAGGTTACTTACAGCCTTGCTAAATTGCAGAGGGTGGCTTCGAACCTGTGATCCTCCTGCCTCAGCCTCCTGAGCTGCTGGGACTATAGGTGTGCACCACTGTGCCCAGCTCCCAATATATATTTAAATGAATTACAGGTTTACACTGAAAATGATGTATTCCCAAGGTCACAATAAATTATACTTATTCTCTAGCATTAGTGGTAAAGTGGCATGCTTGAGAATTCCTTCCCTTACATGGTGACTTGTTTAAGCTTAACAGACTAAGACTGTATATTTATGTGTGTGTGTGTGTGTGTGTGTGTGTGTGTGTGTGTGAATTTCTACATCTGCACAGTTGTCTCTACCAGGATGCCATTTACAATTAATGGTGTTGCTATTTAAGTATTAGAAATCTTATTTCTTGAAAAATTTTTGTGGGCTTGAGGATGGAGGTCAGTGGTGGAGTGCTTGCCTGGCATGCATAAGGCCTGAGTTCCATTTCCAGCACTGTTTAAAAAATTGTAATAAATTTTATATAACGAGTGTTTTCTTTTTCTCCTTAGTGATAATTCACAGGTGTTCCAAGCTGACACATTAAGAGTGAAAAGAAACAGCGCAACATTTATGAGCCAGCATGCCCTGGTAAGAAAATGCTTATAGCAGCCTCCTTGTTCAAGGGTTAAGCTTATTGGTCTTTGTGTGTGTGTTGCTAGGGATTGGGCTTTCGAGGCAAGCACTCTACCAACTAACTGAGCTATATCCCCAGCCTGAAAGCTCAAGCGTGATCTGAAAATGCAGCAGGCAACCAACGACCATTGGAGATTTTGTTCGGGGAGGTAACGGGCTGGCTACAACGGTGGGGTGGCTGTAGCAATCGGGGAAAGAAATGTAGGGGGTTTTAAGGGGTACCGGAGGAGGAGTGGGTGGAGAGGTATTTGGTGGGGAGAGCTGGGGTGTTCTTTTCTCATTGGGGCTAGGTTACGTTACCAGGTAGGAAGGATAGTGAGGCTCTCAGGGATTGGTTATGCCACCTCCCGCCACCCCCGAACGTCACTAGCGAGGAGCCAGCCGGTTTTCGAGCCCGCCAATTTGCAAGCCCGCCAGCTTCAAGTTCGCCAATTTTCTCCCGGAAGAGAAGCGCCCTAGGCGCCATCTTTTACCAACACAGCCCAAGCTTATTGGTCTTAACCAGTGATTCTTAGACTTGAATGAGCACGTGAGGTGCTTGTTAAAACATGGCTGGCTAGGACTCCCCCCAGAGTTTCTGATTCAGTGGGTCTGGGGCAGAGCCTGAGAATTTGAGTTTCTAACTTGTTCTCCTTGAGAAACAGAGCTCTAAGCTGGGTGACTCAGGAGGCTGAGACAGTTGGATCCCGAGTTCAAAGCCAGGGTAGCAACTTTGTGAGGCCCTAAGTAACTCAGTGAGACCTTGTCTCTAAATAAAATACAGAAAAGGGCTGGGGATGTGGCTCAGTGGTCGAGTGCCAATCCCTGGTATCCCACCCCAAACAAAAGAGAAACAGAACTCTAAACAGTAATGAAGGAAAAATAAATACATTAAAAACAGTTGTTGCTGCAGTTGAAGCAGAATTAACTTTTGAATTCCGTGTGGATTTTGCATTAAGTTTTGTTTTTATGTATAAGGTCATCTCGCTTCCAGTTTTTGAAGAGCATACTAACTTTGAGCGGAAAATTTGCAGGCTCTCTTAAAAGTAGTTTTCAGGCTTTTAATTTGGCTTTTTAAAAAAAATTGACTTTGATCACATCTTGAATTGTAAATGAAATTTGCTATTCATAGTGTTATAATGCAATCTTTAAATTGTAACTCTTTTTTGATAATTACACATGAAACATACTTGTGATTAGTAAACCAAGGTGACTTAAAAGTGATTCATTATATGAAAATTGTATTGTGGTAAAATTCACATAACATTTTTGTAATTTTTTTTTAGTTGTAGATGGACACAATACCTTTATTTATTTATTTATTGTATGTGGGGCTGAGGATCAAACCCAGTGCTTTCCACATTCAAGGCAAGCGCTCTACCACTGAGCCTACAACCTCAGCCCTCACATAACATTTAATTAATTGTTTTAAAGTGTACAATTTTCCAGGTGAGGTGAGTCAGGCCTGTAATTCGAGCTACTCTGGAGGGTGAGGCAAGAGGATAGAAAGTTTAAGGCTAGCCTCAGCAATTTAACAAGACCCTATCTCAAAATAAAAAAAATAAAAAAAAAAAGAGCTGGGGATGTACCTCAGTGCTAGAGTGCCATTGGTTCAGTCCCCACTGCTAAATAAATAAGAGTACCATTCAGTGCATTCACCTGGTTGTTAAATCCTTAGCTCTCTTTAGTTTCAGGAAGTGCACATCCTTGTTTTGTTCCTAGTCCTGGTGGGAAAGCTTTTGCAGTTTCACCATTCATTGTAATGTTAACTGTGGGTTTTGGTAAATGCCCTTTATCATGTTAAGGAAGTTTCCTTCTACTCTTCTTGCTCAGTGAGGGTTTCTATCTTGTAAGGGCTTTGAGCTTTGGGAGAAGGGGTGGTACAACCCTGTAATCCTAGGAACTCTGAGAGGTTGAAGCAGAAAGACCACAAACTCAAGGCCAGCCCCAGCAATTTAAGGAAACTATATCTCAAAATCGAAAAAAAACAAAAAGGGCTGGGGTGTAGCTCAGTGCTAAAACATCCTTGAGTTCAATCCTTGGTACCAAAAACAGAAAAGGCATTAAATTGTCATGAGTGTTTCCTCTGTACCTTTTGAAATGACCATGTTTTCTCTCTTTGTCCTAATAATATAATGTAGCACTTTGATTTTCTTAAGTTAAACCACCCTTGAGTTCCTGGAATGAATCTTTTTGCATCTTTATTTATAAGGGATATTGGTCTGTAGTTTATTTTCTGGTGGTATCTTTGATGGCTTTGGTATCTGGGTAATGCTGGCTTCAGAATGCATTAGGAAGTGCCAGCTTTTTTCCCCTTGTAGTTCTAAGACTGGAGACCAGGCCTTTCACATGCTAAGCTATGCTCTACCACTGAGCTACATCCCAACTGTTGTAGGGACAGACAAGGCAAGGCACTGAAGATAGCAGGAAAAAAAATTATTTGACTGCAGCCAAGTCCAGAGGGTACAGCTTTCGCTGTAATCAATCCCCTGAATCCTGAGTTCAGGTAGTTTCAGAATTTTTATACCCAGCATGTAAGGGGAGGGGCTCAGAAGTTCACAGTTTACAGAAGTTCACATTTAAAAGCAGCTTTTACTTTCACTGTTCTGGGAAAGTTAACCCTTCAAGGACAACACCTGAGAAGGGGAGAGCTTCTTCTCCCCTTTCTTTTCTCCCCCTGCCAGCTGTTACCATGGAGCCCAGTTGGAAACTTCTCTTATCTTAGAAATGTAAACATCTTGGGCCGGGCGTGGTCGCACACTCCTGTAATCCCACCTCTTGGGAGGCTGAGGCTGGAGGATCACGAATTCAAAGCCAGCCTCAGCAATGCCGAGGCACTTAGCAACTCAGTGAGACCCTGGCTCTAATAAAATACAAAAAGGGACTGGGGATGTGGTCCAGTGGTCCAGTGCCCCTGAGTTCAATCCCCGGTACCAAAAGAAAAAAAAAAAAAAGAAATGTAGACATTTCTGTGAAGCTTCACCTCAAGGCCAGAAGACTTGTTTAAAGAATTTGTCCTTTTATTATCACATTTTGCATTTGCAAACACACTTCTACAAATTACTATACTGGATACATGTTTGTGAAAAACAAGTAAAGGGGCGTCTAGCACCTGGAGTGCTGATTTCTTCCAGGCCTGTGGCCAAGTAATAGAGCAACAGGAAGATAGGAAGTTTACCTACATTGAACTCTTGTAGAGACTCTTTCTTTGATAGTCCTAAAATCAGTTATGGGGAAGATTTCTGGAGAAGCTTAGTTAAGATTTTCTGTGAAGGAGAGGGTCCCACTATACAGCCTCTATAATTTTGAAAGAATTTGAAAAGGATTAGTGTTAATTCCTCATTTAAATGTTTTATAGAGTTCATCCATAGAACCATCTAGTCCTGGAAATTTTTTTGTTGGAAGGCTTCTTTTGGTTTTGTTTATTTATTTATTTTTTTAGTTGTAGATGGACACAATATGCTTATTTTATTTATTCATTTTTATGTGGTGCTGAGAATCAAACCCAGTGCCTCACACATGTAGGCAAGTGTTCTACCACTGAGCCATATTCCCAGCCCTGTTGGAAGGTTTTTGACTACAGATTGTATATATTATTATAAGTCTGTTGAGATTTTCTATTTCTTGAATCATTTTTTGGTAATTTGTGTGTTTCTAGGCATTTGTCCATTGTCTAGGCATTTGTCCATTATTTGTTGGCATACAATTGTTCATAGATTTCTCTGTCATGAATTTCTATATGAATCTATAGAGTACATTCTACTGAAATGTTATACCTTGAAATCAATTTTAGAGTATTACTTCCTGCTGGGCACAATGGTGCATGCCAGTAATCCCAGTGACTTGGGGGCTGAGGCAGGAGAATTGCAAGTTTGAGGGCAGCCTGAGAAACTTATCAAGGCCTTTAGCAACTTACCGAGAGCCTGTCTCAAAATAATAATTAAAAAAAAAAATTAAAAGGACTGGAGGTGTGTGGCTCAGTGGTAAAATGCCTCTGGGTTCAATCCCTAGTACCCCTCCAAAAAAATTACATCTTAGACATTTTCATCTTCATAGAATATTGAATATTATTCCCACAACTTTTTTTTTTTGTTGTTGTTGTTGTTGTTGTTGGTACCAGGGATTGAACTCAGGGGCACTCGACTACTGGGCCAAATCCCCAGCCCTTTTTTAAAAAAAAATTTTATTAGAAACAGGGTATCTCTGAGTTGCTAAGTGCCTCACCATTGCTGAGGCTGGCTTTGAACTCGCAATCCTCCTGCCTCAGCCTCCCAAGTGCTGGGATTACAGGTGTGCGCCACCATGCCTGGCCTTTTTTTTCTTTCTTTCTTTTTTTCTTTTAGTAATCGGAATTGAACCCAGGGGAACTTAAACAGTGAGCCACATCTCCAGCCGTTTTTTGTGTTTTATTTAGAGACAGGCTCTCACTGAGTTGCTTAGGGCCTCACTGAGTTGCTTAGGGCCTCGCTAAGTTGCTGAGCTTGGCTTTGAACTCCAGATCCTCCTGCCTCAGCCTTCTGAGCCACCGTGGTTACAGGCATAGCCACCACACCTGGCCTAGTACCTGAAATTTTTAAATGCATAATATTTCTTAGGAATTTTAGTCTCTTAATTTGCTTAAAATTCAGTTTAATATAATGCATATTTAAAATAAGCCATCTTATATAACACATTGTGTTTCGTAGAATTGAATTCATTTTTACTTATTTAATAATGGGAACATCCATGGCTTATTGGTTTAGCTTGCTGTAACCACACTATGCATATGCCTTCATTGTGTCAAAATATCCCATCATCTCTTGAGCGGTGGCTTGTGGTGGTATGCTCCTATAATTCTAGCAGCTTGGGAGCCTGAGGCAGGAGGATCATGAGTTCAAAGCCAGCCTCAGCAAGAGAGGGGCCCTAAGCAACTCAGTGAGACCCTGTCTCTAAATAAAATACAAAATAGGGCTGAGGATGTGCCTCAGAGGGTGAATGCCCTTGAGTTCAATCCCTGGCACTCCCCACACCCCACAAAAAATCCCATCATTATTTTCGAAATTTATTTATTATTTTTAACTTGTTCTAATTAGTTATACATGACAGTAGAGTGCATTTTGACATATAGTACACACATGGAGCACGACTTTTCATTCTTCTGGCTTAGGGTAATAATGTCTGTCTCTTTCTATTGAGCTTCCCATTCCCACAGCCCTACCCTTTCCCTCAATCCCCTATACTCAAAACAAAGTTCCTTCATTCTTCCCTATCGCCCATCCCACTATGGATCAGCATCCGCTTATCAGAGAAAACATTCGGCTTTTGGTTTTTTGGAATTGGCTTATTTTTACTTAGCATGATATTCATTAGTTTTATCCATTTACCTCAAATGCCATAATTTTTTTCTTCTTTAAGGCTGAGTAATATTCCATGACTTATATGTGGTACATTTATGTGTATATGTACCACAGTTTCTTTATCCATTCATCTGTTGAAGAGCATCTAGGTTGGTTCCATAGTTTAGATATTGTGAATTGAGCTGCTATAAATATTGATGTGACTGTGTCCCTGAAGTATGCTGATTTTAAGTCCTTTGGGTACAAACTGAGGAATGGGGTAGCTGGGTCAAATGGTGGATCCATTCCAAGTTTTCTGAGGTATCTCCATACTGCTTTTCATGGTGGTTGCCCTAATTTGCATTCCCAACAGCAATGTATTAGGGTACCTTTTCCCTCAAATCCTCATCAACACTTATTATTGCTTGTATTATTGACGACTGCCATTCTGACTGGAGTGAGATGAAATCTTAAGAGTAGTTTTGATTTGCATTTCTCTAATTGCTAGAGTTAATGAACATTTTTTTCATATGTTTGATGATTCATTGTATTTCTTCTTGTGTGAAGTTTCTGTTCAGTTCCTTAGCCCTTTTATTTATTGGGTTATTTGTTTTGTTGGTGTTAAATTTTTTGAGTTCTTTATATATCCTAGAAATTATTGCTCTATCTGATGATGTGTGTATGGAAAAGATTTTTTTCCTATTCTGTAGGCTCTCTCATCACATTATTGATTGTTTCCTTTGCTGAGAAGAAGCTTTTTAGTGTGAATCCATTCCATTTATTGATTTTATTTTTTTGGCAGGGGGTACTAGGGACTAAACTCAGGGACACTCAACCACTGAGCCACATTCCCAGCCCTATTTTGTATTTTATTTAGAAACAGGGTCTCACTGAGTTGCTTAGATCCCTGCATTTCACTGAAGCTTGCTTTGAACTTGTGATCCTCCTGCCTCAGCCTCTGGAGCTGCTGGGATTACAGGCTTAGGCCACCACATCCAGCCCATTTATTGATTCTTGATTTTTACTTCTTGAGCTTAGGAGTCTTGTCAAGGAAGTCAGTTCCTAAGCCCACATGATGAAGATTTGGGCCTACTTTTTCTTCTGTTAGGCACAGGGTCTCTGTTCTATTGTCTAAGTCTTTGATCCACTTTGAGTTGAGTTTTGTGCAGGGTGAGAGATAGAGGTTTAATTTCATTTTGCAATGTATGGATTTCCAGTTTTCCCAGCCCCATTTGTTGAATAGGCTATCTTTTATCCAATGTATGTTTTTGGTGCCTTTGTCTAGTATGAGATAACCATATTTATGTGTTTCTGGGTGTGTTTCTGTGTCCTCTATTCTGTACCATTGGTCTACAAGTCTATTTTGGTGCCAATACCATGCTTTTTTTGTTACTGTTGCTTTGTAGTATAGTTTAAGTTCTGGTATAGTGATGCCTCCTGTTTCACTCTTCTTGCAAAGGATTGTTTTAGCTATTCTGGGTCTCTTATTTTTCCAGATGAATTCCATGACTGCTTTTTATATTTCTATGAGAAATGCCATTGGGATTTAATAGGAATTGCATTAAATCTATATAACAGTTTTGGTAGTATGGCCATTTTTACTTTATTAATTCTGCCTATCCCAGAGCATGGGAGATTTTCCATCTTCTAAGATCTTCTTCAATTTCTTTCTTTAGTGTTCTGTATTTTTCATTGTAGAGGTCTTTTACCTCTTTTGTTAGTTTGATTCCCAAGGTTTGTTTGTTTGTTTGTTTTGCTATTGTGAATGGTGTGGTTTTCCTAATTTCTCTTGCAGTGGATTCATCACGTATGTATAGAAATGGATTTGATTGGAGTGGAGATATAGCTCAGTTGGTAGAGTGCTTGCCTTGCAAGCACAAGGCCCTGGGTTTAATCCCTAGCACCACACACACACACACACAAAAAGAAATGCATTTGATTTATGGGTATTGATTTTATATCCTGCTACTTTGCTGAATTCATTTATTCTAGAAGTTTTCTGGTGGAACTTTTTTGATCTTCTAAATATAGAATCATGTCATTAGCAAATAGTGATAGTTTTAGTTCTTATTTTCCTATGTGTATCCATTTAATTTCTTTGATCTGTCTGAGACTATGTTGAATAGAAGTGGTGAAAAAGATCATCCCTCCCTGTCTTGTTCAAGTTTTTAGAGGGCATGCTTTCAATTTTTCTCCATTTAGAATGATGTTGGCCTTGGAATTAACATAGATAGCTTTCATGATGTTGAGATATCTTCCTTCTATCCCTAGTTTTTCTAGTGCTTTGAACATGAAGAGGTGCTCTATTTTGTCAAATGATTTCTCTGCATCTCTTGAGACCTAGTGATGTCATCAGAGACCCAAGTTCCTTCCATCTCTACATTTTCCCCTCCTCAACAGCCTCACTAACCTTTGTCCTTAGTAACTAGACCCAGGATTCAGGATCTTATATATTATTTATAAATATCAAGAGAGATATGTATCAGTTCATTATTAGAATTAGGGGAGGAATTTTACTTCTACTGTGTGTGTTTCTATGGTATTTAAATATTTTTCAGAAAGCATGAACAATAAATGTATATTTCATTTCTAGCTAACATATCACATTATAAAGTAGAAATATCATTCCTGAAAAAAATATAAGTATTGGTGAGTGGCATCATAAAACTATATATATATATATATATTGGGGGGTGTCAGGGATTGAACTCAGGGGCACTTGACCACTGAGCCACATCCCCAGCCCTGTTATCTATCTATCTATTTATTTATTTATTTTTTGTGGTACCAGGGATTAAACTCAGGGGCATTTGACCACTGGGCCATATCCCCATCCCTTTTTTGTATTTTATTTAGAGACAGGGTCTCACTGAGTTTCTAAGTGCCTCGCCATTGCTGAGGCTGGCTTTGAACTCGCGATCCTCCTGTTTCAGCCTCCCAAGTGCTGGGATTACAGGCGTGTGCCACCACACCTGGCTGTATTTTGTATTTTATTTAGAGACAGGGTCTCACTGAATTGCTTAGCACCTTGCTTTTGCTGAGATTGGCTTTGAATTCATGATCCTCTTGCCTCAGCCTCCTGAGCCACTGTGATTATAGGCCTGTGCCACTGGACCCTTGTCCCCCTTTTCTTTATCTCTTAACTCTGAGGTTGGCATGCCCATTCCCCACCTCTATGCCAATCCTCTTAGCATGTCTGTTGAACCTGCAGGCAACTGTGGCATCTCCATCCCTATCTGCCCCCTGCTATTCCAAAGGAAGCAGGAGAAATGTTTCATATTCCTACTAGACAAAGATTGTGTTTTTCTTTTTTGGAGGGGGCTACTGGGGATTGAACTCACGGGCAGTGGACCACTGATCCACATCCCCGGCCCTATTTTGTTGTTGTTGTTGTGCTGGGGATTGAACCCAGGGCCTTGTGCATACGAGGCAAGCACTCTGCCAATCGAGCTATATATATCCCCAGCCCTCTGAGCCCTATTTTGTATTTTATTTAGAGACAGAGTCTCACTGAGTTGCTTAGCACCGCACTAAGATGCTGTGATTGGCTTTGAACTGGAGATCCTTCTGCCTCAGCCTCCTGAACCACTGGGATTACAGGAGTGCTTTTAATTATGTTTTTCTTGAGTACTTCATCCACTTTCATTTTATGGCTATTAATATTTACCTGATTGGATTTTACTTTTTACAGTGACAGCTACAAACCCTAAATCCAGTTTAGGGCTCACCCAGCAGCAAGTGTATAATCCATTCCAGACCTTGCTCTGTGCTCTGTCTGCGCTATGTCTGTCCAGCCTGCACTCAATTCTTTTTTAAAAAAAAATATTTATTTATTTGTTATATTTGTACACAATGCCTTTATTCTTACATGGTGCTGAGAATCCAACCCAGGCCACACATGTGCTAGGCAAGCACCTTACCACTGAGTCACAACCCCAGCCCTGCCTGCACTCAATCACTCAGTTCTTTCCTTTTTTTTTTGGTACCAGGGATTGAACTCAGGGGCACTCAACCACTGGGCCACATCCCCAGCCCTTTTTTGTATCTTATTAGAGACAGGGTCTCACTGAGTTGCTAAGTGCCTTGCCATTGCCGAGGCTAGCTTTGAACTCGAGATCCTCTTGCCTCAGCCTCCCAAGTGCTGGGATTACAGGTGTGCGCCACTGTACCCGGCTTCAATTCTTGTTAAGTACCACTGGAAACCAACTGAAGTAATTTCTAGAACCAGACAGACATTTCTAAACATAGCATACAACCTTTCATTCAGAATTTTCTAAGCCTTTTATCTCTAGTAAGGACTAGGAAACGGGTTAAAGACAGCACACCTAGAAAAGCTAAGACTTATTTTAAAAACTTTAATGTCTGTAGAACATTAATTTTTTGTGGTTTCTCTTTTAAATGGAACTAATATTGGCCTTTCTTCACATCTTAATTGCTTCACTTGAGATAAATCCTAGGAATCAGTTTTACCTGGCACTCATCCCAAACCTTCCTTCCATCCCTACTCCCCCACAAACACACACAAACTATAACGTCATTCCTTGGTGCTAGTACTCTTGCTTCCTTCCAAAGCCATTTTTCCCCTAGAGTGTAAGAGACATGTGAGAAATTTTTTTTTTTTTTTTAATATTTATTTATTTACTTTAGTTGTATACAATGCAATACATTTATGTTTACGTGGTGCTGAGGATCGAACCCGGGCCGCGCATTGTGCGAGGCGAGCGCTCTGCCGCTGAGCCACAACCCCAGCCCTGACATGTGAGAAATTAACACAGAAGATATCAGTGAGATTTAGCCACATCTCAGGATACTTTATTTTATTTTAATACTTTGTTTTATTGTAGAAAAATTATCTGAGGCAATTTCCTTACAAGCACCAACTGTGGTACTTAACTTTGGGGAGAATTGTCTTCCATTTAATTGTTTTCTCCAATAATTTTCCACATTATTACTTAAAAAAAAAAAGATCAGTAAGTCCAGTATTTGATTCACATTTTGTCCAGTGAAAAAAACTTTGTTATTCTGTTGCTCAAGTTCAAATCCAACCCAACCCAGAAAATTCACACTACAGCACTACTGGTGTAATAATTTCAGCCAGGCACTCTTCTAGTGATTTCCTGGACAAAGTTTTCCAGTAGGAAATTCTAAACCTTTCCTTGAAACCAAACTGGGTCCTTTCCATCCCTTAGGTATCAGTGAAAAACAATCTCTTCCAGGAAGTCTTGTAATTAGTTTAGAATAGTTTACCACACTCTGCAGTTCTCTTTTCCTGGCTAAGGATATAGCTCAGTGGTAGAGCAGCATGGAGACCTGGCTTTAATTCCCAGTATTAGGGGGGAAAAGGACAACAAAAACAACAAAAACACATCATTATAATTCAGCTAAAGTAACACAATTTCATATATATATATATATATATATATATATATGTATGGATTTTAAGTTTTTTTTTTTTCTTTTTGGTACTGGGTATTGAACTCAGGGGCACTGTAAGTAGAATGTAAGGTCTCTAAGCATCTCTTATTAACCTTTTTCCCTTAAACTCTCTCCTTTCCCTCTGAGCAGAAAAGCAGCTCCTTAAACATGATAAGGATTCAAAACATATTGAAATACTTATACATTAGCCACATTTTTATAATAGTGCATTGCTATGATAAAGTAGTTGTTGTTAATTATCAAATATATATATATATATATATATATATTTTTTTTTTTTTTTTTTTTTTTGGGATCAGGGATTGAATGCAGGGGCACTCAACCACTGGGCCATATCCCCAGCCCTTTTTTTGTATTTTATTAGAGACAGGGTCTCACTGAGTTGCTAAGTGCCTCGCCATTGCTGAGGCTGGATTTGAACTCATGATCCTCCTGCCTCAGCCTCCCAAGTGCTGGGATTGCAGGCGTGTGCCACCACACCTGGCAAATATAATTCATATTGTAGCAAATTTCCAGTTAGCCACATAAGAATTTTCTGTTGTCTTTTTTTTTTTTTTTTTTTTTTTTTTTTTTTGGTACCAGGGATTGAATCCAGGGGCACTTAACCACTGAGCCACATCCTTAGCCCATATTTTTATTTAACTTTTTAGCTGTAGATCAATTTAATACCTTTATTTTATTTAGTTAGTTAGTTTTTAAAAATATTTTTAAGTTATATGTGGACACAATATCATTATTTTGTTTATTCATTTTTATGTGGTGCTGAGGATCAATCCCAGTGCCTCATACATGCTAGACAAGTGCTCCACTGAGGTACAACCCTAGCTCCTCCTCAGCCCTTTTTATGTTTTCTTTTGTTGCAGGGTACCAGGGATTAAACTCAGGGGCAATCGACCAATGGGCCACATCCTCAACCCTATTTTGTGTTTTATTTAGAGACTGGGTCTCACTGGGTTGCTTAGGGCCTCGCCATTGCTAAGGCTGGCTTTGAACTTGGAATTCTCCTGTCTCAGCCTCCTGAGCCACTGGGATTACAGGGTGTGTGCCAGTGTACTCGGCTCCTAAGAAAATACATATTTCTTAATCTTTGGATCTTCAGGTCTGAGCAGAGTACTTTAGCACATAGTAGGTACTCATTAAATATTTTCAAACACATAACTCAGTGTGCTTTTAAGATATAATGTTCAGCTTTAAAGAAGGGTGAAATTATGGTATTTGCCAGTAAATTGTTGGAGTTGGAGAATATCATGCTGAGTGAAGTAAACCAATCCCACAAAACCAAAGGCCAAAAGTTTTCTCTAATATGCAGATGCTAATTCACAATAAGGCAGGGGGCACTAGGGAAAAATATCATCACCTTAGATTAGGTAGAGGGAAGTGAAGGGAGGGGATGTGGGGCTGGGAAAGATAGTGGTATGAAACAGACATTTTTTTTTTTTTTTTTTTTTTTTTTGTGGTACCGGGGATTGAACTCAGGGGCACTCGACCACTGGGTCACATCCCCAGCCCTTTTTTGTATTTTGTTTAGAGACAGGGTCTCACTGAGTTGCTAAGTGCCTCCCCATTGCTGAGGCTGGCTTTGAACTCGCGATCCTCCTGCCCCAGCCTCCCAAAGTGCTGGGATTACAGGCGTGCGCAACCGCGCCCGGCTGAAACAGACATTATTACTGTGTATATTTATGTGACTACATGACCAATATGATTCTGCAACATGTACACTTTGATAAAAAATGAGAAATTATATCCCATCTATGTATGCTATATCACAGTGCATAAATGCATTCTACTGTCATGTATAACTAACTAAAACAAAAAAAAATTAAAGATATAATGTGAAAGTTAGATATGGCAAATTCACTAACATTTTAAGAAACAATCAGGATACAGAAAGAGTGAATGAATACATTCAGAAGGTAATTTTTGAGCTCCATATTCATGCTTAATTTTAAATCCCTCCATTGTTTCATGCCCCTCTTTGTGGATCCTCATAAGCTTTGAAAAAAGACCTAAAAAGAGAAAGTATCCCTCCAAAAGAGAAAGGACCTAGACAGCAAGTATCCTAGCAATCAAGAGTAAATGTGCTAACTACTTGAAAATGATTACCTACAACTAATTGATATTAATGAAAATTTGGTTTCCTTGCCTAGATTTCAAGGTGTTTGGCGGAGTTGCTTCTTTTATGTTCATTTTGTATGTTTGGCAAGTTATCTGCTGATATAAGGACTATTTCTGCTATTTGTTCCAAGAAAAGCCTTTCACTAAGCTTTAAGGATGGGCTTAAACTGGCAAGAAGAATGAGGTGATTTAAAGCTCTAGTGACTTAGGAAAGGAAAGGTAAAGATAAAAACTTTTCTTTATGACTTTTTTTTTTTTTGGTACTGGGATATTAAACCTGGGGTGTTTTTACCACTGAGTCACATCTCCAGCCCTTTTTAATTTTTTATTTTTGGTTCCTGGGATTGAACTCAGGGGTTCTCGACCACTGAGCCACATCCCCAGCCCTATTTTGTATTTTATTTAGAGATAGGGTCTCACTAAGTTGCTAAGTGCCTGGCCATTGCTGAGGCTGGCTTTGAACTCACGATCCTCCTGTCTCAGCCTCCCAAGTGCTGGGATTACAGGACTGCACCACCGCGACTGGCTTTGGATTTTATTTTGAGGTAGGATCTCACTAAATTGTGTAGCACCTCTCTAAATTCCTGAGGCTGACTTTGAACTTGCGATCCTTCTGTCTCAGTTTCCCCAACTACTGGGATTATAGGTAAGCACCACCATGCCAGGCTCTGTCCTGTATTTCTTATGTTAACAGTTATTTTGTTCGGTTTTGAAATGTATTAGACTTTGGTTAGTGTAATTTTTTTTGTCAAGATTCAACTGAGTAGTTTAAACTTTGACCTTAACCGGTATCATTGGTATGATGCTATGCCCATGGCCTTTATGCTTTATACATGAGGCACTCAATAAATATCTTAGATGATTCAACATTGACTTTGTGTTTAGAAATAACTAATCAGAAATGTTAACACAAGATTGACTTTTCTATTTTAAATTTCAGTTGTTCCTACCTTCTTCTTTACGTACTTCTGCCAGCCGCTTACATCAAATCAAACAGGTAACAAGACTTTCAAAATTGACAAATGTTCATTAATAAAAGTACGTTTTTATTTCATTATTTTAAAAAAGATCTATGTTTCAGTAATTCTAAGCCAGGTCTTGTGCAATTAATTTTCTAATTTTAGCAATGATTTTCTAAACAAAACAAAACAAACTACTAAGTTCTCTATTTATTTGGGCTGTTAGCTATTTTAATAAATTAATAGTTTCTAGAAATGCCACATACCCTTATATTTTTAAAAATATTTATTTATTTGTTTTAGTTGTACACAATGCCGTTATTTTTATGTGGTGCTGAGGATTGAACCTGGGCCACACTCATGCTAGGCGAGTGCTCTACCGCTGAGCCACAAACCCAGCCCCTACCCTTATATTTTGAATTTAGTTTCTTCCAAGGATCTCAAATAAAAGAGCTATATATAAAAACTAAGTTAAGCCAGATACAGTGGTGCACACGTGTAATCCCAGCACTTGGGAGGCTGAGGCAGGAGGATCGCGAGTTCAAAGCCAGCCTCAGCAATGGTGAGGCACTTAGCAACTCAGTGAGACCCTGTCTCTAATAAAATACAAAAAAGGGCTGAGGAGGTGGCCCAGTGGTCGAGTGCCCCTGAGTTCAATCCCCAGTACCAAAAAAAAAAAAATTAAGTTATAGCTTCATAACTACCACAGTTACATTTTCTTAAAGCTCTCTGAAGAATTTTTTCAAAGACCAGCTAAAGTGGCCTTTATGCTATTGTTTCACATTCACTTCTTAATTGACATGAGTTTAAGGACACATTGTACCTTACTGGCTTATGTTTTATGCATGTTTTGTGTGTATTTATATGTATGTGTGTATTTAACAGCACAAGCCAAGTATAGAATTAAACCTTTTAATTATCCAAGGATTAGCCACCAAACTCAAAAAGATCAAATAACTACTCCATCACAGGTTGGTAGGATGTTTTTTCAGACCCAGGTACAAGCAGCATTTTGCAAGGGGGTGCTTAACTGTTATGAAGTGCTTATTCACTTAGTATTGTGATTTGTACTGTGCTTATTCACTTAGTACTGTGGTCTGATTTCATCTCACAACAGCCTTACAAGGTCAGAAATGAAAGACAAGAGAACTTAAGTAATTTACCAAATGTCCAGTCTTCATGAATGTCAGAGTCAAGATTTAGTTCCAAATTACTGGATTCTTTTCAGCTCCTCTTTCCTTGTTAGAGTGGCACAAAAACCCATAATGATATTTTGTAATCCTAGTTGTTAGTGCTCTGTGTTTAGAAATAACTAATCAGAAATGTTAACACAAGATTGACTTTTCTATTTTAAATTTCAGTTGTTCCTACCTTCTTCTTTACGTACTTCTGCCAGCCGCTTACATCAAATCAAACAGGTAACAAGACTTTCAAAATTGACAAATGTTCATTAATAAAAGTACGTTTTATTTCATTATTTTAAAAAAGATCTATGTTTCAGTAATTCTAAGCCAGGTCTTGTGCAATTAATTTTCTAATTTTAGCAATGATTTTCTAAACAAAACAAAACAAACTACTAAGTTCTCTATTTATTTGGGCTGTTAGCTATTTTAATAAATTAATAGTTTCTAGAAATGCCACATACCCTTATATTTTTAAAAATATTTATTTATTTGTTTTAGTTGTACACAATGCCGTTATTTTTATGTGGTGCTGAGGATTGAACCTGGGCCACACTCGTGCTAGGCGAGTGCTCTACCGCTGAGCCACAAACCCAGCCCCTACCCTTATATTTTGAATTTAGTTTCTTCCAAGGATCTCAAATAAAAGAGCTATATATAAAAACTAAGTTAAGCCAGATACAGTGGTGCACACGTGTAATCCCAGCACTTGGGAGGCTGAGGCAGGAGGATCGCGAGTTCAAAGCCAGCCTCAGCAATGGTGAGGCACTTAGCAACTCAGTGAGACCCTGTCTCTAATAAAATACAAAAAAGGGCTGAGGAGGTGGCCCAGTGGTCGAGTGCCCCTGAGTTCAATCCCCAGTACCAAAAAAAAAAATTAAGTTATAGCTTCATAACTACCACAGTTACATTTTCTTAAAGCTCTCTGAAGAATTTTTTCAAAGACCAGCTAAAGTGGCCTTTATGCTATTGTTTCACATTCACTTCTTAATTGACATGAGTTTAAGGACACATTGTACCTTACTGGCTTATGTTTTATGCATGTTTTGTGTGTATTTATATGTATGTGTGTATTTAACAGCACAAGCCAAGTATAGAATTAAACCTTTTAATTATCCAAGGATTAGCCACCAAACTCAAAAAGATCAAATAACTACTCCATCACAGGTTGGTAGGATGTTTTTTCAGACCCAGGTACAAGCAGCATTTTTGCAAGGGGGTGCTTAACTGTTATGAAGTGCTTATTCACTTAGTATTGTGATTTGTACTGTGCTTATTCACTTAGTACTGTGGTCTGATTTCATCTCACAACAGCCTTACAAGGTCAGAAATGAAAGACAAGAGAACTTAAGTAATTTACCAAATGTCCAGTCTTCATGAATGTCAGAGTCAAGATTTAGTTCCAAATTACTGGATTCTTTTCAGCTCCTCTTTCCTTGTTAGAGTGGCACAAAACCCATAATGATATTTTGTAATCCTAGTTGTTAGTGCTCTAATTTTTGTATCCTTTTCCTCTTTCCCTTGCCAGCATCATGGCTTTCCTAATGTCAGGTTACCTTACACTAGCAAGAAAGTGTGATGAAACCATTTTATTTTAATTTTATTTATCTATCTACTTATTTATTTATTTTTGGTAACAGGGATTGAACTCAGGGACAATTGACCACTGAGCCACATCCTCAGCCCTATTTTTTTTTTTTTCTGGTACCGGGGATTGAACTCAGGGGTACTCGACCACTGGGCCACATCCCCAGCCCTTTTTTTTGTATTTTATTAGAGACAGGGTCTCACTGAGTTGCTCAGTGCCTCGCCATTGCTGAGGCTGGCTTTGAACTCGCGATCCTCCTGCCTCAGCCTCCCAAGTGCTGGGATTACAGGCATGCGCCACCACGCCCGGTTTTCCTAAATTTATGGGCATGAAAAAGACACTTTGGCACTAGGTGCAGTGGTACACACCTGTTATCTTGATGGCTCTGGAGGCTGAGGCAGGAGGATCCCAAGTTCAAAAGCCAGCCTCAGCAACTTAGCAAGGCCCTAAGCAACTTAGCAAGACCCTGTCTCTAAATAAAATATGAAAAGGGCTGAGGATGTGTCTCAAGTGTTAAGTGTCCCTGGGTTCAATCCCTGGTACCAAAAACAAAAATAAGAAGAAGAAAAGAGGCCTGGGGTTGTAGCTCAGTGGAAGAGCACTTGCCTAGAATGTGTGAGGCACTGGGTTCAATTCTCAGCACCACATATAATAAATAAAATAAATAAAGGTCCATTGACAACTAAAAAATATTTCAAAGAAAAAAAAAAGGCACTTTGGCATAATCACATTCTATGTATAAGAAATTATAGTGTCATATAAGTCCATGTTAGGTTTTTTCAGATTCTTAAAAATGTCTTTTTTATTGATTCAGATACAATCCACACATGACATTTGGTTGATCTCTCTCTCAGACCGTCTTTATTTAAAACATCATTCTCTTCCTGATTTTGTTCACTGCTGTGTTTTTATTGTAGAAACCAGGTCAGTTGACCTGTGGAATGTCCCACATTCTTCTTTTGCTTCCATGTGGTGTTTACATGTGCTTTTATTCCCTGTATTTCCTATGAACTGATGAATTTGCTTTTATTTTTATTTTTTAAAAATATTTATTTATTTGCTTTAGTTGTACACAGTGCAATGCATTTATGTTTACGTGGTGCTGAGGATCGAACCCGGGCCACGCACGTGCTAGGTGAGTGCTCTGCCGCTGAGCCACAACCCCAGCCCTGCTTTTATTTTTAAATACGCACATAGTCCCAAGTGAATGTTAGGTTCTGGGTTAATATTAAAATAATAGTATAGTTTAAATTGCAACCTTTCCTACTGGATAATTAATGGACAATTTCTTTTGTTTTCTTTTTTCTTTCTTTCTTTCTTTTTTTTTTTTTTTTTTTGTACCAATGATTGAACTCAGGGGCACTCAACCACTGAGCCATATCCCCAACCCATTTTTGTATTTTATTTAGAGACAGGGTCTCACTGAGTTGCTTAGTGCCTTGCCATTGCTGAGGCTGGTTTTGAACTCAGGATCTTCCTGTCTTACACAGCCTCCTGAGCTGCTGGGGTTACAGGTATGCGCTAGCGCACCCTGCTGGACAATTTCTTTTCTTTTTTTTAAATATATATTTATTTATTTGCTTTAGTTGTACATAGTGCAATGCATTTATGTTTACGTGGTGCTAAGGATCGAACCCGGGCCGCGCACGTGCTAGGCGAGCGCTCTACCGCTGAGCCACATCCCCAGCCCCTGGACAATTTCTTGATTGTGATTGTTGGCTGCTTTCTAGTGTTAGAGAGCTTGAAGTTAATTTTCTAAGCATAGTAGTTATTCCTAAGTATTCAGGAATTAATATTTTTGTAATTTTCCTTTCCTAATAACAAGTGACATTGTGTTTCAAGAGAATTGAAAGCATCGTCTGTCGTTCTCTATCTCCCAAAACATTAAACATAAGTAAATGCTCTGCAGAAATAATTTGTGTATGAGTTTGCTCAGGCTGCTATAACAAAGTACCACAAATCGTGTGTCTTAAACAATAGGAATGTGTTTTACCTCACAGTTCTGGGGGCCAGAAGTTTGAAATCAAGGTGTTCCAGGATTGATTCCTTATGAAAGAGGTGAAGGAGAGATCTGTTCCAGGCCTCTTTCCTTGGCTTGTTGATGGCTGTCTTCTCATTCATATGGAGACATACTGTACAACCACGTGGCAAGTAAAATCTTTCAGGCATAGTCTCTCTCAGAGAACGAAAGTTGTTTTTTGGTTTTTAACCTTGCATAGCAAACAATTTAAAGCTAAATTTACTTTTAGCAACTCAGTTAGACTCTGTCTCTAATAAAAATACAAAAGGGCTGGGGATGTGGTACAGTGGTCGAGTGCCCCTGAGTTCAATCCCTGCTACCAAAAAAAAAAAAAAAAAAAAAAATTACTTTTAGCTTTTTGGGATTCTCTTTGTGTTATGTGCCAGTCTCTAATTTTCTGAGTTTCTTTGGGACAGGGGGAGGTGTTAGGGATCAAATCCAAGGCCTTGTGTGTGTTAGGCCAGTCTGTACACTGAGCTATGTTTCCAAGCCCTAAATTTCTTCTTTTTATAAATATGTCAGCTGTGGGCTGGGGTTGTAGCTCAGTGGCAGAATGCTTGCCTAGTATGTATGAGGCACTGGGTTTGATCCTTAGCACCACATAAAAATAAACAAATAAAATAAAGGCATGCTGTCCATCTATAACTACAAAAAAAATTTTTTTTTAAAAGTCAGCCACTCAGCAATGGCAATCCACTTAGCAACTCAGTTAGACCCTGTCTCTAATAAAAATACAAAAGGGCTGGGGATGTGGCACAGTGGTCTAGTGCCCCTGAGTTCAATCCCTGCTACCAAAAAAAAAAAAAAAAAAAGTCAGCCATTTGTGAATAGGTCCAACCTGATGACCTCCTCCTAACTTGATTACCTCTATAAAAGCCCTATCTTCAAATAAGGTCACATTCTGAGGCACTAGGGGTTAGGACTTCAATGTATGAATTTTTTGAGGGACACAACTGAGTTTGATTGCAGTATTTCATTATATAACTTTATTTCCTGACTTGTTAAGTGGGATGTAAAATCCTTGGTATCCAGATGGGTGTGGTGGCACAGGACTGTTATCTCAGCTACTTTTTGTTTTTTGGTACTGGGGATTGAACCTAGGGGTATTTTACCACTGATCTACATGCCCAACCCTCTTTTATCTATCTATCTATAATGGGATTGAACCAGGGGTGCTTAACCACTGAGCTGTACTCCCAGCACCTTTTATTTTTTATTTTGAGACAGGATGTTGCTAAGTTACTTAGAGCCTCTCTAATATTCTGAAGATGGCCTTAAACTTGCCATCCTCCTGCTAATCTCAGCTACTTTGAAAGCTGTGGGAGGAGAATCACAAGTTAAAGGCTAGCCTGGGCAACTTAGTAAGACCCTGTCTCAATATAAACTTTTTTTTTTGTACCAGGGATTTAACTCAGGGGCACTCGACCACTGGGCCACATCACCAGCCCTTTTTTGTATTTTATTAGAGACAGGGTCTCACTGAGTTGCTAAGTGCCTCGCCCTTGCTGAGGCTGGCTTTGAACTCACAATCCTCCTGCCTCAGCCTCCCAAGTGCTGGGATTACAGGTGTGCACCAATGCGCCCGGCCAACATAAACATTTTTTTTAAAATATTTATTTATTTGCTTTAGTTGTACACAGTGCAATGCATTTATGTTTATGTGGTGCTGAGGATCAAACCTGGGCTGCGCATGAGCTAGGCAAGCCCTCCACCGCTGAGCCACAACCTCAGCCCCCCTAACTTGTTTTAAAAGAAATTTAATTTGGTCTTTGTTTACAAATTGTTTCAGTGTTTCAGCAAGCATCTACTGAGCACTGTGCAGGCATTTGGCAACTAAATCTTCCAACACAGTGTCCCTCGGGGAGGAAAATTGTTTTTTTTGTTTTTTTTTTTTTTTTTTACCTTGTGTACTCAAAAATTGAAAACTACTTTGCAGGGTGAAGTGGCACACACCTGTAATCCCAGTGACTCAGGAGGCTGAGACAGGTGGATGGCAAGTTCAAAGCCAGCCTCAGCAACTTAGCCAGACCCTATCTTAAAATAAAAAGTGAAAAGGGCTGGGGATGTAGCCCAATGGTTATGCACCCTGGGTTCAATCTCTGGTACCATAGCAACAACAACAAAAAAGAAATGAGAGAAAAGAAAAAGAAAACAACCTTAAAATTTCAAGTGTGATGGTTACATCAGAAGCAAAGAGTGCTGTATACTAGAATTTTATCCTTATTTTAACAGTCTTATTCTAATTCATCTAAAATTCTCAAATCCATTTGGGAAAAAGACAAGACATAAAATGAAAAAGCCTCAACTCCCTTTTACTAACTACACTCAATAACTGATATTGGCTCATGCTCCTTTTATTTATTTATTTTTTGTACTATGGATTGAACCCAGGAGTGCTTAACCACTGGGCCACATCCCCAGCCCTTTCTATTTTTTATTTAGAGACAGGGTCTCACTGAGTTGCTTAGGGCCTTGCTAATTTGTTATGGCTGGCCTAGAACTTCCGATCCTCCTTCCTCAACCTCCTGGTCGCTGGGATTTCTTGTGTTTGCCACCATACCCAGCTCATGCTCCTATTTTGAATAGGAGGAATGTTAAGTAAAATTTAGTCCCAGTTCCAGGAAAACTTGCTCTTTGCTTTTTCATTGATTGAATTACAAAATACCTTGAGCTTTTCTCACTAGAGGAAAACATCTACATAAATATTAAATGGAAGAATTATACTAACAATTTTGCTTAAAAGATTGACTGTTATTCCATTATTCTAAGATATTGATTTTCTTCCTAAACTACCTTCCCAAATTTCCCTCATTTTCCGTGATGGTATCAAAATAGTCACTGTCACGTAATTTTAAGAGTTAATTTTCACTTCGTCTTATTTTTCCATCCAATTAAATCTCCAATCCTATTAATTTTTCCTTAACAACATCTTCTCTGTTCTCACTGCCACTTCCTTCTTTTGTCCCTTGGGTCCAAATTATAATGATACTATCCTAATAGATTTCCTATCTCTTCCACTTTTATCTGACTTCCATAATCAACACCAAGATAATTTTTTTCTCTTTTGGTACCAGGGATTGAACCCAGGGGCACTTAACCACTGAGCCACATCCCGAGCCCTTTTTTGTATTTTAGAGACAGCATTTCACTGAGTTGCCTAGGACCTCTCTAATTTGCTGAGGCTGGCTTGGAACTCATGGTCCTCCTGCCTCAGTCTCCTGAGCTGCTGAGATTATGGGCATCAAGATAACTTTTCTTTTTTTGTGTGGTGCTGGGGGTTGAACCCAGGGCCTTGTGCATGTGAGGCAAGCACTCTACCAACTCTACCAACCAAGCACTCAACCAACCAGCCCCTCAAGGTGACTTTTCTAACATTTTTTTTTACTCTTTTTCTCTACTACATAAAAAGTAAAATGGCTTTCCATTAACTATTTTTTTTTTAATTTAGTGGTAGGTGGACATAATACCTTTGTTTTATTTATGTATTTTTATGTGGTGCTGAGAATTGAACCCAGTGCTTCACACATGCTAGGCAGCTGCTTTACCACTGAGCTACAACCCCAGTCCCCCATTAACTATTAATAATAAGATTAAGAATTGGGGCTGGGGTTATATCTCAGTTGGTAGAGTGCTTGCCTCACGTGCACAAGGCTCTGGGATCAATCCTCAGCACCACAAAAAAATTAAGAATAACTGATTTGTATTGAACACTCACTTCATGCTAGGCACTGTGTTGAGAACTTATGAACCACATTAGTATTCTCAGTATTACCATCTTTATATGGATGAAGAAACCAAGGCTCTGGTTATGTCTGTGGTTACACAGGTAAGTGAGTTACAGATTGTAGGGATCTGGGATTCTAGTTAGTTGTTTTTGGCTCCAAAGCCTTTGGGCCTAACAAATATTCTTTTTTTTTTACCCAAAACCTTTTTAAGTTCAAACTTTTCAGTTGTCTAAGATCCTATAAATCTGGTCCTGTCTTGCCTTCTCAGTTTTATCTTTCCGTTATTCTGTCACACAAACTCTGTCGTAGACTCAACTATCTGTAAATTTGCCATATTCTTTTCTTCCTCTAATCTTTTGTTCATATGGTACCCCTGGTTTGGAATATTCTTTCCTCCACCCTCTGCTTGTCCATATTTGAGCATCTTTAAAGGCCTAGGTCAACATTTGGTGTTTTTTTTTTTTTTTTTTTCATACCACCACTCTTCTATTATGGACTCCCCAAAACATTTACTGTTTATACTGTAAACAATCTTTTTTTTTTTTAACCTCTGGGGATTAAACCCAGGGACACTCTACAACTGAGCCATATCCTCAGCCTGTTCTTTTGTCCGTTGTTGTTGTTTGTTTGTTTTGAGATAGGGTCTCAATAAATTGCTTAGGACCTCACTGAGGCTAGCCCTTCTGAGGCTGGCCTGAACCTTGCAATTCTTCTGCCTTAGCCTCCCAAGTTGCTGGAATTATAGGTTTGAGCCATTGTACCTGGGGTAAACAACAATCTTTTTTTTTTTTTGTACCAGGGATTGAATTCAGGGCCACTCAACCACTGGGCCACATCCCCAGCCCTTTGTTGTATTTTATTAGAGACAGGGTCTCACTGAGTTGCTAAGTGCCTCGCCATTGCTGAGGCTGGTTTTGAACTTGTGATCCTCCTGCCTCAGCCTCCCAAGTGCTGGGATTACAGGCGTGTGCTACCATGCCTGGCTGTGAACAACAATCTTGAAACTCTCTGTTTTTCTTTTTTGGTCATACTGGGAATCAAACTCAGAGCCTCACATGTGGGAGGCAAGCTGCTACTCTACCACTGAGGTACATCCATAGCTCCTAAACTCTCTTGATCACACATCACATCAGAGTACTTGCCTCCAATAAACACACACAAACACACACTAACCCACTGCATTTACTTATACATTTTGGAGTGCTGAGGATATAGCTCAGTAGGTAGAGTGCTTTCCTCCCATGCACAAGGCCCTCGGTTCAATCCCCAGCACCCCCCCCCACACACACACACAAATACAAATCAAACTTATGCATTTTGGACATGTACCATTGTGCTAGTATATTATATGAATCAGAATATAAAAAAAATAGAAATATTAGAAGGATGAGATAAAGAGGAAATTGTATTTTTAGAAAATTTAAAATTTTACTAGCCTTAGATTATTCTTGACTGAATATGAATTCATATTTCCAATACTCTAAATGACTTAAAATTATTTCAGCCTGCTCCTTGATAGATCAGAATAGCTCAACATTGTGTTTTCATAGTAATGAACCAAGAGGAGCTGTGCAAGGAGTACCACAGCTTTCACCTTTGCCATTTTCCCAATATTTGCTTCAATTTGCATTACTAGCTTTATCTGCTATTCAAAGTTTCTTTGTAGGAGTCTTTTTTCTTTTTATTTAAGAAAGGGGATCTTTCTATGTTGCCCAGTTTGGCCCCAAATTCCTAGGTTCAAGTACTCCTCAGTAGCTGGGACTGTAGGTGCCCATCACCATGTCCAGCCTTTAGGAATCTTCTTAAGGCACTTGTCCTTTCCTATTTTTTTTTTTTTTTTTTTTTTTTTTTTTGGTGCCGGGGATTGAACTCAAGGGCACTTGGCCACGGAGCCACATCCTCAGCCCTATTTTATATTTTATTTAGATATAGGGTCACACTGAGTTGCTTACCACCTCACTGTTGCTGAGGCTGTCTTTGAACTTGTGATCCTCCCGCCTCAGCCTCCCAAGCCACTGGGATTACAGGCGTGCCTGGTCCTCTATACCCGTTTAAACAATAACTCCCCATTCTCACTACCACCCCAGCTCTGCACTGTAACCTCTGCTCTGCTTTTTGTCTCTTAATTTGACTAGTCTAGGTACTTACATAAATAGAATCATGCAATATTTTTGAGATTCATCCATGTTGTGGCATGTGTCAGAGCTTCTATTGTATGGTTGTATTACAATTTTTTGTCCGCTCATCTGTCGACGGACACTTGGATCATTTCTACCTTGTAGCTCTTGTGACTAGTGCTGCTGTGGTTATTGGTGTACAAGTATCTGTAGCAATTCTTATTTTCAGTTTTTTTTTTTTTTTTTTTTTTTTGTGTGTGTGTGTGTGTGTGTGGTACCAGGGGTTGAACTTGGGGGCACTCAACCACTGGGCCACATCCCCAGCCCTCTTTTGTATTTTATTAGAGACAGGGTCTCACTGAGTTGCTAAGTGCCTCGCCATTGCTGAGGCTGGCTTTGTACTGGTGATCCTCCTGCCTCAGCCTCCCAAGTGCTGGGATTACAGGCGTGTGTACCACCGTGCCCAGCTTATTGTTTTCAGTTCTTTGAGGTAGATACCTAGAAATGGAATTGCTAGCTCATTTGGTAATTATTTAACTATTTTGGGACTTGTCAAACTGTTTTCCACAGAGTTTGCATTGTTTTTCATTCCCAGCAGAACATCCAAGTTACCATTTCTTCACATTTTCACACCATTCATTACCTTCCTGGTGAACGTTTTCTGAGTACCTCTCTTTCACAATTTTATATTAACATAATTCATTTTTCCCACTTAATATGCAATACATATTGTGTGTGTGTGTGTGTGTGTGTGTGTGTGCGCGCGTGTGTGCGCGTGTGTGTGTATGTATGTTTTACAGGGGATTGAACCCAGGACCTTGTGCATGCCAGGCAAGCACTCTACCAACTGAGATATATCCAGAGCCCCACAATACATGTTTTTTTTTTTTTTAATGTCAGTGACTAAATTTAAATCATGTTTGTCCCATCATTTACTTAAGCAAACTCGTACGGATAGACATTTGTTTTGGACTATAAGTAATATTAATATAGTGTTAATGGGGCTGGGGTTGTGGCTCAGTAGCAAAGTGCTTGCCTAGCATGTGAGGCACTGGGTTCTATTCTCGGCACTGCATATAAATAAATAAATATAAAGGTTCATTGACAACTAAAAAAATATTTTAAAAATATAGTGTGTTACTGGTAGGGAAATCAGTAATTTTGAATCTTTGGCATTTCTCTCTCTCTCTCTCTCTCTCTGAGATAGGGCCTCACTAAATTGCTCAGTCTGGCTTTGAGCTTGGGATCCTCCTGCCTCAGCCTCCCAAGCTGCTAGATTACAGACATGCACCACTGCACCCAGCACAGAATGAAAGTTTTTCATCTAATCTTTTTCTGCATATCTGATGTACTATAATGCATAAGTAATAGATCTTTGTGTGGTAGCTTGTGTAACAATGAAGAATGCAGAACAAGTTACTTATTTGGAGATTTGTTTATACTGTAGCTCTTCTGTAGCCCCATGAGTAATAATATAGATACATCCAAATGAAATTTTGAAATTTTCCACCCAAATGAAACTGAAACCACAGGAACTAGACATTCACTTTACACTCATCTTCCCACCTTCCAGGAAGAAGGCATGGATATAGTAAATAGAGAAGCAATGCATGAACGGTGAGTACTATACTTGGAATTACCACTTTGATGATTTTTATATTTAATTATATCTTTTTCTTCAGATAGGCAAGCTACAGAAACTGATTTCTTTTCTTTTGTAGGGAGGTACACACTGCAATACAAATAAGTCAGTCTTGGGAAAAAAGTCTGAACCTGGTATGGTATTACAATTACACTTTAATTTTGTCCAAAATTTCAAATTTTCACTATTGTAGTGTTATGCTATCTAGTTTCACTGTAATTTCTAAAAATATCAGCTCTTGTTTGGTTTTTAAATAGTATATTTTGCATGAATTATTTGAATGATCTTAGAAACAGTTTATGATTTATCCATAAAATAACTATCGTTAGGACTGCGGCTGTAGCTCAGCGGTAGAGTGCTTGCCTTGCATGTGTGAGGCACTGGTTTTGATCCTCAGCACCGCATAAAAATAAATGAATAAAGATATTGTGTCTATCTACAACTAAAATACTTTAAAAAAACTATCATTATTTGAAAGTGGGATTCAAAGTACATAGTTGTCTGATACAAAACCATAGCTGTTGTAAACCAGCTTCCTTTCTGTTTTAGCAGACTTAAAAAGTTCAGTTATGCCTGTAATCCTAGCAGGTCAGGAGGCTGAGATAGGAGGATCACAAGTTCAAAGCCAGCCTCAGCAACTGGGGAAGGTGCTAAGCAACTCAGTGAAACCGTGTCTCTATATAAAATATAAAATAGGGCTGGGGATGTGGCTCAATGCTTGAGTGCCCCTGAGTTCAATCCCCAATACCAAAAAAAATAAAAAAAGTTCAGTTTTACTAAAATGCTTAGATTGCAAAACAATAAATGGATTTTACTTTCTTCTACATCATTTACTAACTATATGTTAGTTTTAAGCTATAGGCAATGGATTTATGAAAAAAAAATTGCATTTTCATGTCTGTAAAATATATATATTTCTGGTAACATTTTAACATATAACCTTTAATTTAAATATACTCAGAATATAATTATCTCCCTCGTTTACAGTTTTTAATGTCTCTATACATCATGCTTGCTTTGTTATGGTAGTTGAGTGATGTTTAGTGTTCTTTTCTGTGGACATTTCAGATAATGAGATAATAAGAATTGAACTGAAATTTGAGTAGGAGAGATTCTGGTTAATGCCAATTTCCAGATTTGGGAGTTATTAGATCAGGAAATGGGTCATCAACAGAAGACATCTTTTTGTTTGAACTCTGAGTACCTTAGATGGGTATCTGTCCCTGATTTTGGAGTAGAGTCTAAGAATGAATAGATAGAAACCTTCTGGAGGCTTGTCCCTGTTCATATTTTGGTACTGATAACAATTTATAGATGTTGTTGGAGTCCTTTAACTGGCCAAATTCTAATTACTTTAAGTGTTAGTGTGAGTAAGTGAATAAGAGATTCTCCAAGTGTTTTAGGAGGACAAAGGGAATGTGTAATATGTAAGTTTAACTTACATTGTGTTTTGGAAAAGTGCCTATTTTAAAACCCTCAATTATGTAGTACTAATTTTGTCCACATAAAATTTGTAAACTTTTTTTTTTTTTTTTATAGGTCCTGCTGTTCCATTTGTATCTCAGTTCCAGCTTAATCGTTTTTGGTCCTTTTTTGGACATAGCATTACAGTTTTCAGTAGCAAAGCACAGGTCAAATCCAAGAAGGAAAGCTGAAATTTAGGATTTGTGTATATAGTATGTATTGCTTAATATTGAGTACTCATGTTCTAAGTTTTCTGGGGGTGCTATGCTAGGGAAGCCCCTCAACCACCACATAGCTCTCTCCTCCAAGAGGCAAAGGGAAGCTTTGCTTATTGAAGTGAATCTTAGGTTCCCTGCTTGCTTTATCATTGATGAGAGCTCTCCACACGGTGAAGTCAGACTCAGTAGTAAGGGTTTTCTTTCCCATGCAGCAGCTATCTCCAGAAGTATTTGATTAGTAAGTAATTGGTGCTACAATTACCCACTGCTTTCTGCTTTCACAGAATGATGATGATCTGGAGAAACCATCTGCTCTAAATAGCATTGATCTAATCCCAGTATCCCAAGCAGCTTCTATAACCAAATGGATTGGGAAGGTAAGAAAGGAGTGTCTTGAAGTGTACGCTCTTTGAAATATTAGTAGTTACCCACTAAAAAACTTCTGAGGGCTGGGTGTGGTGGCACATGCCTGTAATGCCAGTGGCTCAGGAGACTGAGGCAGGAGGATTACAAGTTCAAATCCAGCCTCAGCAACTTAGTGAGGCCCTAAGTAACTTAGGGAGACCCTGTCTCTAAACAAAAAATAAAAAGGGTTAGGGGATGTGGCTCAATAGTTAAGCACCCTTGGGTTTAATCCCTGGTACAAAAAAAATCTCTGATGGAGTATATTTTGCTATGGTATAAATGATCTTCAGTGACACTTTTCCCTCCTTTCTTTTCTTAATATTTTTTTAGCTGTCAGTGGACCTTTATTTATTTATTTTTATGTGGTACTGAGGATCGAATCCAGTGCCTCACATGTGCTAGGCAAATGCTCTACCACTGAGCCACAAACCCCAGCCCTCTTTCATTTCTTAAAGTATTATTTACATACAATAAAATTCACCAACTTTTAAGTATATGGTTATGGTTATTTTTGGTAATTGTGTACAGTTTCATAACCACAACCATAATCAAGGTATAGAAGAGTTCTCATACTCTAAATAATGTCCTCATGATCTTTTGCACTGTCTCCCTCCCCATCACCCTTCTTGCCTTAGGAAACCACTGATCTGTTTTCTGAGAAAAGTGGTGGTTTTAAAACCTCTGTTCCAATTTGGTTTTAGCACTGTTTTTCTCCATCATTATAAACTTGTGAGTTATACCAGTTTGCCTCCAAATCCTATTCCTAGTCCTACATGATGAGTTTTGATGTAAGTTTATGTTGTCTGAAAATAACCACATTGCTTATAAAATAAGATTTTTAAAAACTTAAAAGAAATTTTAGCTCCAGGTTCTATGACAACTAAAGAAGTGGTTTCTTTTTAGTGAAATGTCATTAGTTTGGCTTTATCATTTTATACACTGGGGGAAAAAAACCCAAGTGACAAAGAACATGTGAAAATAAAGGAAATATTCAACAATTCATTAATCCTGTTTGACCACAATCTTCCTCTGACTGATCTTGTTCATAGCATTAGTTATCTCTAGTACTTTTTTTCTCCTTAAAAAAAAATTTATAGTTGTAGGTGGACAGCATGCCTTTATTTATTTTTTCTTTTACGTTTTTGTGGTTGTAGATGTACACAATACCTTTATTTTATTTGTTTATTTATATGTGGTACTGAGGGCCGAACCTAGTGCCTCTCACATGCTAAGCATGCACTCTACCACCAGACCACAATCCCAGCCCTATCTCTAGTTCTTTAAAGAACTTCTTCATCCACAATTCTCAACTTGATTCAAGGCATGTCCCAACCTGGACTTGCAGGTCCTTCTACACTGTAGGTTCCAAAATCCTAAATCTTGGTGAGTTAGAAGACAGTTTTCTTCCTGTTTGTGTTCCTAGATTTATCCACATTTAGAGAAAGGCAATTAAATGATGTGATATCACATAGTATTCAGAGTTCTTTTTAGTGTATTATGCTTAGATCTGTTATAATGAAGTAATCATTGATTTTGTTCCAGATTTTTTCTAATGATCATGATGGTTTTATTTTAGAAGTCACAGGCCCACCAACACTGTTAAAACAAGTATCCTTGGACCATAAAAAGGAAAAAGGTACTTTTATCTACTCTCAGAAATAAATATAACTTTTATTCATTGTTTTTGAAGGATTTATTTATTGGAAATGTATTTGATAAGTTACTATAGCTCTTCCATTTTACCCAAATGGAAATACGTATAAAGACATTGAAAACTCTAAAGTACTATATAAATGTGAATTGAGAAATTTAATTCCAGTTTAGTTGGCTGTTATGATTTTTTTTTTTTTTTTTTTGGTACAGGGGAATAAACCCTGGGGCACCTAACCACTGAGCCACATCCTCAGTCCTTTTTTGTATTTTATTTAGAGACAGGGTCTTGCTAAGTTGCTTAGAATCTTGCTAAATTGCTGAGGCTGGTTTTGAACTTGCAGTACTCCTGCCTCAGCCTCCTGAGCCGCTAGGATTATAGGCATGAGCTACCACATCTGGCCTGGCTGTTATGCTCTTCATTAAATAAGTATAATTTACCAAGCTAGCTGCCTTAAATATTTTCTAAAATTAGGTAGGGAATGAATGAATGAATGAATGAATGAACAGAGTGAGTCAGTCATTAAAAATTTTGCTGAATCTCAACTCATGTCCCACTACTGCACATATGCACATTGATATTATATGAATAAGTTAACTTAGATCTACTTAAATAATAACAATATATTTGAAGGGATAGGTTCTTTTTTATTAAATATATGGAAAGCCACCTACCCTACTCAATAGTAAAAGGACAGTTGAATGAACAGAAGTATCATTTCTTAAACTCCACACAACTAGATCCTGCTTCTTGGTGCTATCTCAATAAATTATGCTTTTGTTCCTTTCTAAATACCACTATTGAATTATATGTTTGGAACAAAGTCCAACTAAAGTGGGGAGTGGAATATCAGTAAATGGAAAGTAGATTAAGCTTAAAAGTGTGTAATTGTGAAAAATGCATCATGGTGAGAAAAAGGATGAAGAAATAATAGGGAAAGAAGTTGAAATATATGTGACTTTTTGGTGGGGAGGAATTACCAGGGATTGAACCCAGGGGCGCTTAACCACTGAGTCACATTCCCAGCCTTTTTTATAATTTGAGACAGGGTCTCACTAAGTTGCGTAGGGTCTCGCTAAGTTGCTGAAGCTGGCTTTAAACTCACAGTCCTCCTGCTTCAGCCTCCTGAGTTGCTGGGATTATAGGCATGTGCCACTACACCCAGCCAAATATATGTGATTTGTGTATTTAGAATTTATTAATGGAAATGTCACTAACAATGTTAACTCAGCATGTACTTTTTATATTTTAAGACTAAGACTAGATCAATTCTGGAAAATTCTCATTTCCAAACTAAGTACACTGTTTTATGAAGATGCATTGATAACTAAACTTAGGGATCTTTTACTTGTGCTGTGAAGCTTGGGCTGGTGTTGAAAATCATTCAAATATATCAGCAGTTAAGACTGATGGGAGGTTGGTATCTTTGAATATTTAAAATGAAGTGTGCTTAGGGCTAGGGATATGGCTCAGTGATACAGCACTTGCCTAGCATGAGTGAGGCCCTTGATTCCATCCCTAGCACTGCAGAAAATTTTTTTTTTTTTTTTTTTTTTTTTAGCATTTTTTTACATACAATTGCTTGCATACAGAGTATATTTGTACAATTCAGGTCTTCAATCATGCATTTAGGAAATGATATCCATCTCATTCAAACACCTTTTCTTTTCTTTTTCCTTTTCTCCCTCTCCCTCCCCCCTTGCTCCCTCCCTTACTCTTCCTTCCCTTTGACCATTCTAGTGTTCTTCTAGTCCTCGTATGTACCCTCCCATCCAACAATACTATGGACTAGCCTCCTTATATAAGAGAGAACATTTGGTACTTGGATTTTTGAGACTGACTAACTTCACTTAGCATTATGTCTTCCAACTTCATCCATTTACCTGCAAATACCATTAATTTATTTTCTTTTATTGCTGAGTAAAATTCCATTGTGCGTATATACCACATTTTCTTAATCCACTCATCTACTGAGGGACATCTAGGTTGGTTCCACAACCTAGCTATTGTGAATTGCGCAGCTACAAACATTGAGATAGCTGTGTCACTGTAATATGCTGTTTTTAAGTCCTTTGGGAATAGACCCAGGAGTGGGATGGCTGGGTCATAGGGTGGCTCCATTCCCAGTTTTCCAAGAAATCTCCATACTGCTTTCCATAATGGTTGCACCATTTTGCATTCCCACCAGCAATGTATGAGTGTGCCTTTTTCCCCACATCCTCTCCAACATTTATTGTTGCTTGTGTTCTTGATAGCTGCCATTCTGACTGGAGTGAAGTGAAATCTTAGAGTAGTTTTGATTTGCATTTCTCTAATTGCCAGCGATGTTGAACATTTTTTCATGTATTTGTTAATTAATCGTGTATCTTCTTCTGAGAGGTGTCTTCTCAATTCCTTAGCCCATTTATTGATTGGGTTATTTGTTTTTTTGGTGTAAAGTTTTTTGAGTTCTTTATATATTCTAGAGATCAGTGCTCTGTCTGATGTGCATGTACTAAATATTTGTTCCCAATTAGTTGGCTCTCTATTCACCTCACTGATTGTTTCTTTTGCTGAGAAGAAGCTTTTTAGTTTAAATCTATCCCATTCATTAATTCTTGGTAGTAATTCTTGCGCTACAGGATTCTTATTAAGGAACTTGTGGCCTAATCCAACATGTTGGAAATTGGAGCTTACTTTTTCTTCTATTAGGCGTATTGTCTCTGTTCTAATTCCTAGGTCCTTGATCCATTTTGAATTGAGTTTTGTGCATGGTGAGAGATAAGGATTTAATTTCAATTTGGTGCATATGGATTTCCAGTTTTCCCAGCACCATTTGTTGAAGAGGCTATCCTTTCTCCACTGTACATTTTTGGCACCTTTGTCTAATATAAGATAGCTGAAATTATATGTATTAGTTTCTGTGTCCTCAATTCTGTACCATTGGTCCACCAGTCTGTTTTGGTGCCAATACCATGCTGTTTTTGTTACTATTGCTCTATAGTATAATTTAAGGTCCGGTATGGTGATGCCCCCTGCATCACTTTTCTTGCTCAGGATTGCTTTGGCTATTCTGGGTCTCTTATTTTTCCAGATGAATTTCATGACTGCTATTTCTATTTCTTTGAAGAATGACATTGGGATTTTGATTGGAATTGCATTAAATCTGTATAGTGCTTTTGGTAGTATGGACATTTTGACAATATTAATTCTACCTATCCAAGAGCAAGGTAGGTCTTTCCATCTTCTGAGTTCATCTATAATTTCTTTCTTTAGGGTTCTATAATTTTCGTTATACAGGTCTTTCACCTCTTTCGTTAGGTTGATTCCCAGGTATTTTATTTTTTTTGATGCTATTGTAAATGGGGTAGTTTTCATCATTTCCCTTTCAGAGTCTTTTTTGCTGATGTACAAAAATGCCTTTGACTTATGTGTGTTGATTTTGTATCCTGCAACTTTGCCAAATTCATTTACTAGTTGTAAAAGTTTTCTGGTAGAGTTTTTTGGGTCTTCTAGGAAGATTATCATGTCATCAGCAAATAGTGCTAATTTGAGCTCTTCTTTTCCTATCTGGATCCCTTTAATTTCTTTCGTCTGTCTAATTGCTCTGGCCAGAGTTTCCAGTACTATGTTAAATAGCAGTGGTGAAAGGGGGCATCCCTGTCTTGTTCCAGTTTTTAGAGGGAATGCTTTCAATTTTTCACCATTTAAGATAATGTTAGCTCGGGGCCTTGCATATATAGCTTTTATAATGTTGAGATATGTTCCTGATATTCCTAGTTTTTCCAGTGTTTTGAACATAAAGGGGTGTTGTATTTTGTCAAATGCTTTTTCTGCGTCAATTGAGATGATCATATGATTTTTGTCTTTAAGTCTATTGATGTGGTGTATTATGTTTATTGATTTCCGAATGTTGAACCAGCCTTGCATCCCTGGGATAAACCCCCACTTGATCATGGTGCACTATCTTTTTGATATGTTTTTGTATCCGATTTGCCAGGATTTTGTTGAGGATTTTTGCATCTATGTTCATTAAAGATATGGGCCTGAAGTTTTCTTTTTTGGATGTGTCTTTGCCTGGCTTTGGAATTAATGTGATATTGGCCTCATAGAAAGAGTCTGGAAGAGCTCCCTCTTTTTCTATTTCTTGGAATAGTTTGAAGAGCATTGGAATTAGTTCTTCTTTGAAAGTCTTATAGAACTCGGCTGTAAACCCATCAGGTCCTGGACTTTTCCTTGTTGGTAGCTTTTTGATGACTTCTTCTATTTCTTTGCTTGTAATTGATCTGTTTAAATTGTGTATAGCCTCCACATCCAGTTTAGGCAAATCATATGACTCTAGAAATCTGTCAATGCATTCAGTATTTTCTATTTTATTAGAGTACAGGTTTTCAAAGTAATTTCTAATTATATTCTGTATATCTGAGGTGTTTGTTGTGATATTCCCTTTTTCATCACGAATGTTAGTAATTTGAGTTTTTTTCTCTTCTTCTTTTCGTTAGCATCGCTAAGGGTCTGTCAATTTTGTTTATTTTTTCAAAGAACCAACTTTTAGTCTTGTCAATTCTTTGAATGGTTTCCTTAGTCTCGATTTCATTAATTTCTGCTCTGATTTTAATTATTTCCTGTCTTCTACTGCTCTTGGTGTTGGTCTGTTCTTCTTTTTCTAATGCTTTGAGGTGTGATGTTAAGTCATTTATTTGTTGGTTTTTTTTTTTCCTCTTAAGGAATGAACTCAGTGCAATGAATTTTCCTCTTACTACTGCCTTCATAGTGTCCCAGAGATTTCTATATGAAGTATCTGTGTTCTCATTTACCTCTAAGAATTTTTTGATCTCCTCTTTGATGTCTTCTTCAACCCCTTGTTCATTCAATAACATGTTGTTTAGCTTCCAGTTGATGGAGTAGTTTTTCTTATTCCTTGTTTTGTCGTTGATTTCCAATTTCATCCCTTTATGGTCTGATAGCATGCAGGGTAGTATCTCTATTTTTTTTATATTTGCTGAGAGTTGCCTTGTGACATAATATATGGTCTATTTTGGAGAAGGAACCATGTGCTGCTGAGAAAAAAGTGTATTCGTTTACTGAGGGATGAAATATTCTATATATGTCCGTTAGATCTAAATTATTAATTGTTTTAATGAGGCTTAAAGTTTCTTTGTTTAGCCTTTGTTTGGATGATCTATCCATTGTTGAGAGAGGTGTGTTGAAGTCCCCTAGAATAACTGTGTTGTGGTCTATTTTACTCTTGAACTTGAGAAGCGTTTGTTTGATGAATGTAGGTGCTCCATTATTTGGGGCATATAGATTTATGATTGTTATATCCTGTTGATGAATGGTTCCCTTAAGTAATAAGAAATATCCATCTTTGTCCCTCTTGATTAGTTTTGGTTTGAAGTCTACCTTATTTGATACGAGAATGGAAACCCCTGCTTGCTTCCGCCGGCCATGTGAGTGATAAGACTTTTCCCAGCCTTTCACTTTCAGTCTGTTGATGTCTTTTTCTATGAGGTGTGTTTCTTGGAGACAGCAAATTGTTGGGTCGTTTCTTTTAATCCATTCTGATAATCTGTGTCTTTTGATTGGCGAGTTTAGGCCATTAACATTCAGGGTTATTATTGAGATATGATTTTTATTCCCATCCATTTTTATTTAAATTATGGTCTTTAGCTTGATTAGGTTTCTCTTCTGGTTGGTATTTCCTTTAGTTTAATATCTCCCTTTGTTCATTTTCATTATCATCTTTCTCTTCTTCTTCATGAAAAATGTTGCCCAGGATGTTCAGAAGTGCTGGCTTTCGAGATGTGAAATCTTTTAACTTTTGCTTGTCGTGGAAGGTTTTTATTTCATCTTCGAATCTAAAGCTCAATTTTGCTGGATATAAGATTCTTGGTTGACATCCCTTTTCTTTCAGAGCTTGAAATATGCTATTCCAGGATCTTCTTGCTTTTAAGGTCTGGGTTGAAAAATCTGAACATAGTCTGATTGGTTTCCCCCTATATGTGATCTGCTTCCTTTCTCTTGTGGCTTTTAGTATTCTCTCCTTGCTCAGTATATTAGGCATTTTCATTATAATGTGTCTTGGTGTGGATCTGTTGAGATTTTGTTTGTTTGGTGTTCGGTATGCCTCTTGAACTTGGTTTTCCCATTCATTCCTCAAGTTTGGAAAATTTTCTGTAATTATTTCGTTTAATAGATTACTCATTCCTTTGGCTTGAAAAACTCTGCCCCTTCCTCTACGCCAATCACTCTTAAGTTTGGTCTTTTTATGCTGTCCCATAATTCTTGGATGTTATGTTCTTGATTTCCAACGAGTTTTGCTGTACGATCTAAATTCTTCTCTAGGACAAATATTTTGTCTTCGTTGTCTGAGGTTCTTTCCTCCAAGTGGTCTACTCTGTTGGAGATGGTTTCAATTGAACTTTTATTTTGGTTTATTGCTTCTTTCATTTCTGGAATTTCTATTTGGTTTCTCTTTAGAGCCTCTATTTCCCTATTGAAGTAATCTTTTACTTCCTGTATTTGTTTTTGGAGTTCTTTGTCAAAATGATCTTTTGCCTCCTGTACTTGCTCCCTCATCTCATTTTTGAGTTCATTCTTAAGTTCCCTAAACATTTGGCATATGTAATTTCTAAATTCCATCTCTGGCATTTGACCAACTGTGTTTGCCATGAAATCTACTGATGATGAATCTTGATTTGATTGTGTCACTTTCTTCCCTTGTTTTTTCATGCTGCTTGTGTGTCTTTTCTTCCTGCACTGTGGGACCTTGACTGTTTCGATTTTACCTTAATTCCTTATGTTGTTCCTGTAGTACGAAGCTATCAGCTCCCCTTATAATTCCTTTACACTTTAAAACCTAACACTTTCTATTCAGAAAATTCAATTTTGATCACAATGTACAGATTTTGTTAACCGAGATATTATTTCCAGTTTACTCTGTATGCTTCTGATGGGGTTTTATAGCTTCAAGTATTGGATACAGAGGTATTATGTTTAAGAAGAAGGAAGCGTCTTGAATTGTTCTTTCTTGGAAAGTATGAGAGGAGAGTTCTATTGACGTGGTTTACTGGAAGTGGTTTGGTATCAGTAGAAGAGAGAAGATAGAGAATGGAGTAGACACTTAGGTGAAGAGACCAATTTATATATAAAGTAAGATGGAAAAGAAGAAAAAAAAATGATAAAAGAGTAGAAATTGTTGTAAGAGAGAGGAGATAGAGAATCAAGAAAATGGAGAGTAAACTATATATAGCACCTCTTTTCTATCCAGTTCAATTGCGCTGTTTCTAGAAATCCCAAATTCTGCGTACAGCTTGTTTTTGTCTCTGTCTAGTATGCACTGGCAGGGTGCAAATATGAAAGATGAAGGAGAAAGAAGAGATGCCAAAGTGAGAAGGAAGAAAAGAAGGAACGAGAAAAGGAGCAGAAGCAAACAATCAAACACTCTGACAATCAATGCAAAAAAAGCAGAACAGAACAAAGCCAAAAAAAAAGAGAAAGAACAATAAACAATCAATAAACAATCTAACAAAAGCCAATAGCACAAGCAGACCGACCAACAACAACAACAACAAAAAAAAAAAACAACAACAAGAAAAAAAACGTTTGAACCCCAAGTCTCAAACAAAACAAAAAACGGGCCCTGGGAAGCCCCCCTTCTCTTTTCCCTTTCCAGTTTAAGCCAACTGCATTGGATCACGTCCAGAAAGTCTGCGAGTCAAGTCTGCACCCTATGTCAGCGGCCGCTCAGGGGGAAGATTGGCTCAGGGTGATTGTGTGTCAGCAGATGAATGGCTCCGGGAAGAGGACCCTCCAGAGGCACCCTTTCCCCACGCCCACCCACAGTTGTAGCTTCTTGTGGCCGCTGGGCTGGCCTCAGACACGCCCTCCCCTGCTGGTTACCCGAGTCTCACCCAGGTGTGCGCTGCCTTCTAAGCGATGGGGCTCCCTGGATGTCTGCAGCTGTTGTCTCCTCCGTCTTTTCCCCTTTGTCTGGCTCAGCCACTGCACTTCTCAAAGATGGCGGAGTTCTCCTCCCATTCAGCAGCTGCTCCGCAGACCCTTGTGTCGGTCCAGATCGTGCGGGGGTCGGCTTGGCAAGCAGTGCAAAAGAGCTCCACGTGGACACCGCCCACGCCTCTAGGCCTCTTTTTATCCCTCCTTGCCGGTCAGTTTCAAAGCCGCTGGGTGGATCGTCTCCTTGCCGAGATGGTCTTAGCCCCTGCGCCTGCAGCACGGACAGCGTTGTTTCGGGCTGTGGACCGCTGGGACTCTGTCCCTGGTTGTTGTGGCCCTGAGAACTTTGTATTTCGCTGTCCAGAGGTGCAGGAATGTCTCGGCTCCCTTTCAGTCGCAAAAGAAACCGCCAGCAAAGCGCTCAAACTTCCCACTCCGCGTCCTTCAGCAACTGCGTCCAGAGAGCACCTCCCTCCTGTCGGCCATCTTCCCCCCCCAATTTTCCAGAAAATTTAAGTATGCTTAAATTGAAAATAGTGCTTGGGTTGGGGTTGTAGCTCAGTGGTAGAGCACTTGCCTAGCATGTGTGAGGCACTGGGTTCAATTCTTAGTGCCACAGGTATTGTGTCCATTTGCAACTAAAAAATATTTAAAAATGAAAGTAGTGCTTTACCAACTTAAAACAGTTAGTATGTAAAACGTTTTTTTATCACATTGAAAGTGTTTGGAGTTTTCTTAGAATTTATCATTTAAAAATTGTTTTGGGAAGTGTGGGAATGGGGATGTGGCTCAGTGGTACACCCCATGCCTAGCATGCATGAGGTGTCCTGGGTTCTAGACCCAGTACTGCAAAAAAAAAAAAAAAAATGGTTTAGAGAAGGCAGCATAATACAGTAGTAGAGTGCTTGTCTAGCATGTGCAAGGCTCTGAGTTTGATCCCTAGAACACCAAAAAAGCTTTTTTGTTGTTGTTGTTGTTGTTATTGTTTTTGGTGGTATTGGGGATTGAACTCAGGGGCACTCGACCACTGGGCTACATCCCCAGTCCTTTTTTGTATTTTAGTTAGAGACAGGGTCTCACTGAGTTGCTTAGTGCCTTACTCTTGCTGAGGCTGGCTTTGAACTCGCAATCCTCCTGCCTCAGTCTCCCAAGTGCTGGGATTACAGGCATGCGCCACCGCACCTGACTAAAAAAGTTGTTTTTATTGTTCAATTTTAACATAGTAGATTTGATCTGTACTCAGTATCTTAGTAGATGTGACATATACTATCTTCTGTGACATCAGTTGCTCTGGGGGACATCTGCCTTTTTCTTTTAGGTGTACCTAAGGGAACTCAAAAGCAAATTCTGTGTATACCGCTTAGTCTATATTTTATGTTAAACTCTGCCAAGCATACCCTACACAAATCTGGTAAAAATTCATCTGGACTTTCTTGGCCAAATACAATCACAGATAAATCTAATCTTATCTATATATTCTGAAATATGAATATTTACTGGGAAACAACAACCTATGTCCTATTTAGAGTCCATTAGCCCAAATGAAACAAGGGGAAAGATGGAATAAAAATAGAAATGAGGTCGGGGGGGTGGGGGTCAAGTGGGGATGTGTGCGGGGTGATGCTAAAAAGAATGATGATTCTGACAGGTGGGCATGGTAGCACAGGCCTATAATCCCAGCACTTTAGGAGGTTGAGGCAGGCCCCTAACAACTTGAGTTTAAGGCCAGCCTAACAATTTAGCAAGATCCTCAAGCAACTTAGAAAGACCCAGTCTCAAAAAATAAAAAGGACTGGGGGCTGGGGTTGTGACTCAATGGTAGGGTGCTTGCCTAGCATGTCTGAGGCACTGGGTTCGATTCTCAGCACCGCATTTAAATACATGAATAAAATAAAGGCCCATCAGCATGTAAAAAAATATTAAAAACAAATAAAAAGGACTGGGATGCGGCTCAGTGGTAAAGCACATCTGGGTTCAATCCTCAGTTCCCCAGTATCCCCCCTCAAAAGAATGAGGACTCTATAAAGTGAAGGAATGTAAAATAAAGATCAGAGTCTCGAAGCAAATGAAGGCATATTAAATGTGATAAGTAGCATTTACTTCATTAGGAGTAAGCAAGAACAAATAAGTCTTCAAGTAGAAAGTGTAAGAACTTTGCAAAAATTATGCAACTGTAAATAATTTTTTAAAGTAATGTTAGTTTTAGCAAGGAATTTTTCATTTTCTTTCCTTCCTTCCTTCCTACCTTCCTTCCTTCCTTCCTTTTCTTTCATACCAGGGATTGAACCCAGGGGCACTTAACCACTGAGCCACATCCCCAGCACCTTTTTTTAAAATTTGAGACAGGGCCTCACTAAATTGCTAAGGCTGACTTTGAACTTGGGATCCTTCTGCCTCAGCCTCCCCAGCTGCTGTGATTACAGGCCTTCACCACTGTGTCCTGCATAATTTTCTTTTTTGAGGAATTTTTTGTCATTTTTTAATTTAAAAAAAGATGAGTTTTTTTGTTATTAGTTTTTTTTTTTTTTTAAATTCCCTTGTAAGTGTAGTCTGACATGGGACAGGATGCCAGACTTCTTCAGAGCTTTATGAACCATGATTATACTCCTAAGGAAGTTCTATGGAATCTCTCTATCTCTGGTATGATGATGATGATGATGATGATGATGATGATGATGATGATTTCAGTACTGGGGACTGAACCCATAGGCCCTTTACCACTGAGCTACACCCCCAGCCCTTTTATTTTATGTATGTATGTATGTATGTATGTATGTATGTATGTATTTAGTGGTGCTGGGGATTGAGCCCAGGGCCTTGTACATTTGAGGCAAGCTCTCTACCGACTGAGCTACATCCCCAAACCTAACCCTTTTTATTTTTTTAAATTTGAAAAGTTTTAAAAAGTGGCTAGGGCTGGCTTCCAACTTTTGAACCTTCTGCCTCAGCCCCCAGGTTGATCACAGGTTGTGCCACCACAGCTAGTACTATTTTACTTTTAATGATGGTCCTACTGTTTTGTTTTGTTTGTTTGTTTTTGGTACCAGGGATTGAACCCCAGAGTACTTAAGCCCTGAGCCACATCCCCAGCCCATTTTACTTTTTATTTTGAGGCAGTGTCTTTTTGAGTTGCTGAGGCTGGCCTTGAACTTGTGAACTTCCTGCCTCAGCCTCATGAGTTGCTGAGGTTACTGGTGTTGCCACCACACCTGGCCTTTTAATAGTGTTAAAAATATAGCCCAGGGCTGGGGTTGTGGCTCAGCGGTAGAGCGCTTGCCTAGCATGTGCGAGGCCTGGGTTCGATTCTCAGTACCACATAAAAATAATAACCACATTGTGTACAACTAAAGCAAATAAATAAATATTTTTTTAAAAATATATAGCCCACCCTAGAAGAGGTCAGCTTGAATGTCAGTTTTTCTCTTGGCCAGATGTTGTTATCATTATGAATATGAAACACTGTGCAGATTTTAACATTTACTTAAAGGAAAAGATTACAGCAGTGTCCTTTTTTGATATTTGGTTCTCCTTAATCTTTGAATACATATAAATGTGTGTGTGTGTGTGTGTGTAGTTCATTGTGTGCTATAAAAAGAATTTACCAGAAGAAAAGCAAATTTGCATATTTACTATTTAGTTCATCACATTTATTTAGCAAATAAAGATAGCAACAACCCAATGGTGTAAAATAAGGAATGGAATTAAACTCATTCAACAGCCCTACTAGTCACATAAAATCATGTTATACAATTTACTTAGTAATAAGCCTGGTGCAGTGTTGCACGCCTATAATCCCAGGAGCTCGGGAGGCTGAGACAGGAGGATTGCGAGTTCAAAGCCAGCCTCAGCAATGGCGAGATGCTAAGCAACTCAATCCTTGGTACCCCCCCAAAAAGAAAAGAATTTACTTAATAATAAAACAAAATGATACTCATTTTTTTTAAGAAAAGTAGATTAAAAACCATTATATATAATACAAATCCAAGTTTGTTTAAAAAAAACAGTCATGTATGCACACATATTCAGGGTTTATTGAAGATTGATTATCTCTGTATAATAATGACTTAAATTTTTTTCTTTATATTTTCTGTACTTTACAAATTAGTTGCAATGAACAAGTATTACTTTTGCAATTAAAAGCATAATAAGCCAGTTAAATAAGAAACGTCTATCTGAATCTGCCATTTTGTCTTAGGTAAAATACCACTTGATGATCAGACAAAGAGATTTTCAAAAGAAACTACCAATATACATCCTGTAACTCTTCCCAGCTGTCAGCAAAAGTGTGTGGTGAATATCAACATGAGGTTTTTTCACATTCACTGGCCATTTTTCACTTGGCTTATAAGTCTACTTTGGCCATTAGGTATATTTGGAAGTATGGTTCATTATTAAATACATTTAGAAATTATAAAACTAGTATCCCAAATGTATGGTATCAACCTCAGTTCAGTTTTTTTTTTTTTTTTTTTTTTTTTTTTTTTTTTTGTGGTACCGGGGATTGAACTCAGGGGCACTCGACCACTGGGCCACATCCCCAGCCCTTTTTTGTATTTTATTTAGAGACAGGGTCTCACTGAGTTGCTAAGTGCCTCGCCACTGCTGAGGCTGGCTTTGAACTCACGATCCTCCTGCCTCAGCCTCCCAAAGTGCTGGGATTACAGGCGTGCGCCACCGCGCCCGGCTCTCAGTTCTTTTTTGAGTATGTGTTTGATATTCATATGTGGTGGATTCATTTTTAGAATGGAGGTTTTAGCATTAGGTTAAAAGGTATTAGACACAATGGAATATTACTCAGCAATAAGACAGAATAAAATCATGGCATTTGCAGGAAAATGGATGGAGTTAGAGAATATAATGCTAAGTGAAGTTAGCCAATCCCAAAAAGCCAAATGCAAATGTTTTCTCTGATATAAGGAGGCCAATTCACAGTCGGGTTGGGATGGGGAGCATAGGAGGATTAGAGGAATACTAGAATGGCCAATGGGGAGGGAGGGGAAGGGAGGGGGCAAAAGGGTGAAGGAAAAAAAAAGATGGGAGAATGAGATGGATATCATTACCCTAAATGCATGTATGAAGTCACGAATGGTGTGAATATACTTTGCATACAACCAGAGATTTGTAAAAAAGTGCTCTATATGTGTAAAAAGTGCTCTATATGAAAAAAAAAGAATACAAACAACAATAAATGTTGGAGAGGATGTGGGGAAAAGGCACACACACACAAAAAAAGTATTAGAGAAATACATAACAATGCATGCTTAGAGCTGGCAGTATGTTTCAGTTGCAAAGCATGTGCTCAGCATGCTTGAGGTCCTGGGTTCAATCCGCAGCACTGCAACAATAATAATAACAATTATAAAATAAAGTATGCTTAGAAAAAAGTCATTTTCTGCCTATCTTGTCTACCTTGGATTTTTGTCTGCTTTGTTGTTTGAAAGTATTATTGAAAAGTATGCCTAAGAAAGCATGTTTTAATAATTACAATGGGAAATAAAGGAATGAATTTTTATTTATTGGAACTATTGATGTAGGGTTTTTTGGGGGGAGTATTGTTGGTTTTGTGATACTATTTTTGTGAAATAGCCCTTGTGACTAGTGCCAGTTGTTTATGTCACATATTTGGCATTCCTGTGTAGACAAAGCACAGTGTACAGAGCAGAGGAGCCATCTTGAATTCTGTTATGAATGAGTGGTATTTTCTTCTTTTAGTCTGTCTCCAGATATTCCTGATGAAAGCAACAGTATTGCTGGATCTTCTTCCTGTAATTCATTAGCTAAAATCAGCAAAAATTCTCCTCTGTCACCTTGTGATACTGGTTCTCCTTTTATTAATGTAGATTTCAACTAAGAACCAAGACCTTTTCATCATTGGAGATATAGACACTCACATACACACCAAACAAAGTTAGAGCAATAACAGAATTGTATAATTTAGACTATCTTCTATTTATCTTTTTTCCCTAAAAAAAATCCTAAAATTCTGTGTATCTACCAAATTTGTATGTGTAATTCTGTGCATAGCCCTCAGTTCAGTGTAGTAATATTTTCAAAGTCGTTTTCCAGCTAAAAGCTATGTTGATGATACAGTCATACTGTATACAGTCATAAGCTGCAATGTCTAGAAAATGCTGTACCTTGACGTTTATTAAAAAATTGAGAGCTGGGGCTGGAGTTGTGGCTCAGCGGCAGAGCACTTGCCTCGCATGTGTGCAGCCCGGGTTTGATCCTCAGCACCACGTAAACATAAATGCATTGCATTGTGTACAACTAAAGTAAATAAATAAATATTTTTAAAAAATTGAAAGCTCTGTTTATTTTTAGGAATTAAAATGGAAATGACATAAACATCTAAACCTATAAGGTCTAATGAAATGTAATTGTCCAATTAAACAAAAGATAAAATGATTCTTCAAGATTACTAGTTTTTAATAATATTTTCAGTAATTGTTAGTTTCCATCTGGTAAGGAAAAGTTACCTATCAAAAGCAATTTTTGAAACTAAGCCAGTTGTACCATACTGATCTAAGGATTGACTGTTTTGCACATGAATCCTTGGATGTTTAATTTGTTGGAATTAGTACATAGGGGAAGAGCAAGAGGAATAAAAGCTAATTGAATAGAAAGAAAATAATATGTAATTGGGGCTTCACTCAATTTGTACTCAACCTGATTAGCTTTGATCAATTTTGCATTCTAATTAAATCCAGAAAAAAAGACAATGTTGATAAATTGTAGTATTTTACATTTTTACGAATTACCTTTTATTCATCAGCATGACTACTGATTTGATTAAATACAAGCTTAATATATTAGGGCTTTTCTGCAAGAATCATGTGCTTCCAATTGTTCCCTAAAGGCTATAAATATTTGTTTTAAGCCTCAATTTTCTATTTGAATGTCTTATAGTTTTTTTAATAGGAAAAAATCATTTGTTAAAAAATTTAAATAAGCCGGGCGCGGTGTGGCGCACGCCTGTAATCCCAGCACTTTGGGAGGCTGAGGCAGGAGGATCGCGAGTTCAAAGCCAGCCTCAGCAATGGCGAGGCACTTAGTAACTCAGTGAGACCCTGTCTCTAATAAAATACAAAAAAAAAAGGGCTGAGGATGTGATCCAGTGGTCGAGTGCCCCTGAGTTCAATCCCCAGTACCAAAAAAAAAAAAAAAAAAAAAAAAAAAAAAAAAAAAAATTTAAATATATGCCAAGCACAGTAGTGCCTGCAGCTGACTGTAATCCCAACAACTTGGGAGACTGAGGCAGGAGGATCGCAGGTTATAGACCAGCCTCAGCAACTTAGCAAGACCCTGTCTCAAAATAAAATAAAAAGGGGCTGGGGTAAAGCTCAGTTATAGAGCACCCCTGGGTTAAATCCCCATACTACACACACAAAAAAATTAAATCTAAAGTAAGTAGCACTTTCAGTAATTGGCATTTTTAAAAATAGAAATGTGCCAGGCACAGTGGTTCATGCCTGTAATCCCAGTGGCTCAGGAGGCTGAGGCAGGAGGATCACAAGTTCAAAGCTAGCCTCTGCAAAAGCAAGTTGCTAAGCAACTCAGTGAGACCCTGTCTCTAAATAAAATACAAAATAGTGCTGGGGATGTGGCTCAGTGGTTAAGTGCTCCTGAGTTTAATCCCCAGTACCCACTCCCCCAAAGAAAAAAGGAATGTATCCTATCCTGATGAAGTAAAGTTGAGAATTGGTTTAAATTACTTCAGCTAACAAAACAAGAGCAGTTATCTAAAATATTAACAGAAGTTTTTTTTTTTTTCCTTATCATTGGAAATAATCAGAATGTTGAATTCTGATACCAGTATGCCCAAACATGAAAAAATGTTTGTAGCACTACAAAGTTTTGGACAGTTTCCCTACAGGAATTATCTAGAGTAGATGAAACCAAATATTTATAAGATGCCGGGGATCATGATGGTCTCCTGAAACTGAGACAGGATTCTATAAATTGACTAATGACAAGCCTATAAATATTGTCATTGTTACTTGGCTTCTTGCCAGACCTTTAATGAATTATGGCCCCTTATGGAATGAGGTGTAGTTTCAGTGATATTTGTTGCTGAAGTTGTAGATCATTGACAGCCAAAAAGGCACAAACACACTATTGGCATTGGAACCAAAAAGAGATTTGCAGTACAAAGAATGTAGAGTTCGAGAACAAAGACAAAGGATGGAGAAAGTAAACAATGGGGGTGAGACTACTACTCAGTTGTATCAGGAACTTTCATCAGTAAATCTTGCTACTTCTTTCTTTAAATGTTTTTACTTGTAGATGGACAAAATACCTTTATTTAATTAATTTATTTATATATGGTGCTGTGGATCGAACCCAGTGCCTCACACATGCTAGGCAAGTGCTCTACCATTGAGCCATAACCCAAGTCTAAATCTTGGTACTCTTGACTATCTCAATACACTTTGCTCAACTTACACAATTTCTTACTTTCTTCAGTTAGTATTATTTTAGTTGTTTATCAGGAAGCCACAACATTTTCTATAATGTTCAAAAACAAAGGTTTCATACTTAATGCTACATTCTGTTGACTTTGACTTTGTATGTTGGGAGGATTCATTTCTTTTGGGGAGGAATGGGTACTGAGGAGTGAATCCAGGGACACTCTATCACTAAGCTACATCCCCAGTCCTTTTTAAAATTTCTATTTTGAGACAGGATCTCTCTAAGTTGCTTAGGCTGGCCTGAAACTTGCAATTCTCCTGCCTCAGCCTCCCAAGTTGCTAAGATTATAGGCATGTGCCACCACACCCAACTGGGAAGATTCATTTCTTAAATAAGTTTCCATTTTTTGATTTTTGTACCAAAACAATTACAACTTTTACATGTTTTAAACCACAAATTAGGTGGTTTAAAACAATGAAAATTTATTCTCCTGTAATTCTGGAGGCTAGAAATCCAATATCAAGTATTGGCAGGGTTGGTTTTTTTCTAGAGGCTCTAAGGGAGAATCTGTTCATGCCCCTCTAACTATTTTCTGGTGCTTGCTAGCAAACCTTGACTTGCAGACAGATAACTCCAATGTTTGCCCATTGTCAATGTGTGTGGTTCTATCTGTGTCCCTGTGTCCTCACATTGTCGTCTTATAAAGAAAACAGTCACTGGATTTAGAGCTGCCCTAGTCCAGTATGACTTCATCCTAATTTAATTACATCTATAAAGACCCTATTTCCAGCCAGGCGTGGTGGCACACACCTGTAATCCCAGCACTTGGGAAGCTGAGGCAGGAGGATCACAAGTTCAAAGCCAGCCTCAGCACTGGCGAGGCACTTAGCAACTCAGTGAGACCCTGTCTCTAATAAAACCCAAAAAAAGGGCTGGGGATGTGGCCCAGTGGTCAAGTGCCCCTGAGTTTCAGTCCCCAGTACAAAAAAATTTAAAAAAAAAAAGACCTTATTTCCAGATAAGGTCAAATTCACAGGTACTGGGAATTAGAACTTCAACATAACTCTTTAGGGGTACAGTTCAACCCACAGCAGCATAATTTTGCAATTTTGATTTTGCTCATTTCATTTTTCTTAAATTATTTTTAAAATTGTCTGTCCCATAACTCATCTTTAAAATGTGAGAACAAAGGATCCCTATATTGTACATAGTATTGGCATGTCTTCTGATGTACATATGTGTGTGTGTGTGCGCTAATTTTCTTTTTTTTTTAATTATTTATTTACTTATTCATCATGCACAAGTATAGTTTATTTTTACATACAATTGCTTGTATACAAAGTATATAAGTACCATTCAGATCTTCAATCATGCATTTAGGATAATGATATCCATCTCATTCAACCACCAATTTTTTCCTCCCCCCCTCCCTCCTTACTCCCTCCCTTCCCTTCCCTTTCCGTTGACCATTCTAGTGTTCCTCTGATCCTAGGTACCCCCTTCCAACAACACTGTGAACTAGCCTCCTTATATCAGAGAAAACATTCGGTATTTGGATTTTTGAGATTGACTGATTTCACTTAGCATTATATTCTCCAACTTCATCCATTTACCTGCAAATGTCATTATTTTATTCTCTCTCATTGCTGAGTAAAATTCCATTTTGTATATATACCACATTTTCTTTATCCACTCATCTACTGAGGGACTTCTAGGTTGGTTCCACAACCTAGCTATTGTGAATTGTGCTGCTATAAACATTGAAGTGGCTGTGTCACTGTAATATGCTGTTTTTAAGTCTTTTGGGAATAGACCCAGGAGTGGGATGGCTGGGTCATAGGGTGGTTCCATTCCCATTTTCCCAAGAAATCTCCATACTGCTTTCCATAGCGGTTGCACCATTTTGCAGTCCCACCAGCAATGTATGAGTGTGCCTTTTTCCCCACATCCTCTCCAACATTTATTGTTGTTTGTGTTCTTGATAGCTGCCATTCTGACTGGAGTGAAATGAAATCTTAGAGTAGTTTTGATTTGCATTTCTCTAATTGCCAGTGATGTTGAGCATTTTTTCATGTATTTGTTGATTAAATGTTTATCTTCTTCTGAGAAGTGTCTTTTCAGTTCCTTAGCCCATTTATTGATTGGGTTATTTGCTTTTTTTGGTGTTAAGATTTTTTTAGTTCTATATACATTCTAGAAATTTAGTGCTCTATCTGATGTGCATGTATTAAATATTTGTTCCCAATTAGTTGGCTCTCTATTCACCTCACTGATTGTTTCTTTTGCTGAGAAGAAGCTTTTTAGTTTAAATCTATCCCATTCATTAATTCTTGGTAATAGTTCTTGTGCTACAGGATTCTTATTAAGGAACTTGGGGCCTAATCCGACATGTTGGAAATTGGAGCTTACTTTTTCTTCTATTAGGCGTATTGTCTCTGGTCTAATTCCTAGGTCCTTGATCCACTTTGACTTGAGTTTTGTGCATGGTGAGAGACAAGGGTTTAATTTCATTTTGTTGCATATGGATTTCTAGTTTTCCCAGCACCATTTGTTGAAGAGGCTATCCTTTCTCCACTGTACATTTTTGGCGCCTTTGTCTAATATAAGATAGCTGAAATTATATGTATTAGTCTCTGTGTCCTCAATTCTGTACCATTGGTCCACCAGTCTGTTTTGGTGCCAATACCATGCTGTTTTTGTTACTATTGCTCTATAGTATAATTTAAATTCCGGTATGGTGATGCCCCCTGCTTCACTTTTCTTGCTCAGGATTGCTTTGGCTATTCTGGGTCTCTTATTTCTCCAGATGAATTTCATGACTGCTTTTTCTATTTCTTTGAAGAATGACATTGGAATTTTGATTGGAATTGCATTAAATCTGTATAATGCTTTTGGTAGTATGGACATTTTGACAATATTGATTCTACCTATCCAAAAGCAAGGTAGGTCTTTCCATCTTCTGAGTTCTTCTATGATTTCTTTCTTTAGTGTTCTATAATTTTCCTTATAGAGGTCTTTCACCTCTTTCGTTAAGTTGATTCCCAGGTCTTTTATTTTTTTTTATGCTATTGTAAATGGGGTAGTTTTCATCATTTCACTTTCAAAGGCTTTGTCACTGATGTACAAAAATGCCTTTGACTTATGGGTATTGATTTTGTATCCTGCTACTTTGCCAAATTCATTTACTAGTTGTAAAAGTTTTCTGGTAGAGTTTTTTGGGTCTTCTAGGTATATTATCATGTCATCAGCAAATAGTGCTAATTTAAGCTCTTCTTTTCCTATCTGGATCCCTTTAATTTCTTTCATCTGTCTAATTGCTCTTGCCAGAGTTTCCAGTACTGTGTTAAATAGCAGTGGTGAAAGGGGGCATCCCTGTCTTGTTCCAGTTCTTAGAGGGAATGCTTTCAATTTTTCTCCATTTAAGATAATGTTAGCTCTGGGCCTTGCATAAATAGCATTTATAATGTTGAGATATGTTCCTGATATTCCTAGTTTTTCCAGTGTTTTGAACATAAAGGGGTGCTGTATTTTGTCAAATGCTTTTTCTGCATCTATTGAGATAATCATATGATTTTTATCTTTAAGTCTATTGATGTGATGTATTATGTTTATTGATTTCCGAATGTTGAACCAGTCTTGCATCCCTGGAATAAACCCCACTTGATCATGGTGCACTATCTTTTTGATATGTTTTTGTATCCGATTTGCCAGAATTTTGTTGAGGATTTTTGCATCTATGTTTATTAAAGATATTGGCCTGAAGTTTTCTTTTTGGATGTGTCTTTGCCTGGCTTTGGAATTAATGTAATATTAGCCTCATAGAAAGAGTCTGGAAGAGCTCCCTCTTTTTCTATTTCTTGAAATAGTTTGAAGAGCATTGGTATTAGTTCTTCTTTGAAAGTCTTGTAGAACTCTGCTGTAAACCCATCAGGTCCTGGACTTTTCCTTGTTGGTAGCCTTTTGATGACATCTTCTATTTCTTTGCTTGTAATGGATCTGTTTAAATTGTGTATAGCCTCCAGATCCAGTTTAGGCAAATTATATGACTCTAGAAATCTGTCAATGCATTCAGTATTTTCTGTTTTTATTAGAGTACAAGTTTTCAAAGTAATTTCTAATTATCTTCTGTATATCTCAGGTGTTCATTGTGATAGTCCCTTTTTCATCACAAATGTTAGTGATTTGAGTTTTTTCTCTTCTTCTTTTTGTTAATATTGCTAAGGGTCTGTCAATTTTGTTTATTTTTTCAAAGAACCAACTTTTAGTTTTGTCAATTCTTTGAATTGTTTCCTTAGTCTCAATTTCATTAATTTCTGCTCTGATTTTAATTATTTCCTGTCTTCTGCTGCTCTTGGTGTTGATCTGTTCTTCTTTTTCTAGTGCTTGGAGGTGTGATGTTAAGTCATTTATTTGTTGGGTTTTTTTCCTTTAAGGAATGAACTCAGTGCAATGAATTTTCCTCTTACTACTGCCTTCATAGTGTCCCAGAGATTTCTATACGATGTATCTGTGTTCTCATTTACCTCTAGGAATTTTTTAATCTCCTCTTTGATGTCTTCTTCCACCCCTTATTCATTCAGTAGCATGTTGTTTAGCTTCCAGTTGTTGGAGTAGTTTTTCTTATTCCTTGTTTTGTCATTGATTTCCAATTTCATCCCTTTATGGTCTGATAGCATGCAGGGTAGTATTTCTATTTTTTTATATTTGCTGAGATTTGCCTTGTGACATAGTATATGATCTATTTTGGAGAAGGAGCCATGTGCTGCTGAGAAAAAAGTGTATTCGTTTACTGAGGGATGAAATATTCTATATATGTCCGTTAGATCTAAGTTATTAATTGTTTTAAGGAGGCCTAAGGTTTCTTTGTTTAGTTTTTGTTTGGATGATCTATCCATTGGTGAGAGAGGTGTGTTGAAATCCCCTAGAATAACTGTGTTGTGGTCAATTTTACTCTTGAACTTGAGAAGCATTTGTTTGATGAATGTAGGTGCTCCATTATTTGGGGCATATAGATTTATGATTGTTATATCCTCTTGATGAATGGTTCCCTTAAGTAGTAAGTAATAACCATCTTTGTCCCTTTTGATTAACTTTGGCTTGAAGTCTACCTTATTTGAAATGAGAATGGAAACCCCTGCTTGCTTCCGCAGGCCATGTGAGTGATAAGACTTTTCCCAGCCTTTTACCTTCAGTCTGTTGATGTCTTTTTCTATGAGGTGTGTTTCTTGGAGACAGCAGATTGTTGGGTCATTTCTTTTAATCCATTCAGATAATCTGTGTCTTTTGAATGGCGAGTTTAGGCCGTTAACATTCAGGGTTATTATTGAGATGTGATTTTTATTCCCATCCATTTTTATTTGTATTATGATCTTTAGCTTGATTTGGTTTCTCTTCTGGTTGGTATTTCCCTTAGTTTAATGTCTCCCTTTGTTGATTTTCATTGTTATTTTTCTCTTCTTCTTCATGAAAAATTTTGCCCAGGATGTTCAGAAGTGCTGGCTTTCGAGATGCGAAATCTTTTAACTTTTGCTTGTCGTGGAAGGTTTTTATTTCATCTTCTAATCTAAAGCTCAATTTTGCTGGATATAAGATTCTTGGTTGACATCCATTTTCATTCAGAGCTTGAAATATGCTATTCCAGGATCTTCTTGCTTTTAAGGTCTGGGTAGAAAAATCTGAACAAAGTCTGGTTGGTTTCCCCCTATATGTAATCTGCTTCCTTTCTCTTGTGGCTTTTAGTATTCTCTCCTTGCTCAGTATATTAGGCATTTTTTATTATAATGTGTCTTGGTGTGGATCTGTTGTGATTTTGTATGTTTGGTGTTCGTTAGGCCTCTTGAACTTGGTTTTCCCATTCATTCCTCAAGTTTGGAAAATTTTCTGTAATTATTTCATTAAATAAATTACTCATTCCTTTGGCTTGAAACTCTGCCCCCTCCTCTACCCCAGTCACTCTTATGTTTGGTCTTTTTATGTTGTCCCATTATTCTTGAATGTTCTTTTCTTGGTTTCTTACCATTTTTGCTGTGTAATCTAGATTTTTCTCTAGGATATATATTTTGTCTTCATTGTCTGAGGTTCTTTCTTCCAAGTGATCTACTCTGTTGGTGATACTTTCGATTGAGCTTTTATTTTGGTTTATTGCTTCTTTCATTTCTGGAATTTCTGTTTGGTTTCTCTTTAGAGCCTCTATCTCCCTATTGAAGTAATCTTTTACTTCCTGTATTTGTTTATGGAGTTCTTTGTCAAAATGATCTTTCACCTCCTGTATTTGCTCCCTCATCTCATTTTTGAGTTCATTCTTAAGTTCCGCTAACATTTGGAATATGTAATTTTTGAATTCCATCTCTGGCATTGCACCTACTGTGCATGGCATGGAATCTATTGAGGAGGTATATTGATTTGTTTGTGTCACTTTCTTCCCTTGTTTCTTCATATTGCTTGTGCGTCTATTCTTCCTGCACTGTGGGACCTTGTCTACTTTGATTTTACCTTAAAACCTTATGCTGCTCCTGTAGTACAATGCTATCAGATCCCCTTATATTTCCTTTAGACTTTAAAATCAAACACTTTCTATTCAGAGAATCCCAGTTTGATCACAATGTACAGATTTAGTTAACCCAGATGTTGTTTCCAATTTACTCTGTATGCTTCTGATGGGGTTTTAAAGTTTCAAGTAATGGACAGAGAGGTAATATGTTTAGGAAGAAGGAAGTGAGTGTATTGACTTGTTCTTTCTTAGAAAGTATGAAAAGAGAGTTCTATGGAAGTGGTTTAGTATCAGCCGACGAGAGAGGAAAGAGAATGAAGTGAATGAATAGATGGAAAGACCGATTTACATATAAACCTAACTTATGTGGCGGTTGAGAGGAGAAATAAAGAAAGATGGAAAAGAGAAAAAAAAAAAGAAGAGAAAAAAAATAACCAAGGAGTAGTAATTAGTGTAAGAGAGAGGAGAGAGAGAATAAGTCTAGAAAATAGAGAATAAACCATATATAACACCACTTTGCTATATATTTCAATTGTACACGTTCTAGAAATCTCAATTTGTGCGTATAACTTGTTTTTGCCTCTGTTGAGAATGCAATGGCAGGGTGTAAATAGGGAAGATGAAGGAAGAAGAAAAAATATAAACGTGAGAAGGAAGAAAAGAAAGAAAAGAGGAGCAGAAGCACACAAACACACTGTCAATCAAAACAAAAACAAACAAAAAAACTCCCAAGAAACAACAAAACAAACAAACAAGCAAATAAAAACAAAAACGTTGAACCCAAGAACAAGTCTCAAACAAAATGGACCCTTGGAAGCCCTTCTTTTTTCCCTTCCAGTTTAAGCCAACTGACCCAGATCATGTACAGTCAGCAACCCTGTTAGTGGATCAAGGCTGCACCTTTGGTCAGTTGCAGAGTGGCACAGTGGAATAGTGGAAGGGGCTTATCCTCAGGCTGGGCCCTGCTTACAGCAGCAGGGAGATGCTACTATGGGCCTTGGAGGCCAGGTAAACTGGCGGCTCGTTCTCTCCTTCCAGCAGGCCGGTGCCTACCTCTTGCTGTGGTTGCAGCTGGGCAGGTCGCACTCCCCCCGGGAGTGGAGGAAGCACTTCCCCAGGTCTGGCCCTGCGTGCAGCAGCCGGGAGATGCTACTCTCGCTAATTTTCATTGTCAGTAAAAGGATAAATGAAAGAGGAAATATGTTTTTCAAATATTTTTAAAGAACCATTTTAAGCCTTAAATGTGTTCAATTAAGTATTCCTATTTTAATTCATCTTATAAAAGAGAAAATTCAAATGTACCTTAAAGATTTACAGAGATTCAATAAAAAAAATCACCATAGTAATGAGTTGGATTCTCAGCTTAAGAAAAAAATATGATTCTTAAAATTTATGAAAGCCAAATCAATGAAATTGGTAATTTCAAATATATTCAACATACAGTATATTCTGTATACAGGATCAGTACTAAAACTTACACTATGGACAAGGATGAGTCCAATACCATCCGTATCTTCAAGCAGAAAGTACAAAAATATTGATCCAGGTATGGAGGTGCATGCCTGTAATCCCAGTGGCTTGGGAGGCTGAGACATGTGGATCTCAAGTTCAAAGCCAGCCTCAGCAATTTAGCTAGACCTTAAGCAACTCAAAAAGACCTGTCTCTAAATAAAATATAAAAAGGACTGGGGATGTGGCTCAGTGGTTAAGCTCCCCTGGGTTCAATCCTCAGTACCAAAAAAAAAAAAATATTGATAATGAGGCATCTATTATAACAACTATAGATACACATATGAAAGGACCCTGTGCTATAAAAGTAGGATATAAAGATAGTTTTGGAATCACAGAATCTTAGAATTAAAGGATTTTAGAAGTCTTTTAATGTACCTCTGAACGGAGGAATCCTATGAAGAATTCTAGATAGATGATCTTTTAGCCCAGTTTGAAATCCTATATTAATGAACTGACACCCTCACAAACATTCATTCCATTGTTGGACAACTCTCACAATTAGAAAGCTTCTTCATTGAAAGGGGGGATGGGTTGAGAGTTTGTATCTAGGTGGGCTTTTTTATTGACTCTTTAGAACTGAGGCAAATCAAGTGAGCTATTAAAAGCACACGAGTGGGGCTGAGGTTGTGGCTCAGTGGTAGCACACTTGCCTAGCATGTGTGAGGCACTGGGTTTGATTCTCAGCACTGCATATAAATAAATAAAATAGAGGTCTATCTACAACTAAAAATAAAAATAAACAATTAAAAAAGGCACACAAGTTCTGATTCTAATTCTGCATAAATCTGCTCCTTGAATTATTAGTACTCCCACTACAAAAATCTCATCTTCTAAATGAATTTTAAAAATTCACCTAGAAGCAACTGTATAAATATCCATGATGAAAATGCATCTATGGTACTTTAGGTATCTATGGGGATAACTAATTTACAATTTGCCTGAACTGTTTTTAAATATTTTAGTATCTTAAAAGTTGAGCTTGAATAATCTATTATATAGTAGACTTCACTGTCAGAAAGTTGAAATTTATAGAATTTAGGAAAGGCCAGGGAGCCATATGTACTCCAGGAAAGAGTTAGCTTTATTTCCCTGAAATGCAGTGATGTGTCACAGAATTTTTACAATGTGGTTCTTAACTCAATAGTAAACAGGGAATGGGGACATAGCTCAGTGATAGAGTACTTGCTTAGCATGCACCAGGCCCTGCGTTCAGTCTTAACACGAGTGGGCATACACACACACATACATACACACACATACACACATGATTAATTGTCACAAGGTTATGATGTATAAATGGAGAGAGCATTATATATTATATAGGGAATCTCAGAAAATTGCTCAACCCACCTAGAGTGAGATATTTAATGACCATGGTCTCTCAGCAAGAAATGTGTTAAATGGATGCATTTTATTAAGTAAATTCTAAATAAATTGACTGCCACTTGTATGCAGTTGGAGTTCTCTGTGGCTTTACTAATATTAAAGGAAATTGGTAACATAATTGCTCATGTCAGCCTTTTGGGGGAGCGACCAGACTGCATTCTTTCTGAGGACAGCAGTCAGGAGGTCTGACTTGTAGGTCCAGCTCTGCCACTAGTTTTGTGTGACTTTGAGCAGATCTCTTCACCTCTCTGAACTTCTGATGGGCTGATCTGTAAAATAAAGTTGGAATAGACATTTATAAGATCCCTGTTGCCTCTTAAAATTCTATTGAGTCTCTGAAAACATCTGCCTTCATCTTTGCTAGCATGACAGTGAAAGTCATGATGTCATGAATTCAAAACACTTTAAGAAAATATTTAGAGGGGCTGGGGTTGTGGCTCAGCGGTAGAGCACTCGCCTAGCACATGCACAACCCGGGTTCAAACCTCAGCACCACATAAGAATAAAGGCATTGTGTACAACTACAACAAATAAATATTTTTAAAAAAAAAAGAAAGAGAAAATATTTAGGAAGTGTGGTGGTGCATGCCTGTAATTCCAGAGACTCAGGAGGCTGTGGCAAGAGGATTGTAAGTTCAAAGCCAGCCTCAGCAATTTAGCAAGGCCTTAAGCATTCTAGGAGACCGTATCTGTACATGAAATATAAAAAGGTGGCTGGGGATGTGGCTCAGTGGTTAAGCTCCCCTGGATTCAATCCTCCATATTAAGAAAAATAATATTTAGGAAATTAGACAGCTTCGTACCTAATATTTTTATTCTTTCTGGCAACAAGAAACTCATTTTGTTCAGCCTCATCAATAGTTTCCTCTCTCTTCTGAATTATGAATGATTTATGATGAAATGCAGAAGCTAATTTCCCCCTGGTTTCTTGTCTTGTGTGAATAAACGATCCTCTTAGAATTTCTATATTCATAACAAGTTGCCAGTGACAAAGCACTCACCATAAAATTTTATTTGTACTGTAAGTACAGCTCAAGCCAAAACAATAGAAAGATATGCTTGGTGTGTTCATTTCAGAGAAGCAAGAGAGACATAGCCAAGAGCTGTGTCAACTATGAGAACACAGTGCCTGTATGCATTTGGAAGTGTTCAAATAGCATGGAAATGCAAACCACCCGCAAAAAAAGCATTTTCTTTTTCCTCAATAATTATTGTATGGCTAGAAGAAAAGCCCTGTAACGTCAGTTCTGTTTATTTCCTGGCACTGCTCTTGTGCTTGGTAACTCTCCATTGAACACAAATAAAAGAGGATGCTTTTGAAAGTTGCAAACAGCTGGCTTGTGACTTTGTGCTGAGGAAGGAAATACTTAAAAATGTCATTATCCAGCAGAGGAGCCTAATTATACTGGCTCTTCTGAAAGGAAGGGTTTAGTTTGCTTCCTTAACTAGACTTATGTTAAACTCTATGGGGGTATACATCAAGTCCTATTCTTGGACGGTCTTTTCATCAGATGGGGATCCTTGGATAGGAGGGTATTGAGGTCAGCATGTTAGGGCAGTCTGAGGAGTTCAGCTAAAACTCCCTTGAACTTGATTTGGAATACATTCCTATGCCATGTTAATAAGCGGAGACTTTTAAACTGTTTAGACTATACAAGGCTGTTGGAAAATATGGGGAAAGTGCTGTTTAGATTCACTGTTGTAGACTGATAATGTCTTCTCTGGAGAAAGTTTCACAGTGTATATCAAAAGCCTTCAAAAGATATATATATATATATATATATATATATATATATATATATATATATATATATATATATATTTTTTTTTTTTTTTTTTTTTTTTTGGTACCAGGGATTGAACCGGGGCACTTAACCACTAAGCCCCAGCCCCAGCCCTTTTTATGTTTTATTTTGAAACAGGATTTCATTAAGTTGCTTAGAGGCCTCTCTAAGTTGCTGAGGCTGGCTTTGAACTAGTGATCCTCCTGCCTCAGCCTCCCAAGTTGCTGGATTATAGACATTTGCTCCAAGCATGACTGCTTCTTTTTTGACACTGCTGAGGATTGAACCCAGAGCCTCATACATTCTAGGCAAGTGCTCTACTACTAGCTACACCCCCAACCCCTGATACAGCAATTCTAGGAATTTTATTTAGGGAAAATATTAGGTTGTAAAGAATGCTTATTATAATGTTATTTGTAAATGGAAAAAACTAATTGGGCAGAACAATCTTGCCAGGCATGGGGGTGTATACCTCATAATTCCAGTGATTTAGGAGACTGAAGCAAGAGAAGAGCAAGTTCAAGGTCAGCCACAGTAACTTAGCAAGACCTTGTCTTAAAAAATAGAAGACACCAGACACAGTGGTATTTCTTGTAATCCCAGCACCTCAGGAGACTGAGGCAGGAGAATCGCAAGCCTAATGTCAAACACTAGGGAACAGTTAAGCCAGCGTTTCTCAGGGTGTTGTACAAAATATGAATAAATAAGTGTCTTGGAGAATTAAAGAAGAGGGAGTCTGGAAGAATCCATATTCAAGTAACCTTGGTAAATTGAGTTAAATCTGATTTTTTTGTGTTTGTTTTGGTACTGGGGATTGAACCCATTGATATTTAACCACTGAGGCACATTTTCAGCCCTTTTATTTCTTCTTACTTTTTAAAAAATATTTATTTATTTGCTTTAGTTGTACACAATGTGTTTATTTTTACGTGATGCTGAGGATTGAACCCTGGCCACATAGGTGCTAGGTGAGCGCTCTACCACTGAGCCAGAACCCCAGCCTTTTTATTTCTTATTTTGAGACAGGGTCTCACTTGCTTAGGGCCTGGTTGAGTTATTGAGGCTGGCCTTGAATTTGTAATCCTCTTGCCTCAGCCTCCCAAGTTGCTGGAATTACAGGTGTGCCCCACCATGCTGGGCTTAAATTTGCTTCTTTAATATTGTGAAAGTCAGACGGGTGTGGTGGCACACGCCTGTAATCCCAGCACTTGAGAGGCTGAGGCAGGAGGATCACGAGTTCAAAGCCAGCCTCAGCAATGGCAAGGCACTTAGCAACTCAGTGAGACCCTGTCTCTAATAAAATACAAAAAGGGCTGGGGATGTGGCCCAGTGGTCGAATGCCCCTGAGTTCAATCCCCAGTACCAAAAAAAAAAAAAAAAAAAAAATCAGCTAGCCTGGTGTGGTGGTGCACGCCTGTAATCCCAGTGGCTCAAGAGGATGAGGCAGGAGGATCATGAGTTCAAAGCCAGCCTCATCAATGGTGAGGCACTTAGCAACTCAGTGAGACCCTGTCTCTAAATAAAATACAAAAAAGGGCTGGGGATGTGACTCAGTGGTTGAGTGACCCTGAGTTCAATCCCCAGTACCAATAATAATAATAATAATAATAATAATAATAATAATAATATTGTGAAAGTCCTAGAAAAGGGGATATTGTGTGAAGTATTTTCAAATTGTTTAACCTATGTTCTAGTTTTTGAGGGACATCTTATGGGATTGATGTTCTATATAATATCCTTTGAGAAACACTGGGTAAAACAAATTACAGTATATTCACTCCATGAAAATCTCTGCACCCTGTAAGAATAATGGTATGGTCTTATATCACTTGACATGGAAAGAGAGGTTCACAGTATATTGTAAAGTTAAAAAACAGTGTGATTAATGGAATCTCATTTTTGTTTTTAAAAAGTATACATATGTATTTTACATGGATATAGAACTAAAAAGTCTGCAAAATTGCAAAAATGTTTTAAGTCTCGTGGAAGCAGAAGATGGATGGCTTTTATTTTATTTGCTCTTCTCTTTGTATTTTCAATTTTTTCACATGAAGTATCTGTTAATTGTGAAATGAGGAAATAATAGAAGTTAAAATAAATGCATTTTAGAAATTCATATGCTGGTTTGTTTGTTTTATTTTCGTGGTGCTTGGAATTGAGCCCTGGGGCACTTGTTGGTAGGCAAGTGCTCTACCACTGTGCCACATCCCCAGCCCTCACAGGCAGGTTTTCATTGTGTGAGCGGGGGGAAGATAAGAGGATCAGGACTTCCTTACCTCTATCTGAACTTTCACTGAAAGAGAGGCAAAGAGCTTTTTAAATGTTGGCAAGTTCTACTTTTTCAAAAATTCTCCCTGATATTGAACAAAAATCTACCTTCTAGCCTTCAATCCTGATTTGTGCTGGGGAATGCTCCAAAATGAGCAAAATCCATCTCTTCTCCCATAAGATAGGCTTTCAGATATTTGGCAGCAGCTACCATGTCTCCACACATCTGTTCTTCTCTAGGTTTTTGTTTTGTTTTGTTTTTGTGGGTTTTTTTTTTTTTTTTTTTGTACCAGGGATTGAACTCAGGGGCACTCAACCACTGGGCCACATCCCCAGCCCTCTTTTGTATTAGAGATAGGGTCTCACTGAGTAGCTAAGTGCCTTGCCATTGCTGAGGCTGGCTTTGAACTTGTGTTCCTCCTGCCTCAGCCTCCCAAGTGCTGGGATTATAGGTGTGCACCACCGCGCCAGCTTGTTTTTTGTTTTTGGAACCAAGGATTGAACACAGGGGCACTTAGCCACTGAGCAACATCCAGCCCTTTTTTATATTTTATTTAGAGGCAGGGTCTTGATAAGTTGCTTAGGGCCTCAAAAAATTGCTGAAATTGCTGAGGCTGGCTTTGAACTTGCAATCCTCCTGCCTCAGTCTCTCAAACCGCTGGGATTACAGGAGTGCACTACTGCACCCAGCTAATATTTTATTTGTTCTTTTTAATTACACATGACAATAGAATACATTTTGACATATCATACATACATGGAGTATAACTTCCCATTCTTGTGGTTGTACATGATGTGGAGTTACACTGGTCCTGTATTCATATATGAACATAAGAAAGTTATTTCCAATTAATTCTACTGTCTTTCCTATTCCCATCCCCACTAGATTTTCCATTACATTAATTTTTCTTTGGGATGAACATTTTCCAATTTATTGATGTCATTAAAGTGTGGCACCCAGAAGTGACCATAACACTCAATATTTTTTTTTACATATCATTATCAGTTCCTATAAAATTGTGTGTTATTACTAAAGTTTTTTGATTAAAATAATTTCTGAATACTTCCTGGTTTGATGTGGTTGTACTTTGAGTCCTTTTTTTTAGTCCTGGGGATTGAACTCAGAGGCTCTCATCCATTGGGCCACATCCCCAGCCCTTTTTTGTATTTTATTAGAGACAGGGTCTCACTGAGTTGCTAAGTGCCTCACCATTGCTGAGGCTGGCTTTGAACTTGTGATCCTCCTGCCTCAGCCTCCCGAGTGCTGGGATTACAGGCATGCGCCACTGCGCCCAGCTGAGTCCTTTTCTAAGATTATAAGAGACAATCACTTATCTCTTCCCTTTGCAATCTTTTCTTGGGGAGGTGGGTACCAGGGATTGAACTCAGGGGCACTCGACTACTGAGACACATCCCAGCCCTATTTTGTGTTTTATTTAGAAACAGGGTCTCACTGAGTTGCTTTGCACCTCGCTTTTGCTGAAGCTGGCTTTGAACTCATGATCCTCCTGCCTCAGCATCCCCAGCCGCTGGGATTAAAGGCATTTGCCACCACGCCCAGCTGCAGTCTTTTAATTTCTAAGTCTATATGGATTGGTAAAATATTGCAGATGATCAATTCCTCATCCAGTTTCCTACATTTATTAAAATATTAGTAGAACATTTTACCAAACACTGAAACGAAAAGGACACAGCTTCTATATTGATGGGGATGACAAGGGACTCCTGACAGGTTGGACATGGAATCTGGAGAATCTCTTGTCCTATAACATTTTCATCCTTTTTTTTTTTTTTTTTTTTTTTTTTGTTACTAGGAATTGAACCTAGGGGCACTTAACCACTGAGCCATGTCCCCAGCCCTCTTTTTATATTTTATTTAGAGACAGGGTCTTGCTGAGTTGCTTAGGGCTTCACTAATTTGCTGAGGCTGGCTTTGAACTCGCAATCCTCCTGCCTCAGCCTCCAGAGCCAGTGGGATTACAGGCACGCACTGCCGCACTGGGCTTATAACATTTTCTACTCTGTCCTCATCATTGGCACCAGTTTTTCTGACTTTTGATCACCATTAGATCTGAGATAGCTGCATGCAGATTGTTTGGCCTCTTAATTGAAATGCCCTCCACAAAACAACAGCAGTAGGCCAGAGTTCATATAGAATATCAGTTCTTTTTTAAATTTAAAAAAAAATTTATTTAATTTGTTATACATGCTTTTAGAGTGCAAGTCCTTTCATATTACATATAAGGAGCACAGTTTTCCAAGTCATTGTTTTTACACAAAGTAATTTTCATACCATTTGAGTTTTTTATACGTGCACTTAGTATATTGATGTCCAACTCCTTCTGCCATTGTTTCTATATCCTTGCCCCTTTCCTCCCCCTCCTCCTTTTTTCTATTCAACATTCCTTCATTCCTCTCATCCCCGCTCCCTTGCCACTATAATTCAGTATCATCCTAGCAAAGGAATTAATCGACCTTTGGTTTTCTGGGATTGGCTGACTTCACTTAGCATTATTTTCTCCAGCGTCATCCATTTACCTGCAAATGCCATGATTTTATTCTCTTTTAGTGCTGAGTAGTGTTCCATTTGTGTATATATACCAAAGTTTCCCTATCCATTCATCTGCTGATGGGTATCAGGGTTGTTTCCACAATCTAGATATTGTGAATTGTGCTGCTATGAACATTGATATGGCTGTGTCCCTGTAGTAAGCTTTATTTAAGTCCTTTGGGTATAGACCGAGGAGTGGGATAGCTGGGTCAAATGGTGGTTCCTAGAATATCATTTCTTATCCTTGACCTGCACCCAGCATTCCTGCCTAACCAAATACATCCACTGATATTCTTTCCAGCCTAATGAAAACTTTTCTTGTTCATGCCTGTTGCCATTTTCCTGCACAGTGGGCATTTTTTAAAAAGCCTGATAAAACTATGCAACAGCTCAAATAGTACAGAGCTTAGTGAGTTCCACTATGCATATGTGCCTATGCACTTAGCTTTTTCAAAAGGGTAGTTACTTAATTCTAAGTGCTATATCTTGGTACAGAGTTTATACAGGATACTTGATACTTGATAAGCAGAAATAACTTTAGATCTTCAACTTTGGAAGAGTTTTTTTTTTTTAATGTGGTTTTAAAATTATTTATTTATATGACAGTTGAACCCAGGAGTGCTCTATCACTGAGCTACATCCCCAGTCCTTTTTATTTTGAGGCAGGGTCTTTCTTAATTGCCGAGGCTGGCCTCCAACTTGTGATCTTCCTGCCTCAACCTCCCCAGGTGCTAGAATCACAGGTATGTGCCATATGTCTGGCCTTTTTATTTTTCATCTTCCTTTTTTGAGTACTGGGGATTGAACCCAGGTGTGCTTTACCACTGAGCTACATCTATGGTCCTTTTTATTTTTGAAATAGGGTCTCATTGAGTTGCTGCGGAGCTTGCTAAAATGCTGAGGCAGGCCTTGAATTTACAATCCTCTTATCTCAGCTTCCCAAGTTGCTAGAATCACAGGTGAGTGCTACTGCACGAGGCCAACTATTTTAATCTTTATAACAACCTTATAAGGTTGGTACAGTGTTTTCTCTGTTTATTTTGTTTTTGTTTTGTGGGTTTTTTGCTGTGCTGGTGCTGGGGATCAAACCCAGGACTTTGCATATGCTGGGCAAGTGCTGTACCACTGAGCTACAAAAGCCCCAGGCCTTTTTACACAGTGTAAAAATTAGTTTTATCAAAGTACAATATGCATATTATAGACTGTACCTATTTTTTGCTTACAGTTAAGATACAGACCATTTCCATCACTACAGAATTATCCTCCTTACCTCCCACTGCTGGCTCCAGGCTTCCACTTATCTTTTCATTACCATAGATAAATTTCCCTTTTATACAATTTAATAAAAATGTAATCATATGGTATATGCTTTTGGTGTTTGGTTATTTTTGCTTGGAATAATGTCTTTGAGGGGATTCATCTGTGTTGCTTTCTTTATCAGGAGTTCATTAATTTTTAAAAATTTATTTATTTTAATTAGGTATATATGACAGCACAATGCATTTTGATTCATTGTACACAATTGCAGCACAACTTTTCATCTCTATGGTTATACACGATGTAGCGTCACACCATGTGTGCAGTCATACATGTACCTAGGGTAATGATGTCCATCTCACTCCACCATCTTTCCTGCCCCCGTGCCCCCTTCTTACCCTCCCTCCCCTAGTTCATTACTTTGTATTGCCAAATTATATTTTAGTGTATGTATATGGTAGTTTGTTTATCCATTCACTTTTTTGGGGGGGTGGTACCAGGGATTGAACCCAGGGGTGCTTAACCACTGGGCCACATCCCCAGCCCAACCCTTTTTTATTTTTTTTGAGACAGGGTCTTGCTAAATTTCTTAGGGCCTTGCTAAATTGCTAAGGCTGGCTTTGAAACTGTGATCCTCCTGCGTCAGCCTCCCAAGCCTCTGGGATTACAGGCGTGGGCCACCACGCATGGCTCCATTCACCTCTTGATGGGCATGAGGACTATTACTAATAAAACTGCTATGAACAGTTGTGCTTTTTTTGAATGTATGATTCTGGAGATTAGAACCCAGGGCCTACATACATGCTAGGCAAGCATTCTACCACTGAGCTATATCCACAGCCCAGAATATGTGTATTTAAGCCTTTGTGTGGATGCATCTTTTAATTTCTGTTGAGAAAATGTCTAGCAGAATTGCTATATTACATGGTGAATGTATGTTTAAATTTGTAGAAATTGTCGGGCTCCTTTCTAAAGTGATTTTACCATTTTATATTCCCACTAGCTGCATGTTCGTTTATGAAGTTCCCATATATTGCTCATTGAAACAACATTTTGATTTGAGATCCTATTTTTCAAAACAGTTTATTGTGTTAAATGTCATTTGAGATAATAAAACCATCAATGAGGGTAAAGAGAGTATATTTAAATGGTTATTTTGTCCAAAAATGTTGATTAGATCATATGTGCTGTCAAAGAATTTAATTTGTATGTCTTGGTTTTGGGTACTTACCAAACAATTTTATCACTGTTAAAAAAATGATCAACCGGCATGGTGGTGCACACCTGTAATCCCAGCATTTGAGAGGCTGAGGCAGGAGGATCACAAGTTCAAAGCCAGCCTCAGCAATGGCAAGGCACTTAGCAACTCAGTGAGACCCTGTCTCTAATAAAATACAAAAAGGGCTGGGGATGTGGCCCAGTGGTCGAGTGCCCCTGAGTTCAATCCCCAGTACCAAAAAAAAAAAAAAAAAAAGATCAGCTAGCCTGGTGTGGTGGTACATGCCTATAATCCCAGTGGCTCAGGAGGCTGAGGCAGGAGGATCGCGAGTTCAAAGCCAGCCTCAGCAAAAGTGAGGCACTAAGCAACTCAGTGAGACTCTTGTCTCTAAATAAAATACAAAATAGGGCTGGGGATGTGGGTCAGTGGTCGAGTGTCCCTGAGTTCAATCCCCAGTACCAAAAAAAAAAAAGAAAAAAAAAAAGAAAAAAGATCAGCTAAACTTCATACTTCCTTTAAAAGATAATCCAATTTGATTCAGAAAATAAACAGACTGGACTCTTTCTAAAGGCTCCTAAAATTCTTAGGAATAGCATCATATGATTTCACACTTCTTTTAGTTAACATAGATAATCAAGATTAATAATGTTCAGTTAAATAGAAGCTATGACTTGAAGCTGTCCTGGTGACATATTAGATGTGTATGTGGCTTCCTGAACTCCCTCACTTACTGACAGGAAAAGAATGTGACTTCACAGATACTTACCAGGGTCCTGTTGGTTAAGAACTGTGGATGCCTTAAAAGCTACCAAGCATGGTGTCACCCTTTGGATCTTGGTGACAAGAAAGGAATAAAAACACAAACCTAAACAAAACAGTAGAAATACTTGTTCTGTTTTACCATTCCAAAGATCTAAGGGTTTAGAAAGCACATGTTACCAAGCAACGAGCTTTTTCTAATCCCTCTTTACAAATAGAAAGTCTAGTGTAAGTGCCAGGGTTATTTGAGTCTTGTCTGGGATTCCCCAAATATTGGGCAGGAGAAGGAAACCATTGGCATACTAGATAATGTAGTCCCAGGCTATCAAGGGAATCTGATGTCTCCTTGCAGGGTGAAACCACCATCAGCCTTTGGAATTTCTATGATAGGTGATCTTTTCTTCTATGCCATAGGCTCTGTATAACACATCACATCTGGGTGCTATTTGGTGTCATTAGGCAAAGCCTCCTTTGCACCAAAGATGAAGCCCTTTTGCTCTTATCCTTTTTTTCCATGAGAAACTTTCTTTGGGTCTCCAATTTCCTCCAAGCCATTTACAAATATTTGCAGTAGGCCAGGTGTGGTGGTTCAGGCCTTTAATCCCAATGACCCTGAGGCTGAAGCAGAAGCAGCAAAAGTTCAAGGCCAGCTTGGGTAACACAGGAGACCCTGTCTCAAAATATAAAAATAAAAATGGCTGGGGTTGTAGCTCAGTGGTAGAGCACTTGACTAGCATGTGCCAGTCATTGAGTTTGATACCCAGCACTGCATAAATGAATGAGTGAATGAATGAATGAATTATTCTAGGGGGGAGGAAAGATACAAGTTCATTGGATTAGACAAAGGGGAATAAAGGGAAGGGAGGGGGTGGGAATAGGAAAGACAGTAGAATGAATGAGACACAACTTTCCTATGTTCATGTGTGAATATGCAACCAGTGAAACTCCACATCATGTACAACCACAAGAATGGGATCCTCCAGGCACATCAGTATTGATGTGAACAGCATCTCAGCAAAAGAGTGAGCAAATTCAGAGTCACTGAGTTGGCTTAGGTATTGGCATATTTGAGTAATAGTTAATAGGGTAATTTGACTGCTGTGTAGTGAAAAAAGTAAGTAGACAGGGGTAACATCCAGTGGGCCCCTTTAGGTAAAGATTTATATGGTATTATCATTGCAAAGAGATGTCCTTACCAAGACTCACTATAACCATGTGTACAAGGATTTGTCTAGAAGCCTTAGCAAATGGACTGTAGGACAAAGAAGTAGAGAAGACTACCTTGAAAGTTTTTGCAATTGTCCAGGTAGGTGGTGCCATTTGACTTTGTTTAGGACCAAAGTTCTAATGGGGGTGAAAGGAGCTAGATTTTACCAGACAAACAATCCATTAGACAATGTTTGGGGGAAAAAAGAGAGCCTGGCATGGTGGTGCATGCCTGTAATCCCAGCAATTTAAAAGGGTGAGGCAGGATGATCACAAGTTCAAAGCCAGCCTCAGCAACTTAGTAACGCCCTAAGCTACTCAGCAAGACCTTGTCTCTAAATAAAATATAGAAAAAAATAAGGGGCTGGGGATGTGGCTAAATGGTTAAGTACCCCTGGGTTCAATCCCCACTACCCCCCCCCCAAAAAAAAGATTGGGATCCTAAGTTATGTATTTATAATATGTCAAAATACACTCTACTGTCTTGTATATCTAAACAGAACAAATAAAAATAAGTGATTCTATATGGGGCATTATTATCTGCCTCTTATAAATGGAGCATTGAAGTACTCCACTGATGCTCACATTGCAGGGTGACTACATTATTTTGAACTTTTCTTGTTACCCTGTCATGTTCCCTGGGTTCATCTGTGAAACTTTCTAAAATTCTCATTATTCAATGATAAAGCAGAGAAAGACATATGTCTAATTCTGATTTTTTATACCTTTATTTTATTTATTTATTTATTTGCTTTAGTTGCACACAGTGTGTTTATTTGTATGTGTTGCTGAGGATTGAACCCGGGCCGCGCACATGCTAGGCGAGCACTCTACCGCTGAGCCACAACCCCAGCCCTCATTCTGATTCTTTGAGTAGGGCAAAGTCCAATATTATTTCCTATGAGTGAAAATGGCTTTAAAAATAAAATCCAAGGCTAAGCCGGGCGCGGTGGCGCACGCCTGTAATCCCAGCACTTTGGGAGGCTGAGGCAGGAGGATCGCGAATTCAAAGACAGCCTCAGCAATGGCGAGGCACTTAGCAACTCAGTGAGACCCTGTCTCTAAATAAAATACAAAAAAGGGCTGGGGATGTGGCCCAGTGGTCGAGTGCCCCTGAGTTCAATCCCCAGTACCAAAAAAAAAAAAAAAAAAAAAAAAAAAAAAAAAAAAATCCAAGGCTTTCTTCTCCGAGAGTTGAATGACAGTAGTATACCTTCTGAGTCTGAGCAGCTTAACAGGACCTAGGCCCTTTCTCTCCATGGTTGTATTGTTTATTGTTATATTCTGCTTCTTTCCCCAAAACACTTGAATTAGAGACACCTGAAGTTGACAGTGTTTGTCTTTAGTTTCTTCCCACCTGGCTTTCCGCCGTTTCTTTCCCTCCAGGTGCCCCCCCCCCCTCACTATCCGTCTCCTTCCAAAAGAGGCAGGTGTTCCAGCAGCGCATCATCTTCCCCTCTTCTAATCAAAACCTCCACTCCAGCAAGGCTGAGATCAATTTGGACATTATGATTAAAGTTCTTCATAGGAAAATTAAAGTGACCAATAAATTTAACTCTGGGGGAGGTGTTTGTAATTTAAAGCAGTAATTTAGTTCTAATATCAGTCACTGGCATCTGGTGGGTGATAATGTAGCTAGACTCTCTGTCCCCTTTTTGCCCTCTCTCCAAGTCTCCCAAAGCATGACATGGAGTGGGCAGAAGTCAATGAACCCTTCTCTCTTATACATCCCCCTTATTGTCCCCATTTACTTAGAAGCAAACTGAGACTTGGGAAGGTTTATCACTTGGCTTGGTTATCCTCCTAAACCAATGGCAACAGTGATATTACCTAGCTCCTATTTTTGTGAAGATGAATCATATCTGCTGCATGTAAACCAGGAAGCTGAAGCCAGGCACAGTAGGGCACACCTAGAATTTCAGCCACTGGGGAGGCTGAGGCAGGAGGATTGCAAGTTCAAGGCTAGCCTCAGCAACTTAGCAAGAACCTGTCTCAAAATAAAAATGACTGGGGATGTAGCTCAGTGGTAAAGTACCCCTGGGTTCAAACCTCATAGCTAAATAAATAAATAATTAAAAACAATAGCCTGCCTAGCCAGGTGTGGTGGTGCACACCTGTAATCCCAGCACTTGGGAGGCTGAGGCAGGAGGATCACGAGTTCAAAGCCAGCCTCAGCAATGGCAAGGCACAGCAATTCTGTGAGACCCTGTCTCTAATAAAATACAAAAACGGTCTGGGGGTGCCCCTGAGTTCAATCCCTGGTATAAAAAAAAAAAAAATAGCCTCAGCCGGGCGTGGTACGCCTGTAATCCCAGCACAGGCTGGATCGCGAGTTCAAAGCCAGCCTCCAATGGCGAGGCACTTTCAACTCAGTGAGACCCTGTCTCTAAATAAAAAAAAAAATGTGGCCCAGTGGTTAAGTGCCCCTGAGTTCAATGGTACCACAAAAAAAAAAAAAAAAAAAAAAAAAAAAAAAAATAGCCTGCCTGGAAAACAATAAATACACAGTTTAGAAAGTGCTTCTTGTTCTTATTTACAAACTGGTCTCTGAATGGAAGGAAAGAGGCCTGTGCTAAGTTTCAAAGGATATCTCTTTCTAGACTTTTATAGCATTTGATTCTGGGTTTCCATTTAATGGTAATGTTATGAAGTTCCCTTTAAAACAAAATTTTTATTGGTTCTTCTTATTTATACAGGACAGTAGAATCTATTTGGATAAACTTATACAAGCATGGAATATATCTTATTCTAATTAGGATCCCATTCTTGTGGGTGGGCATGATGGTGGGGTTCACTTAGATTTTTTCATATGTGTACATAGAAAAATTATGTTAGACTTGTCCTACTGTCTTTTCTATTCCTATTCCCCTGCCTTCATTTCATTTTCCTTTGTCCAATCTACTAAACTTCTCCCTCCCCTTTATTGTGGTTTATATTCCATATATTGGTGAAAACATTTGGACTTTAGTTTTATGGGATTGGCTTATCCCACTTAGCATGATAGTCTCCAGATCCATCCATTTACCTGCAAATGTCATAAATTCATTCTTCTTTATGGCTGAGTAATATTCCAGTATGCATATGTACCACACTTTCATTGTACAATCATCTCTCGAAGGCCACCTAGGTTGGTTCCATAGCCAGGAAAGTAAGATGGTTTAAAGAAATTCATTAGATATCAGATATGAAGTCATATGTAGTTATGTCAAAGATGATGATGAATATAAGTGAATGCTTGTGTCAGTGATTACTCCTTATAGAGTAAGTACAAAGTTCATAATGGGGAAACTACTGCTCTTAATAGTGCATCTTGCCTGTTCCAACCTCTACCACTCTTGATTCCCTTTGGCCTACTCTTTTTCTTTGTTCCATAGGACTTCCACTTTCTAACACATGAATAGTAATTATAGTAACTAATAGTAATATATTTTTATTTTTTATTGTTTGCCTTTCCTTGCTAGAATGTAAACTCCCCCAGGGCAGAAATTTTTCCTAGATTGATTCAGTAAGTGAACGAAGTTATCTAAAACTGTGCTTGGCATGTAGTAGGTGGTCAATACATATTTAGCAACTGACTGATTGAATGACTTTGCCATTCACAATCCTTCATAATCTGATCTTGCTCTATTTTCCAACTTCATCTCTTGTCATTCTCCATGCTGTGTCACTGATTCTAGCAGTTTCCTGTGCACACCATTTGCACTCCCTTCCCTATATTTTCACTCATACTCTTTCCTTTGCCCTGGACAAATGGTCATGGATCTATGCAAAGATTTAGTTATAATGATATTCTTCACAGCCTGGACTCATAATCTGAAAAGAAAAAAAGGAAAAGAAACACCTGAAATAGCCTCAACATCCATCAAAACTTTATCATTTAAAGAAATCATGGTAACTTGCCCTTGATGGAGGGCAATTTGGCAATGTGTATCAAAATTACAAATACAGGATGCTGGGGTTGGAGCTCAGTGGTAGAGTGCCTGGCTAGCACATTTGAGGCACTGGGTTCAATCCTTAGCACCACAAATAAATAAATAAAGGTATTACATCTATCTACAACTAAAAATATTTTTAAAAAATACAAATACAGGGCTGGGGTTGTGGCTCAGTGGTAGAGTGCTCACCTAGCACATGTTAGGCACTGGGTTCAATCCTCAGCACCACATAAAAATGAAATAAATATATTGTGTGTCCACCTACAACTAAAAAATAAATATTTAAAAAATACAAATACACATTGCTTTGACTCAAATTCTGCTTTTGGAAGTTTATCACATATTGATACTTGCTTATATACCAAGTGAATTTTAGACACAGTAGTGGCAGAACTCATTGAATTATTGTACAGTTATCTTTGTTGATGCCAAGAAGATCATAATAGGGGCTGCTTGATGGCATTATTCTTTCGTTGAAATACAGTGGTACACGCCTGTAATCCCAACAGCTCAGGAAGCTGAGGCAGGAGGACCATGAGTTCAAAGACAGCCCCAGCAATTTAGCAAGATGCTAAGCAACTCAGTGAGACCCTGTCTCTAAATAAACTACAAAAAATAGGGCTGGGGATGTGGCTCTCAGTGGTCGAGTGACTCTGTGTTCAATCCCTGGTACCAAAAAAAAAAAAAAAAAAAAAATAGCTAGAATTAATTCAACTTGCTATGTGTCAGGCACTGTGATAAATGGTTTTTTTTTTAATATTTTAATCTACTTTAATCCTCATAACAACCCTGTGAGGCAGTTACTATAATAGTCCACATTTTAAACAGGAGGAAATGTACGCTCAGAGAAGTTAATTTACTTCACTAGGGTCAGAAAATTAAAAATAGCAAAACACAATGTCCAAAACATTCTAATAAGAGAGTATGGATACTATGATCCAATTTTATTAAAAATATAGATAAATGTATATATGCACATATAAAAAGATTGGAAAGAAACATCAAAATGTTAATAATTGGGTAGTGGCATTGTGAGTGATTTTTATTTTCTTAGTATTTTCTGATTATTTTATTACATTTTGGGGCCAACAGGAGAGGAGAAAGTGAAGCCAGGGGCACATGAATTACTTGTATCATTTTAAAGATCACTAAATTTGAAAACTCTGGTGGTAATGTGGAACAATGGCACAGACATGAGGGAAGTGTTTCTAGGCTGAGGGGAAAAACGAGTGAGGAGGAAGAGCTTCCCCAAAGGGAAGGAGGGTGGCTTCTGGGGCCAAGTGAGGAAAAGGCAGGAGAATCTAGTACCAAGGACACAAACAGAAGGAATTACCTTGAGGAGGAAGTACCTCTTTCTCATGAGGCTTGGGGGACTGGGTGGCAAAAGCCATAGTCAAGTATGCAGAGAACTGGGGAAAACAGGTGAAGAAGGAAACTAAGGGAGTTCCTGCTTGATGGCATTATTCTTTCGTTGAAATCCAGACCTAGGCCATCGACTGAGGGTTCTGGGGCAAGGGTCGGGCAGAGGATGTGAGGAGAAGAGGATTTGGAACAATTGCTGAGAGAAATTTGAGACAGGTATATAAAAGGACTGCTTCGCAGCCCTTGGGGCCCAGCTAAGGCTGGCTAGCCAGGCTTTGTAGTGGAGCCAACTTCATGACCTTCTCCAGCAATAGATAGCAGCCCGGGAGTGAGTGATGGAGAGAATGCTAGTGGGGTTTTCACAGAGCTGGGAATTGGCAGAGCAAGTGCTGCCGAAGGTCACAGGGAGAATGAGTCCAGGGATCAACACTGGCGATGCTAAAATGGCTGGTCATGGGGCAGACTTGGAAGGAGGAAAGGAAGCTAGGAGGCTACTGATGGCCTCTGGGAAACGAAGAAGGGAGGAAGGGTGGGCTAGTGACTGGGATGGCCACAGAGCCGTTCAGGGAGACCAATAAGCTGAGGTCACAGGGGTGTTTCTGAGTTTGAGTTGTTGAAGTGGTCCCCCAGGGGCCTGGGAAATAAGAGAGAAGGAGCACCCAGGATACTGTGTTTGATCAAAGGGCAAAGACAGCATGCAAACAACGCTTAGCTGAAAGAGGACAACTTGGCAGTATCTACCAGAATTGCGAAGTCACATTCCCTTCATCCTGCACCTCTACTTTAAGGAATTTCTCCTACCTAATTACTTCGAGGATTGGGTAAAGCATAAGCTGTATCCACAGCAGATTGGCAGCAGCCTGAAAGTTGATCAATAGTAATTTGATTAAATAAGTTACGGTTCATAAAATGAAATGCTGGGTGTTTGGAAAAACAGGAGGAAGCTGCTCTTTATGTGTCAATATGGATGATGTCCACAATTTAATAAGTGGAAGAAGCAAGGTGCAGAAGAGCGTGAGTAGTTTGCAATCTACTTACTAACCTGTGCATAAAACAGCTCCAGAAGGATCCATAAAAAACTGTTAATATTGATTGGTTGCCTCTGAGGACTCCAGCTGTTGGCAGGTGCACAGGGGTTCAAAGCTGTTGACTAGGGGACAAGGGTGGAAAAGGACTTTTCACTTGTCTTTTTTGTTTGTTTGCTTTTTGTTTTGGACACTTTTTGAATTTTGAACTGTGTGAATATAGAACTTAATGGAAAAATAAAATAATTAACTAAATTACTATATATACACACAATCGAATATTTCAATCAATTTTAGATTTATATACAATTGGATTCTCTTTTACAGATTTTAATACTTAAAAGCATAACAAAACTTCCCCCAGAGATTTGTTTCCAACCAATCTGTTTGATGGGATACTGTGGGGGGGGGGGGACTTGGATTAAATGAAACTGATTATGCTTTAATAACTGTTAAAATTTGCAGGTAAATGGATGAAGTTGGAGATTATAATGCTAAGTGAAATTAGTCAATCTCAAAAATCCAAATAATGAATGTTTTCTCTGATATAAGGAGGCTAGTTCACAGTGTTGTTGGATGGGGGTACATAGGAGGATTAGAGGAACACTAGAATGGTCAAAGGGAAGGGAGGGGAAAGGAGGGAGCAAGGGGGGATGGAGGGGGATAAAAAAGAACAGGTGGATGAATAAGATGGATATCATTATCCTAAATGCATGATTGAAGACATGAATGGTATTAATATACTTTGTATACAAACAGTTGTATGTAAAAAGATGCTCTCTATATGTCCACTATGAATTGTAATACATACTACTATTATAAATTAAAAAAGAAAAAAATAATTTAAAAAAACTGTTAAAGTTGGGGAAAGGGTATATGGGCATTTGTTTTCATTTGGAACATGAAATTGTCATTTTTGTAGGTCAAAAATGATTAAATTTTGGTAATTACATGTGGCTTAAACTAATGCTGTTTTCCCAATTTTTCATAATATTAAAGTTTAAAGAAGAAAAGAAGTCCCACCATGCCCTTGCTAGGAACATTAGCGTACTTTCTGATGTATGCTCTTATATCTCATAATTGAATGGAAATTCCCATTCCCCCATTGACTTGTGAAACAGCAGTGCTGCCTCGTTGATTCCCTTCATTATGGGACCTGGTACTGTTCTGAGAATTTTTCCTATTAACAACAATCTCTCTCCATCCTGTTGTGTGTTAATTGGCTACTCCCTTATCCTTATTGCTGGTAAAGCTCATCCTGTTCTCAAAAATATCACTTCTTTAGTTTCCTATGATCACTTGACATTCTCTTCCTGCCTCACTACTTATTATTAGCAGCTCTAGCTCATTTGGGGCCGGGCCTTTATCCAGCTTACTTATATTTATTAATCTTGGGGCTGATGTCCCTCAGACATTCAGTATACATCACTGCAAAGGTCATCTGTAAGCACACTTGTGTTCAACCTTTCAACCTCAAGTGGTTTTGCTTACGTAAGCTTGTGCTTCTTATGTTACCTCAGAGGCTATGGCGGCCTCAGCCTGGCCCCTGACGCCTGCTAATCCATGCCATGCCTTTTTGTCTGTCCTCAGGAAGCAGGTGGCTTCTTGTTGCCTACAGGCCCAGGCATCTTCCCCATATCCCAGTCCATCAGCCCCTCTGCTCACATGTCTCATTGGCACCTCAAATCTTCACCGGGTCTCCCAACTCTAAGCACCCCCCAACTCCCCACCCCCACTTATCTCCTCTGTCAACAGCTCCTCTGACCCCCTGCCCCAGAAATCTGGGCTTAGCAGACCTCCTCCAAACTCTCACAGTAGCCTTCATCACCTGCAGAAATGATCCCCTCATTATTTTTCCTGCCCCACACTGTGAGCTAAGGATAGACACCATGACTTGTTCTCCCTTGAATCTCACACCGAGCACAGCCTCAGGCACATGACTAAATGCTCAAAATAACATATATACACACACCCATATATTTTAAAGTAAAAACACACACATACATAGTTTGCAGTGCTGGGATTAAACTTGGGGCCTTGTGTATACCAGGCAAGCACTCTATCACTGACCCCTCACCCCCTAAATATTATATTTTAAAAATATTAATTTGCAACTTATGCAGATTTTATGCAAAAACAGTGGAAAAGAACTTTCATATACCCTTGATCAAGATTCATCTGTTATAAAGATCTTGTTACATTTGTTTTATCACTACTTCTCTTGACACATCTGAACAGACAAGTGCTGGCACACGATTTTTTTCCTGAAACACTCGAGAGAAGGTTGCAGACATTGTGCCCCTTTGCCCCTTAATACTTCAGTGTTTTTGTTTCCTAGGAACAAGGACATTTGGTTATATGAACACAATAAAGTTATCAAGCTCAGGAAATGTAACATTGATACAGAACACTATAATAGAATCTGTAGTTCATTTTCAAATTTTAATTGTCCCAATAATGGCCTGCATAGCTATTTTTTTAATAATCCATGGTCCAGTCTAGGATCACATTTGCAATTAGTTGTCATGTGTCTTAGTCCTTTTCTTTTTCTTTTTTTAAATGTCTTTTATAATATTGGCCTTTTGGAGGAGTACAGGTCCTTCAGTTTGAGTTCGCCTGGTATGTCCTGGTATATCCTTTGCCTGGCATGATGAATCAGGTTATATATATATATATATTTTTTTTTTTGACAGAAGTAAAACAAATAGGCTAGTGATGATTATTGTTGATGTTAACTTTGGTTCCTTGGTGAGAATGATGTCTTCCAGTTTATTTTCACTGTAAAGATTCCATTTTTCTGTTTGTACTTCATAACTAATGTATGGGGAATTACTCTGAGACTATGTAAATAGTCATGTTTCTCACAAAAATTTTACTCCCTAGTTTTAGAATCTATTGATGGCTATTGTCAACTTTGGCCAATGAGAAACTTCTATTCTAAGCAAAAGAAGGCATCCTTTCTGTGGGACTCATTTAATCAGTGGGTACAGATTATTTTGAAAATGACTATTTGGTAACCACCACAGAGTCTAGGCAGAGACAAGGTGCAGCCTGGCTTTAAAGCCCATGATACTTTATAGTACTTGTAAACCTTAGATGAGGCTGGTTTTCCTGAAAGCTCCCTGGCCTTTATCAGGGTCCAGAATGGACTCTACAGCTTTCCCAAGATAGTCTCCATGCAGAAGGCTAACAGGCAGCAGCTGTTGGCTTGGTATACCCCACACCTGTGCGTCCCATGCCTGCCTGCTTTTGCTCTTCTCCATCAAACTTGAGTTACCTTCTGGTGTATTTGGAAAAAATGGAATGCAATTCAGTGTTCTACACAGGCTCTTGTGTCATTCTGAAGACCCATGTGTCGATGTGCTTGGACCAAGGCATCCTTTTCATGTGGATTCATGCACATAGAAGGAAAGGGCACCATGACTACACGGAAGGCAGAGGGCAGAGGGCAGAGGGTGGTGGGGCTGTTTCTGTTTGGGGAGTGTTTTATTTCCAGCTGTACAACTTCAATCTGTGTCTCCATCTTCACATGACCTTCTTTCTTCTGTGTCTCATGATGTTCTCCTGTGTGTGTGTGTGTGTGTCCGTCCAAATTTACCTCTTTCTATAGGACACCAGTTGGATTATGGCCCACCCTAAGACCTTCTCTTAACTCGTAGTTGGATCTTTATAGTGGCATCTATAAAGATTACATCTGCAAAGAGCCTTTTTCCAAATAGTAGAGCATTCACAGGACTTCAACATGCCTTTTGGAGGAATATGATTCCATCTGTAAGAGGAACCATATCTGAAATCCAACCCATCTGAGATCCTAAAATGGAGTGCTGTTGTCTATCATATTTAGCCCAGGAGAACACAACTGTCTCTCCTGCTCACTCTACTTTTGGTTGGCTTGCCAAAATGTAAGGAAAGAAACTGACATAGGCAGAGCATGCTCAGTCCCCTTGAAATAGATTTAGTACATTATTTTCAAATGATCACAAGCTATTCATGTAACTATTACATAGCAGACAATAATAGAAAACAATCACAGTCTGCACAGCTCTTGCCTCTGCATTCCCTCCTATAATTCTAATAGTTGCTTAGGGATATAAATATCGCTGGGTGTGGTGGGTACATGCCTGTAATCCCAGCAGCTGGGGAGACTGAGGCAGGAAGATTGCGAGTTCAAAGCCAGCCTCAGCAATTTAGCTAGGGCTTAAGCAACTCAGTGAAACCCTGTCTCTAAATAAAATATAAAAAAGGGCTGGGGATGTGGCCCAGTGGTTTAGCACCACTGGTTTCAATCCCTGGTACAAAAAAAAAAAAAAAAAGATATTAATATACTTGTCACCATTGGACGGATGGAGAACATGAGACCCAGAGAGGCAAAGTGAGACTTCCTGTACATCACACAACTCCTAACAGTAAATTCAAATAAGGTAGGGTTATGTCTGAAGTTTATCCAATAGAGCATAGTCATTCACCTAATTAGCCATCAGATATTTACTGAGCATCTGCCATGGCTGAGTGAGAGAAGGAATGACCAAATCTGGGGCTATAGCTCTGGTCTTCATTTCCTGATTCATTACTCTTTCCAATGTAGCTTTCAAGTAACTATAGACTGAAGTGGATAGTCTCAGGACAATGATTGGAGTGTATATAACTTGGTCAATTTCAGATTTTATTGCTATAATTGATAATCTTCTCAATTCTGTGGCAATAAGCATGCTAGTCTATAATCCATTCTTCTTTCTGCTTTATAGCTGATAAACTATTTAAGAAGCCATTTTGTCAAGGTACATAAAACCATTGCCTTCTAATCTTACTGGGGTTGCATGATATTTGTCTAAAATAATATTTAGAGGAAAGGCAGGCTTTACCACCTGAATAATTTTGCTCTAACAATGTATCAAGGAAGTAAAGAGTTCAATATGTTGGCAGGGGGTGTAGCTGAGTGGTAGAGCGCTTGCCTAGCATGCATTAGGCCCTGGGTTCCATCCCCAGTACTGCCCCTAAAAAAGCCATGTTCCCTTATCCTCTTAAATGGAATGTTGGCATTCCCTTATGACCATTTCAGGTCTCCGTCAGCATCATCAAAACAACCAGTGTCAACAAGGACTCATTAACAAGCTACTGTGTGCCCAACCCTAGGCTAGGTACTGAAGGAGAAAGAAAAGGAGCTTCCATTCCAGTGAGCAATGTGGCATCCACATGGAAAAGAATGAGCATAGCAAACAGAGGGCTAGCATTTGCTAAGCACCTGTTAGGTGCCCTACACTTTACAGACCTTTTAAGGCTGGAGTTACCCCTGTTTAATGGACGAACCAACTGAGGGGTGTCAGGATTTAGACAGCATACCTAAGGTCCTGTAGCTAGTAAGTGGTAGAACTAGGATTTTGAACTCAGGTCCCTCGGACTTAAAATTAAACCATAATATGAAAGAGACAATTTATATCAACTGCTGGATTGCATGGGCCAACCAAAGAATACTAAAGAAGTTTCAGGGAGATATGCGGAATGTATGAAGGCCATGTTGGGGCCTTCTTTGGGGGGTAGGGTGTGTCTGGAATCTGATGGCCTTTGGCAGATGTTCCCTTCCCAAGTCCCTGCCTAAAACAACCACCGGATCCCATTGAAGGGCCCAGGCTTTGTCCATCTCTTCTGGGGAGGTGGGGAAGAGAAGTTGGTTCAGGTTTCTACATTCAACTCCAAATGCCCCCTCTTTAAGGCTAGCTGAACTACTGCTCTTCCCCAAGTGCCTGACTTCAGGGAGGTAGTTCAACACCCAGAGCTTCCTGGCCTGCCTTCTCCCTCCTTCCCACTTGATACTTCTATTCACATTGAAGGGATAAAAGGAATTTAACATGTTTCTGCTTTTTTTTCCCCCATGGCAGAGAGAAGAGCTGGCTTAGGCAAATACAGAATCTTTCCAGTTTGTTCAAGCTATTACCAATGGATAGCTCCACCTGAAACATCCGGTCTGTAGATTAAAATAAAAGAAGGCCACACATACTCACTGACTCCCCCCCCCCCCCTGCCGTGGGGATAATTAAGATGGAGAAAAGGGAAACTTCATTTCTTTTTCTCTCTCTTTTTAATTTTTATTTTGGAGGGGGGGTTTGAACCCAGGGACACTTTACCACTAAGCTACATTCCCAGACCTTTTTTTATTTTTTGATTCAGGGTGTCCCTAAGTTGTCTAGGCTGGCTACCTTGAATTGCTATGCTTCTGCCTCAGCCTCCCGAGTTGCTGGGATTACAGGCTTACATAACCCAGACAAGTGGGCAAATTTTGTTTCTAAGTCTATACTTTTAGTTCTAAAGAATCAAGGAGGGGTGGTGTAGGGTGGTGGTAGGATGGGATTCTTTCAAAAGAAAAATTGGAAAATGAAAGGTTTTGTAGGACACTTAAAAGAAATGCAGGATAGTGCTTGAAGTTTGGTTTTCTTGTTGTTGTTGTTGTTGTTTTACTTTTAATTTTGAAATAAATTTTAGATTCACAGGAAGTTGCCCTTCACCCAATGGTTATATCTCACATAACGATAGTACAATAGAAAGCCTAGAAAATTTGATACAGGTACAATGTATGTCTAGTCCTATGCCATTCTATTAAATGTATAGATTCATGGACCTACCACCACAAAGATCTCCTTCCTATACCCCTTTATAGTCATACTCACCCCTCTCCCCAGCCCTACTTCTGGTAACCATTACTTTGTTCTCCATCTCTATAATTTTGTAATTTTAAAGTACTTTCCTAGCCAGGTGTGGTGGTTCATGCCTTATAATCCCAGTAACTCAGGAGGCCAAAGCAGGAGGATTGAAAATTCAAAGACGGCCTCAGCAACTTAGTGAAGTACTGTCTCAAAATAGAAAATTTAAAAAGCTGGAGATGTAGCTAAGTGGTAGAGTGCTTGCCTAGCATGTGTGAGGTCCTAGGTTCAATCCCAGTACTTGAAAAAGAAAAGAAAGAAAATAACAACTCAAAGTAGTGCTAAGATGAGAAAGGGTTAGCAGGAGGGAAGCCCTGGGGATCCATGGCAAGGATTAATTTAGACCCCTCCCCCTGATGGACTATTACCTTGCTTTTCATGAAGAGCGCCATGCTCTCCTCATCTTTTTTTTTTAATATTTATTTATTTACTTTACTTGTACACAATGCAATGCATTTATGTTTACATGGTGCTGAGGATCGAACCTGGGCTGCGCACGTGTGAGGCGAGCGCTCTGCCACTGAGCCACAATCCTAGCCCCTCTCCTCATCTTAACTGTGGCACACACACAAGCTGGGCTCAGACCTATTAGGATGTGGTGCCCTTTAGAAGAAATCACTTCAAACTAGTGGCTCCCTTCACAGCTAGTCCCAGAGGTATAAGAGTGTAAGCTGCCTGTCGTGGCCAGCCACAACGCCGCGGGAGGAAAACTCTCGGAGGCAGAGTAAAGATACTACTACTTTTACTTCTACTTTCTTAGAGAGAGCTTAGAGAGAGAAAGAAAGATTTTTCTTCTTCTTAGAAAGAGCTTAGAAAGAAAGATTAGAGATAGCTTTTTCTTCTTCTTCTTCTTAGAGCTTAGAGAGAAAGATAGAGCTTTTTCTTCTTCATCTTCTTAGAGCTTAGAGAGAAAGATAGAGCTTTTCTTCTTAGAGCTTATAGAGAAAGAGAGAGAGCTTGAAAGAGAGAGATTTCTTCTTTAGAGAGAGAGAGAGAGCTTAGCTTTTAGAGCTTCTTTCTTCTTTCTTCTTTCTTCCTCGGGAGCCTCGGCCTGACTCTGACCAGCATTTACTTCTTCTATCTGGTTTCTCTTCTGTAACCGCTCTGCCTACGTTCTGGCCGCTGTGATTCTTTTCTTCTTCTCCGACCCGAACTCTTCTTCCGACCGACCGAGCGACTGCACGACTGACTGAATGAATTAGTTCTCCTAACTCCGACCGCTTTCACCCGGTTATATACCTTTAGCTTTGCGGGTGCCTCACGTGCATTTACAGGTGCGTCACATACATACTTATTATCAGGTGGAACTTATGGCTTCCAGCTGACCGCAATAGCCATCTCCCTAATTGGGGCTCCTTCATAAGAGGGAGCTGATATCTGCCTTTGAGCCAGGGAACACTATAGTCCTGGTAACTGGCTCCAGTTCCTTACTTTCTGAGTAGGAACCCCCCCACCTTCCTGAACATTCCATCCTACCCCTTCAGTGAAGCAGTGAGGGAAGGAAAGATAGAATGCACCTAGCTCTGTGCCCCACTCCAAGTGTTATTGCTCTGGGTTGTATCACAGCCACAACCAAAGGCCCTCCATATGCATGATGAATGCAGGTACTTACGATTCAGGTTCCCCACCACCACCCGCCAAATAACCCATTGGGGTAATTTGTAATTTCCAAAGTGAAAATGTTTCAGGAATCAAAAGTCCAGGCTGCCCACCACTTAAGTACCAATATTCAGGAGGTGAGGTTTAGGAGGAATAAATCAGGTTTATTCAAGGCCAGCCCTGAGGAAGGTAAAGGGGTTAGCTCCTCAAAGATATATCTTCTTGGTTCAGGGAGGCAAATGGGAGGCAAATGTTTTTATGGAGAGGGAAGGAGGCAATGAGGCTAGACAGGCTGTTCTTCAGCAAGGGCAGTTAACATCTAGGCAGGGGCTTTTCTTAGGCCAAAGGATAGGGAAGGCTAAAAGGGCAAAAGGGAAGGGGGAAAGTGAAGGACAATTTCTTTTTTTTTTTTTTTTTATGGTGCTGGGGATTGAACCCAGGGTCTTAAACATGCAAGGAAAGCACTCTACCAACTGAGCTATATCCCCATCCCATAAAGGATAATTCAAGGGGAGCCCTTATTACAAAATGGTTTTTTTTTTAACTAATTTAATAATCCTACCATGTTCTCTGTTGCCTTTTTGTTTGTTGTTGTTATATTTAATTGTAGTATGGGGAATTGAACCCCACTCTCCCACTGAACTGCAACCCAGTCCTTTTCCTTTTTTTATTTTGAGACAGGGTCTCACTAGGTTGCCGAGGCTGACCTCCATCTTGCCATCCTCTTGCCTCAGCCTCTCAAGTCACTGGGATTACAGGTGTACACCACTGCACCTGGCTGCCTTGGTTTTCTTAGGGAGTAATTTTTGTGGCTGTTCCTGTACTATCTTTTTCTTCAATTTTTTGAGAAGTTGGAAAGAACACAGGGCCAGTGTCTGTTCTGGATGCTGGTCTTGGCTCTGCCTCTTAGTGGCTACGCAAGTTATGCCATTAACATAGATCATACATGATTGTGTATTTCCACAATGTCAGAATTTATTGAAAAACAATAAATTCACAGGCTACAGCACTCAGCAGTGGCAGTTCATCAAATATTTGTGTGTCACCTGATAGTCATAAGCTGGGCTATCCCAAGTTCTTTTATTCCAATCTTTTTTTTTTGTGGTACTGAGGATTTAACTCAGGGGCACTTGACCACTGGGTCACATCCCCAGACCTTTTTTTTGTATTTTATTTAGAGACAGGGTCTCACTGAGTTGCTAAGTGCCTCGCCATTGCTGAGGCTGGCTTTGAACTCGCGATCCTCCTGCCTCAGCCTCCCAAGTGCTGGGATTACAGGCGTGCGCCACCGCGCCCGACTTTTTATTCCAATCTTAACTACTAATATCTATAATGCTGAAGTCATACATTACCCTTTACATATATATATATATATATATATATATATATATATATATATATATATATATAACAGAAAGGATTAAGGTGACCACAGGAATTCAGGACACTGAACTGAGAGCAAAGGCAGAGAGCAGATACCTGAAGACAGAATCACTGTGGTGGTCAGATAAGATTATGAACCAGCCAAAGAACTTGTGCAGGGCACAGAGCTGTCAAAGCACAGGAACTTATTCTAAACCAAAGCCCAGATGGATGGCAGTTTCAGAGTGTCAGCTGAAAGTGTCAGCAACTTGAAGTGGGCCATGCAAGTTCGTCAGGGGCAGGAGAAACCATGATGTGCTAAAGCTTAAGAACAGATTCAGAGGTTTGTCACTTTGGATTTTCCTGCGCAAGGCTTGTGACAGGTGACCAGGTGATTAGGTCATTGTGCAGCTGTGTCTTGTTTTATGGGCCCTGGGTAAGGGGGTTGCTTCATTCAGTGGTCTGGTATGTTTGATAAGTTTATAGGCCTGTTTTTCTTAATGAGTTTGATATGCCTATGCATTCATGTGCTTCTGATTAATTTGATAAGCTCACAAGTGGTCATTTTATTAGCATGGTTAATTTATTTATCACTTTATGCCTTATGGCTGTGCTAGGCAGATGGTGGTTGTTTACTTGTATAAACAAGGCATAGAGTCATTCCACCTCAGTATTTATATTCAAAATGGAGTAACTCATGGCATGCTACTGCTTTATAAAATGGAGTAACTCAGGTTTAGGCACAGCCTGAAAACTGGATGCTGGTCTTGAAGTAAATCAGTAGGGCACAGTTTATTCTACAGCCAACTTCTTGTGGAGAGAGAATAAACGCCTACTGTGGGCCTCAGTTTCCTCATCTACTAAAGAGAGATAAATAATAACTGCCCTTCTAACCTTACAAAGGTGATCAATGAAATAAAAAGGGATTTTAGAAAAGTCTTTGTGAAGGTTTTGGAGGGAAAATACACTGATTAATTACATTACTAAAATATGGTGTTAAATACTCTCTTTAAAATGTTCTTCAGTATTTTGAAAAATATTCTTAAAGTAATTCTTAACTATTTTACTGTAATTATTTTGTTTCTGTTTGACTCAGTATTGTTCATTGTAATTTTTTTAGTATGAGGCAAGATTGGCCACAAAATATTAATTCAATCAATTATAATGTGGGATAAAGTGATCCAAATAGTTATTTAAATGACAGAGGAGATAAACAATTTAAAAAAAAAAATCTTAGCCTGGTGCCCTGGTGCACGCCTGTAATCCCAGCAGTTTGGGAGGCTGAGATGGGAGGATGGTGAGTTCAAAGCCAGCCTTAGCAATAGCGAGGCACTAAGCAACTCAGCGAGACCTTGTCTCTAAATAAAATACAAAATAGGCCTGGGGATGTGGCTCAGTGGTCCATTGCCCCTGAGTTCAATCCCAGGTACCAAAAAAATTTAAAATTTTACTTTTAGTTGTAGATGGACACAAAACCTTTATATTATTTATTTATTTTTATGTGGTGCTGAGGATCAAACCTAGTTCCTCACATGTTAGGCAAGCGCTCTACCTCTGAGCTATAGTCCCATTCCCTACACTGCCTATTTCATTTCCTACTTAAAGACAACTGGCTTTGTGGAACTCATAGGTTTTGTACTTTTGAATAGGATTACTCTTTCACAACAGCATATTGTGTCCAGGTAATTTGGTTGTCAAACAAAAAGTCAATCATAATCCCTATGGTCGCCTATCACCAGGCCAGTTTGTGGGCCTCTTCACTGGTCTTGTGTGTGTATGTGTGAGTGAGGGCAGATTGTCCCAAATTAGATCCCTGGGGCTTTGACCTGAGAACTTCATCAGGTTCCTGCTAGAGATTAATTAATCATCACCTCAGCTCATTGCAAAACCGAGTAGCCATGCTGATCCATTAATGCAGGTCTCCAGAGTCATTAGGGCAGTGAAAGAGAAGGAACTAGCCTAATCTCCTCCCAGGATCAGAGGAGAAAAGTTCCTGAGATCTAATGAGTTCCTGCTAAACTGGAGGTGTGCTCCGGGCATTACACTTTTTCTATCTTTTCCAGTAATATTCCTTTCAAAAAGCTACCCAGAAAACAAAAGAACCTATTGTATTACCCAGCTGGACTCAGGTGTTTAAGGCTCCTTTCTTGGTGTATGCAACTCAGTCAGCCACCTGTCCTTCCTGCCCATAGATGTAAAACTGGTCTCTTTTTTTTTTTTTTTTTTTTTTTTTTTTTTTTTTTGGTACCGGGGATTGAACTCAGAGGCACCCAACTACTGAGCCACATTCCCAGCCCTATTTTGTAATTTTATTTAGAGACAGGGTCTCACTGAGTTGCTTGAACCCTAGCTAAATTGCTGAGGCTGGCTTTGAACTGGAAATCCTCTTGCCTCGGCCTCCCCAACCGCTGGGATTATGGGCATGTGCCACCACACCTGGCAAAACATTTTCCTATTAATAAATTTATTTCTTACAGTCCAGAGGCTGGAAAGCCCAAGGTCAAGGGGCCTGCATCTAGAGAAATCAGGGGAGTAATAGCATATGGGACAGATTGATAGCACCAATGAGCTGGATCACCCAGTGCTGGGGATCAAACCCAGGGCTTCTAGCATATTAGGGAAGAGTTCTACCACTGAGCCAAATCCCCAGTCCTGATACACATTTTAAAAATGCTTTTACCAGTTTTTTTGGTTTGTATCAAATCTTTGTTCTGGGAGAGCTTGTAGTTTGCAATTTGATTCATATTTGGGTCAACAGTCACTGTCAAGGTAGAGTAACTTTAATAGTTGCTCCAGTTTTCTTTGCCTGACTACTCTGAAATATTTAGTTGTCTATGTGAGACCATAATCACTAGTTGCAAAATGAAAAGGCCTTCCATGGGAGCAAGGGATTGCCAGCAACAGAGCAGACCGTTTGGATATATGCTATTGTTGTGGCTGAGATGACTGGATATTTTTGTTATGTGTACACATATTATTTCTGATTCTATTTTTTTTAACTGAGTTGCTAAAAAAGTGAAGTTTCCATGGAAGAAAGCATGCTGTAAATTGTTGCCGCCTGAAGCGATGGCTGCTTGGAGCAACGAAGCCGCGGGAAGAAGTTCAGAGGCAAACTGGAGACAAACAGCTTTTTATTCTGATAACTTTTCTCTCTGGTTCTAACAACGACTAACACGCGCCACACACACCACCAAAATGGTGCTGACCCGATCAGCAATCTCGGCCAAGTCACTCGAGATCCCGGGCCAAGTCCCGTGAGACTACGGAAGGCGACAATGCCCAAATCTCCATGGCCCATAGTCAACCGCAATTTAAGCCATCTCCCCAAACAGGGCTCCTGCAGTAAATCATAGACTTTGAAGCCAGACAGACCTAAATTGATTAACTGTGGGATCTTAGAAAAGCCTAGTGGTCTCTCTCAGCTTCAGTCATCTCATCTGTAACTTGGACATGATAATATTTGCCTTGTAGTATCGTTTCAAGATTGTTAGAAGGCTATTCTGCCAGCCAGATGGTACTTCTCAACTTTTTTTTAAAGTATTTTTTTAGTTGTAGATGGACACAATACCTTTATTTTATTTTATTTTTATGTGGTGCCAGGGATTGAAACCAGTGCCTCACGTATGCTAGGCAAGCACTCTACCACTGAGCCACAACTCCGGCCCCAGCTTCTCAACCTTTAATACAGGTCTAGATCACCTGGAGATCTTGTTAGATTGCTGACCCCAATTTGGTTGGTCTGGGGCAGAGCCTGAGGCTCTCCATTGTTAGTAGGCTCCAGGAGATGCCCGTGCTGCTGGGCCACAGACCACACTTGTAGTAGCAAGGGTCTAGATATCATTGGCAAAGTGCCTGGCATAGTTAACTGCTTAAAACATGGTCACCACAGAACAATTCACTCATATTTAAAAATGACAAAGGGCTGGGTGCACTAGCCCATACCTGTATTCCCAGTGACTTGGGAGGTTCAGGCAGGAGAATCAAAAAAGTTCAAGGCCAGCCTCAGCAACTTATCGAGGCCCTAAGCAACTTAACAAGACATGGTCTCAAAATAAAAAATAAAATAAGGAGCTGAGGATATATCTCAGTGATAGAGGACTTCTGGGTTCAATCCCCAGAACCACTAAGTAAATAAATTTAATTTAATTAAAATTACTGAGAGGGATGGGGTTGTAGCTCAGTAGTTGAGTGCCTGCCCCGCATGCGTGAAGCACTGGGTTCGATCCTCAGCACCACATGCAAAAATAAAATAAAGATATTGTGTCCATCTATGACTAAAAAAAAAAAAATTAAATGAGAGCTGGGGACGTGGCTCAGTTGTACAGTACTTATCTAGCGTTCATGAGGCCCTGGGTTCTATCCCCGGTACTACAAATAAATACAATAAAAATGACTGAGAAGAAGTCCCCTTTCCACAAAAGTATAACCAGTATGCCAGTTGCTGTGTTTCCCATAGTCTTTACAAAATCTTAGATTGACCAGGTGCAGTTGCACATGCCTATAATCCCAGCAGCTCGGGAGGCTGAGGGAGGAGGGTCACAAGTTCAAAGCCAGCCCCAGCAAAAGTGAGTGGCTGAGCAACTCAGTGAGACCCTGTCTCTAAAGAAAATACAAAACAGGGATGGGGATGTGGCTCAGTGGTTAAGTGCCCCTGAGTTCAATCTCTGGTACCCTCCCCTCCAAAAAATCGAAGACTGGCCATGGTTGGTAATTTCTGAAGGCAGGTAATGGGTGCATAGGAGAAATTCATTATACTATATTCTCTTGTTCTCTTAGCTTCTCTCAATGTTTATTTTTTATTTTTTTGTACCAGGGATTGAGCCTAGGGGCACTTAACCACTTAGCCACATCCAGAGCCCTTTTTTTGTATTTCATTTTGAGACAGGTCTTTACTAAGTTGCTAAGGCTGGCTTTGAACTGCATTCCTCCTGCCTCATCATCCCAAGCCACTGGGATTATAGGCGTGCACCATGTCACCCGGCCCAACAAAGGATTTTTAGGGCAGTAAAACTTTGTATGCTACTGGCTGATATATGTCATTATATGTTTGTCCAAATCCATAGATGTGCTACACAATCGTGAACCCTGACAGACTATGGCTTTTGCAGAATAATGCTGCATCACTTTAGGCTTCTGGATTGTCACAAATGTGGTCTCAGAGTGCTGTGGGATGTTGGTAGAAGGGGAAGCTGTGCATGTGACAGGAATTCTCTGTACTTTTTGCACAGTTTTGCTGTGAACCCAAAACTGCACTACAAAAAACATTTAAAAAGAACCACAAATAGAAAACACATGTTTCCTAACAGACTGAGAACAGCAAAAGATATAGGTTACCTACTACAGTGATCAGCTCCAAAAATACATTCTTCAGGAGAGAGAGTTTTTGTTTAAAATTTTCCAAGTCTTGGCCTCCTATAACTTTTGATTGTACAAAAGTGATTTATGGTGGGAGTTCATCCACATGTGTGCACCAAATTTATATTCCACCATCTACCCCAGGGTTCAGCACATTTTTCTTAACCTTAGCACAATTCACATTTCCTTTTGTCAAGTGGAATTTTGCACTATATTCTCTACACTGCACTAAAATTTACTGCTGTCCTCCTGAAATCATTTATTCTTTTCACTCTATTGAAACAGGCTTGCCTGCCACCTAGCTTGATTACATCCTGAACTGCCTAGCTTGTGTTTTCATTAAGTCAGTGATTCACAAAGCAATTGCTCAGCTAATTGGAAAATACATTGAATCAGCTGGACATTCCCTGCCATCATCTTCTTGAAACTGTGCCCAGTTTTTATTAGGTGCTGAAGCTGACATAGCCCAGAGTAGGTGCCCTTTAATTTTTGAAGATTTTAATTTTGTGATTAGCTAAATGATGGACAAATCAGAGATAAAACAAATGAACAAAACAAGGGAAATAGCCAAATTAAATTTAGTCCATTCATTTTTTTTTTTCTCTTGGTCATAGAAAGCCTTTCCAAACCAGTTTAGTGTTCTCTCCTTTCTCTGCCTGTGGCTTACTTAAAGGATCTTTGATGTGGTCACCAGAGAAGGCCTCATCCTAATGCTCTGTAGCTGGGTCAACTCTTTGTTATTCTGTTTGGTATTTAATCCCATAGACTGAAGTTCTGCTCTGGTATGTTGTTTATCGCTTCCAGATTATAGGTGTAGCAAATATTTTCCTAGTGCAATAATGACTAATTTGACATTCTGCTGCTAGTATCATCTAGCCAGGCCCTGCTGGGCGCACATTTTGAATCTTTTAGGCAGTTTCACCCCCAACTTCTCCTTAGGTCTAAATTGTTCTTTTGAGGCATGTTCTCCCTAAATGTCAGGGCACTGGGTGACACTTGAAATCTTCAATCTCTTTCACAATAGTGACATTCTGAAAGCTTAACCTGTTTCCCTGGGTGTGCATAAACCCTCAGCAGCTTCTATAGTCCTTTCACTTAATTGCTCAGTGAATGAAAATATCTCGGAGACACTCACTTACAGAATCTTTCTAGAAACCCAAAACTTTACATGCTGACTTGGTACAACTCCTTTTGAAGTGAACTAAGGCGGCAGAATCGTGCTGGCCTAACCATTTCGAGGTGGCAGAAACACCTGCAGTGACAGATAATTAAAACCACTGCCATGTCTCTTGCTGCATGTTTCCTGTTTGTTAGCTACTTTCAGGATGAATCATATTTGATTTCACAATGACAACCACTTCACTGCTTCTTCCCTGATTGAACTTTGCAATATCTATGGCCCCTTGGCCAGCTTGCTTCTTCCTTCACAGCTTTCTTCCCCTTAAATCATGGCGGTAAAAACATTTTCTTCTTGATGGACTAGAAATAATGGCACACACATACAGTCTCAAATTTCTCTGTAGATGTTGTTTCAAAACAATAAATCTCCTCACCTGTTGGCATGCACTTCCTGGCTTTTTCTTGTGAACTCAGCTCTTCACGTATGAACCAAACTCGCTGATCCAAAGCTAGCTCAAGTCCAAGCTCTCCGACTACTCACAAAATTCTTATCATTTTGATATAAGGGAAACAACACTACATTTTTTACATAAAGAAACACTGGGGACTGGGGTTGTAGCTCAGTGGTAGAGTGCTCACCTAGCATGTGTGAGGCACTGGGTTTGATCCTCAGCATCACATAAAAACAAATAAAATAAAGGTATCATATCCATCTACAGCTAAAAATATTTTAAAAAAGAAACATTGGAAGTATATTTAAACCAATAAAAGTGGTCATTTGTAGGGCTGGGTAGACAGGGTGGTAAGGTGTGATTTGTCTCTATATACTTTTTTATAGATTTTACTTTTTGAAGCATGACTATTGCCTATTCAAAAAGTTAAATTAAGAATGAATTATGGGCTGGGGTAGTGGTAGAATGTTTGCTTGCCTATTACATGTGAGGTACTGAGTTCTATCCTCAGCACCACATCAAAACAAATAAATAAAATAGAGGTATTGTGTCTATCTACAACAAAAAATATTTTTAAAAAATGAATTAACCATCTGGGCGTGGTGGCACACATCTGTGGGGCTGAGGCAGGAGGATTGCAAGTTCAAGGCCAACCTCAGCAACGTAGCAAGGCTCTAAGCAACTTAGAAGTGGTCTCAAAATTAAAATTAAAAAAAGACTGGGGATGTAGCTCAGTGACAAAGCACCCCTTGGTTCAATCCCCAGTACCAAAAAAAATTAATCACCTTTGTAAAATTAGAAACTAAAGGACATTCCTAGTTCATATATTTCACTGTTCTCATTTTCCCTATTTAACTCATAGAAACATGAAACAACTTTAATTGGACAGTTAAAACTCTCTTGAGTCCCTCTGAGTTAACCCAGATAAACTTTATATCAATGTGAAACTCAGGCCTCCATTTTCTTTTTATTTTAGGAGTAATTTCTATTCTTTACAACGTTACCCCTCTCAACCCCCAGACACACACACACACACACACACACACACACACACACACATGCATGTGTGCGCACACAGGACTTGAAAAATGGATAGAGAGACAAGAGGGAGAGGCTTCCAAACATAAGAATTTTTTTAAACAAATTCAAAGTAGATTATATTTATGTGCTTTTCAGTCATTATACAATGTACAGACATGATCCACTGAATGATTTATGCTCCCCAAATGGTTAAACATGAATTTCTATGAAAGACTAGACATAAAAGCTTTTAGAAGCAGAACTGTTTTCTCCAAACACTAACTTCAGGCATACATATGTGTGTACTTATATTCCTTGAGAATGCTACAGTAGCAGTGCATAAATTCATTCTGTAAAAAGATCTGAAAGATGATTTTCAAGAGACTCTCAATGCATTGTGCTTTCAGATAAAAATCCTAAGACAAAAGATCAGTTGCTATGATAATCAGTTAAAACTGCATATTATATACCTATATATATGCACACACCATATATATGTGTGTGTATATATATATGTATTAGAGATCAGAAGAGGCTATAAAGAAATGTAAGTAGTTGTGCTTAGGGGACTTTTTTGGTAGTTGTTTTAATAAATAAAAACCTTAATAAATAAAAACTTAAAAATGTCTCAGTGACTGATATAAAATAGACACAGGTATCAAGGGTTTTCATTCTCAGCTTAAGAGTTTAAAGGTGAAAAAGTCATCTCTACAGAAACCATCTGATACCTAATAATTCCAATCTGGGCAAGTCACTTACAGTCAGGCAGGCAAGGGGCTTGGGAGAAAAGATAAAGAGATTTCCCCCCTATTAACATAAAGCATTAACCAGAGGTAAATCCAGGGCAAACTAACTAAACAAATGCCTACCTTCTCTTAGAACTCTTAGACCAAATAGGTCAACCTACTTCATTTAGGTTTTTTAAAAAAACCCATATGGTTGGTGTATGGACCACAACCCATCTGTAGTTCACAAGATGAATTAAATATGTCCTGTCTTCTGTGAGACTCTAGGGTATGCTTGATCCCTTAGTACCTTATACTGTTTTTATCCCTTAGTACCTTATACTTTTTTAACCCTCCACACATTAACTGTAAAATTCTCAGAAACACCATAGCAACTGTTTACAATGATAAAGGGCAAGGTATAATTTACATAGAGAGTAACATTGATGTTCATATCTAGGAAGTCAATGTAATTTTATTTTTAGGCTGATCAGTTTGCTCTTTTCAGCCTTTAGTTTTAAGGACACATGACCCTTGTCAATCAAAGAGAATTAGAAAAAAGATGAGAAAATAACAAAATTTTTAAAGTCTTTTGCACAATAGGTGTAGATATAAAAAGAATTTCTTCAAATAGTTTCATAGGTGTCACTCAGAAGCATCCGTGCTGTCTGTAACATAATGTGCTGGCGTCCTTCAAATAAAATTAGAGAAATTTAAAATATATATCATACATTTGCAGTTATTTGAAATCATTCAATAGTTTGTAGCATGTTAATGGAGTGAAAGAGATAAAAGGCAGTCCACATTCATATTTTCAAGATAAATTTACTTCAGAAGTCAGTTGAAAGCCTTGCTCACGTTCTAAGTATAGCCATTGTGATAAGACCTGAAAGGAAAAAACAGGAGAACAGTTAAAGACATGCATTTTACAGCATTTTCCATTCAATAAGCAATTGTTCGGACCTCAATGAATAAATAAAATATAACACATGGGCAGACACTCTCCCAAGACCTCAATGTCAATTTGAATTTAGTTGATATTATACCAAAAAATCCAATTAACAGCAAAGGGCAGTCACTGAATAGATTTTAATTAAATCACTAATGTCTGGCCATAATTCATCTCACCATCATACATACCTCGTACTTTATCTATCACATCAGCTATAATAATAGCAGACATGCCATTTAAAAGTGTTAGTAAAGCCAGCAAGCTTTGTCAACAGAAGCTTCAAGAGCCTATTGGTATCAGGGCCCTAGGGCCACAGAGATAGAAGCACAGTGTTCCTGATTTTGTTCAGCGATTCTGCATACAGACCATAAACATTTAATAATATGAGAATTTGTTCATGGGCTGGTGTTGTAGCTCAGTGATAGAGCACTTGCCTAGCATGTGTGAGGCACTGGGTTCGATTCTCAGCACCACATATAAATAAATAAAATAAAGGTCCATTGACAACTAGAAAAAAAAACATTAAAAAAAAAAAAAGAATATGCTAGCCAGGCGTGGTGGCGCACACCTGTAATCCCAGCACTTGGGAAGCTGAGGCAGGAGAATCATGAGTTCAAAGCCAGCCTCAGCAATGTCAAGGCACTTAGCAACTCAGTGAGACCCTGTCTCTAATAAAATACGAAAAAGGGCTGGGGATGTGGCTCAGTGGTCAAGTGCCCCTGAGTCCAATCCCTGGTATCAAAAAAAAAAAAAAAAAAAAAGAATGTGCTCAGTCCTAAATGAATGGTGTGAATGAGTGATAAAAAGGATTGGGGGTGTAGCTCAGTGGTGGAGCACTTGCCTAGCATGTGTGGGGCCCTGGGTTCTGTCCCTAGCGAAACACACACACACACACACACACACACACACACACACACAAGAAAGGAGGATCATCATGTAAGGCTGAGGCAGTCAACATAGTGGTCCCCTCAAAAGATGATAGAAAAGATACAGGGCTGGGGTTGTGGCTCAGCGGTAGAGCACTCGCCTAGCACGTGCGCGGCCCGGGTTCGATCCTCAGCACCACGTAAACATAAATGCGTTGCACTGTGTACAACTAAAGCAAATAAATAAATACTTTTAAAAAAAGATACAGAACAATGGGATAGGCAGACATTCCAGGTAAGGGCATGGCATGAGAAAGGGCCTGGGAGGACAAGGAATTTAGATGAACTTTTCCAGAGTCAATAAATAATCCAACAGGCTATATTCAAGGATTTATACAGGGAAGCAGCTAGACCAGATTGGTTCAAGGAAGACTCAGATCGTGGAGAGTTTTTTTTGTTGTTGTTGTTGTTTTTTTGGTGCCAGGGTTTGAACCCAGGGGAGCTTAACCACTGTGCCAATCCCCAGCCCTTTTTATATTTTATTTAGAGACAGAGTCTCACTAGGTTGCTGAGGCTGGCTTTGAATTTGTGATCCTCTTGCCTCAACCTTCCAAGCTTTGGGGATTATAGGCATGCACCACTGCACCTGGCTGATTGTGGAGAGTCTTAAATACTAAACTATGGAGTTTTACTTCATCCAGTGGACTTGGGCAACTGCTGAGTTTTTTGAGTAGAGAATGGTTATGAAACCAAAACAGAATGGAAATCAACCTGACATCAATGTGATGGATGTTTTTGGGGGGGCAGGAGAATGAGGGGAAGGATGAGTGAGAAAGAACACAGACAAAAGGTAGAGAGACAATTTAGACATTTTTTTAAAAGAGCACAGTAGGGAAGACTGAAAGAATACTGGAAAGAGTTGAAGTGAGAGGAGGATATGAAGAAAGAATCATTCATCACTACAGTCCTGATGCTCAACACATGGAAGGCACTGAATAAATGTTTGCTCAGTTGAAATAATCAATTATAGGATTTGAAGCCAGGATGACTGTAAGAATGAACTGGAAATCAGGGAACTGGTTTAAAGAGAAAGGTTCACAATATTATGCAAGGTTGCACTGTTCATCTTTATTACATTGTGCACCTTATCTAAGTGTTTCTCCAGGAGCAGTTCCTGCAAGTAGAAAGACTCTATTATGCAATATATGCATTTTATACATACATTATAGCACTGTAAGACAGCAAAAGGAAAATAATGGAATAAATAGCATTTTAAGCACTAGATAAATAAGTCAAAGAGAACTAAATGCGAGCCAAAAGTTAAATATCCAAATGCACCCGACTTCAACATGCTTTTGAACAATCCTTCAACCTGTTTTTCAGAATGAGAAATCAATCCAATCCACTACCCCCCCAACATAAAACCCTACTCATACATCCCCAATTATCTTTAAAACCCTTACCTAAGATATAAGCAGCCACTAATTTTTGATTCACACTTAAGTGGAGGTAGAGAGGCACCAGCGATTCCATATCCCCCAGCGTGGGCAGCATCAGGGCTGCAATGCACACCACTCCCAGGAAGACAGTTAGTAAACTAGGTCCTGAGGAGACAGTTCTGTTTTCTGTAAAAAGACAAAAATCCCTGAGCTTGCTTCTAAACACAAGCAAACTGTAGACAAAAGTTTCCTCACAAATAATGGCCACCAGCTGGGCGTGGTGGGGCACGCCTGTAATCCCAGTGACTCGGGAGGCTGAGGCAAGAGGATTGTAAATTCAAGGTCCAAGTTAGACCTGTCTCAAAACAAAAATTAAAAAGGGCTGGGGAATGTGGCTCAGTGGTTGAGCACCCCTGGGTTCAATCCCCAGTACCAAAATAAAACATACTGGCCACCACTCACTAGGACTTTCTTTTGGCTATCTTTTCTGACTCCTTCCCCATCATTCCCATTCCATGGGGACCTATGTGCTGCACTTATCTGGAAGTCTATAAAGCTTAACTTCTCTGAGTCATTACAGGATGGTATGCTGAAATGGCATTGTGAGTTAGTAAGTTTCTACTGAAAAAAAGTGGTCACCAACTCCCCCCACCCTGATATCCCACCCTAGTCAGTAGAAAGTGTTCAAGCATGTAACATTGATGCATGTACATTTATAAATTATATACACAAGTTCTGTACTAGTATGCTTAATATAAAACATACTAATAGAATTATCATAAAATGTGATAAAAAATAAATTGATGTTCAATATTTTCTTCCTGTACCCCAATGGATTGCTTGTGTTTACAAATGATTTCTGACTTAATGATGGCTTGACTTTAAGATGGTGTGAATGCATTATGAATTCAGTAGAAACTACACTTTGAATTTTGCTCTTTTGCTAGTTATATGAGGCATGGACACTCTCATAATACAGGGCAGCAGGAGTGGGCTACAGCTGACGTCAGCCATGCAATCATGAGAGGAAGCAATGACACACCACAGTGGACTACCATGGCTAAAATATGAGATCCAGTAGGTTAGGGGTATTCAATGCATTTCTGATTGATATGTTCAACTTACAGTGGGTTCATCGGGACACAGTGCCATCATAAATTAAGGAACATCTGTACTCCCCTGCACTATCTTCTGGGAATATCTTAGGGAGGTGTCCAGACAGATTTGATCCCAGTAACTACAGCATGCTGCTACCATAGTAAAAAATGTTAAGGTACCAAAAAAGCACTACTTGAATTTTATAAAGTTGCCCATAAAGGTTCTTGCCCTCTGCCCTACCTCATTCATAGTAAAGAATAAAGCTGTAGATACAATGTCTAGCAAATTTATGCTAAGTGAAATAAGGCAGTCACAGAACAAAGTCTGCATGACTCCACTTATATGAGGCATCTAAAATAGCCAAACTCAGAACTGGAGAGTAGAATGGTGGCTTCTAGGGTCTGGGGGAAGAGGATAAAATTGCTAATCAATAGGTGTAATTCTCAATTATGCAAGATGAAGAACAAGTTTTAGAGATCTACTCTGCAACTAGGTCCTGATAGTTAACAATACTGTAATATACACTTAAAAACTCGTTAAGAGGCCAAGCATGGTGGCACACACCTGTAATCCCAGTGGCTCTGGAGGCGGAGGTAGGAGGATCTCAAGTTCAAAATCAGTTTCAGCAACTTAACAAGGCCCTAAGCAACTCAGCGAGACCCTGTCACTAAATAAAATACAAAAAGGCTGGGGATGTGCCTTGGTGGTTAAGCGCCCCTGGGTTCAATCCCTGGTACCAGTAATAATAATAATAGTAATAATAATAATAATAATAATAATAATGTTTTTCAAAGATTTGTTATCAAGCCTGGTATTCTACAGCTCTGGCTATAAATGTACAATATACATACCCTTATTTTTAGAAAACCCAATAAAAGCATTTTCTGTTACACAGGTTTCTCACTAATCTTCCTTTCATTAAAAATAGCCAACAGCAATACGATCTTGGTGTTTTATTAATGAAATAACACTGTTCATTGTATTATTAAATGAAGCTTTTCTACATTATTAATACTTCAGCTATTGTAAAGTCTAATTGAACCTCACCAAAGCCAGATAGGTAAAAAACAAAATGATTACTGCTTAGGATGCAACAATAATATAAATATCTTAAAAAATACCATTTCATTTTAGTTAATAAATCAAACAACTTGGCATTTATATTTGTTGCAAAGATGAATTTTCAAGGAAAATATTTATGATTTATGACTCCACCACACAATACAAACCTACAATAAAGATAAATTTCAAAGGATTTGGTATTTAGAGAAATGCCAAAAACAAAATGAAAATAGCCTTTTTCCTGATATCACATGATTATAAAAAGTATATAAAGATATAGTAAACAGGGCTGGGGGTGTAACTCAGTGTTAGAATACTTGTCTAGTATATATGAGGCCCTGGGTTCAACCCCTAGCACCATAATAACAAGATATAGAAAACAAAGTTTCCTCTACAATCCCATCCTCCTACAGATAGGTTAATGCTATTAACAGCTTGGTATATATCCTTTCAGATCTCATAAATGCCTACATAAACATGTAAAATAATTCTTTACATGAATGACATCATATTATATAACTGTTTACATAACTGTTTTTCACCCTTCACTAAGAAATACATTTGAAGCCTTTTCTGTGTCAATATATAAACACCATGTACAACCAGAGAATTGAAATGTTACGCTCCATTTGTGCACGATGAATTGAAATGCATTTTGCTGTCATGTACAACTAAGTATAACAAATTAAAAAAAAATAAATTTTGCGGGCGCAGTGGCGCATGCCTGTAATCCCAGCATTTGGGAGGCTGAGGCAGGAGGATCACGAGTTCAAAGCCAGCCTCAGCAATGGTGAGGCACTTAGCAACTCAGTTAGACCCTGTCTCTAATAAAATACAAAAAAGGGCTGGGGGTATGGCCCAGTTGTTGAGTGCCCCTGAATACAATCTCCAGTATCAAAATAAATAAATAAATAATACACACACACACACACACACACACACACACACATCTATCATTCTATCAGAACCTTGTAAATACCTGCCTGGCACCCCATCTTATGAACACTCTTAATTTAATCATTTCCCAAATCAATGGACTTTCGGGTCATTTTTAATTTCGCATTATTATAAACAATAATAAAGAGCATCATTTTCATTAGCCAGAAGGCAAACACTCAAACATAGTCAAGACACAGCAGTTCATTAGTAAGGTAATTAAGATTCAGCTATATTTTTTATGTCTTTTTAATAACCTGGGCTCTAACATTTTATAAAAATATATTTTGTGGGTTTCTCTTAATTTAACAGTTAAATTTCTGTTAAATGAAAAAACTCACAAAATTTAAAATTGCCTTTATACACATTGGAATGGTCTGGAAAGTAACATTGAACACTTACATAAGGAGATTTGTTAAGTGGATGGGATTAAAGGTGTCTTTTTTTCTTTTTTGAATTTGTTACTGCAATGTGTCTTTTATACAATAAACTAGAAAAGATATTTCTCATTTTACCAACTTTCAATATACTTTAAAATCCAAATTTTTCATGATATAGGCTTCAACTGTTTTTTATCAGTGAGTCTCATGACACTGTTGTATTTCCAATTCTTCTGATATGCTTTTTGTTGAAATGTTTTCAAAGCTAACAACTTGAAAAAATAATGACATTTTAAAACTTTCCAGAAAACAATCTTAACTTTTTTTTTTTTTTTTTTTGTGGTACTGGGGATTGAACTCAGGGGCACTCGACCACTGGGCCACACCCCCAGCCCTTTTTATTTGTATTTTTTTTTTATTAGAGACAGGGTCTCACTGAGTTGCTAAGTGCCTCGCCATTGCTGAGGCTGGCTTTGAACTCGCGATCCTCCTGCCTCAGCCTCCCAAAGTGCTGGGATTACAGGCGTGTGCCACCGCGCCCGGCTTAACTTATTTTTTAAATGTTTTTAGTTGTAGATGGACACAATAGCTTTATTTTATTTATTTATTTTTTATGTGATACTGAGGATTGAACCCAGTGCCTCACACATGCTAGGCAAGCGTTCTACCACTGAGCCCCAGCCCCAGCCCTTCAACTTATTTTGACATTTTAGTTCAGAGAAACTTAATGAAAAAAACTGAGAGTCTACATACTAGAAAACAGACATAAATTATTATTAATTTAATAGGAGAAATTTGAAAATATCACTTTGTTATCATTATACTTAAAGAAAAAGAAACTACACAATTTATTTCTGGATTATTAGCTATAGTGGGGTAACTACCCATCAATGGGGCATGTTGGCCAGGATTGAGATTGGGCCATTGTTCAGACCTTTCATACATTTACGGTGTAACTACTCTGGGCCAGGCAATGTGCAAGTACTGAGGACATAGTGGTGAATAAGACAAAGTGCCTGCCTTCTATGAGCTTCCTGACATGAATGACTGAGAGATTTTTTTTTCTTCTCCAAAACAGAAATCACTGCACGTTAGGACAATGTTACCTATCTTCATTCTTCTACCTACTCCAATTTTACAATTAGAAGAATTCTCATATACTTTAGATGTCAAAGTTCATTATAAAAGTAAAAGAAGAATAAAACAACACCTATTATAATTTTTTAGGTTGTTAGGATAATTTCCAAGAAATTAAAAATAATTTAAACAATAAAGTTCTCCTTATATGTACATGTACATACACTGTTAAATCTTTTTTAAAAATATTTTTTTTAGTTGTAGGTGGACACAATACCTTTATTTCAGTTATGTGATGCTAAGGATCGAACCCAGGGCCTCACACATGTGAGCCGAGCCCTCTACCGCTGAGCCACAGCTCCAGCCCCACACAGTTAAATCTTAACATTTGCCGGATGTGGTGGCGCATATCTGTAATCCCAGAGGCTTGGGAGGCTGAGACAGGAGGATGGTGAGTTCAAAGCCAGCCTCAGCAAAACGAAAGGTGCTAAGCAACTCAGTGAGACCCTGTCTCTAAATAAAATACAAAATAGGGCTGGAGATGTGGCTCAGTGGTTGAGTGCCCCTGAGTTCAATTCCCTGGTACCAAACAAAAAAAGAAAAAAAACTTAATCTTTATTACTCTTGGCTATTAAACCAATTTGTTACATACAAAATGATGACCAATGACCCCTTTAATGGATGAATTTAATGTCAAAAAAACAACAACAAAAAAAAAACACAAATGCTCATTCAATGACCTTTCTTGTTTCAGAGGAGGCATTCTGAAGGAAAAGACTTACATTTCATAGTCAACCTCACAATACTGATCTGCCACTGTTATATTTGACAAAGATTCTCTCTCAGAGGTTCTCTTTCTTAGAAAGATGAAAAGATGGTGCTGTCAATTAACAATATTTTCTGAGAAGAAAACAATCTACTAACTAGTCCGCAGTCCTGTTATCATCAGGAAATCTGAGCTCTCCCTGCATGGACTAAGAAGACACTTGGCAACAGTACACCAAAAAGGCACTTCTCTCCATCTTACTGAAATAAACATTCAAAGATGAACAAACTGATATGGATCTAGGAATTAACGTAATAACAAGCAGATTTTTAAAAATACTTCAAATACAACATGTTACAATTTCAAGGATAGCTGCTATCACATTTGTATATCACTACATCAAAAAGTTTCCTGTTTTTCAATGGAAAATCTTATCTCCCTCCTCTCATAATTGGTGTCGGTGGAGATGATGAGAAGTTGGGAGGGAGGGGGAATGACGTCCAAAGAGTTGAATGTGAGCATAGTGTCAATGTTGAAAGAATATATCATAACACTTCTGAATATCTAAGCTGGGAGGAATGGAGAGGGATTCAATTAATAGCCCACAGGGGATATTATAATCTACTTAGTTTAATTAACTTCAACTTTAATGAGATTTTTTTCAAAATAATATGAAAAATGCACTAAGCTTGGCCTGTTGCCAAACACAATCTCTCTCTTTCTTCAAACTAATTAAATGAGAAAGAATATAGGAAAGTCATAGAAACAAAAATATATAATTGCCAAATTATACTAGCATACAGGATGATGCCTACAGCATCCAATTACAATATATATATATTGTAATTATGCATGTATATGTATATATATATAAAATCTCCAATATATAGACAATATATAGATAATCCCCAGTATATGTAAAAAATGCATATATGTTTACATTTATATTTTCTAAAGGCTACCATTTGCCCTCTCCTTACAGGCTTGTCTACTGAAGGCTATTCTCTCCTCTGAAAATCCAGCTCTGGTCTCTTGCTCTATTTCAGGTACCCGATACTCTAGATTCAGTTTTGAAGTGGTTGAATAGATTTAAAGTGGAAGATTACCTTTCTAGTAATTATTCTTAGCCCCCTGATTATTTTAAAGTTAGAAATGTGTAACATGCAATACTACCTGGTTGAAACGACTGCTCAAAAAATAAACTTTCAGTTAAATGTTCCTTTATTCTTTTTTCCTCTTCTTCCTTTTGCTGTTCTTTTGCAGATGGGAGAAGAGTAGCAACAACCTCTTTCCTTCCTAAGGCCTTTCTCTGGCTTTGCTCAGAAACTTGGAGACGGAATTTGTCTATTACACCATAGTGACAGGATCGAACATCTCTATGACGAATCACACTGAAAGCAGCAAAAAAATAAAAAGCTACTGTTTAGTTTTCTTGGGGCCTGTCAAACAGAATGCAGCAAGAGATTGCAATGCAGTAAAACGATATTAAGTGACTATAACCAAATACTTAAAAAAATAGAAATTTATTAATTATGCTAAAAAAATCATAGTACAACCCAAAAAGAAATGGGTAATTGAAATATTTGATGAAAGTGCATACTCTAAAACATTGAGAAAAATCTTAAGTAAAAGAATGATAGGAAAAGCAATGACCTTTTTTTCTGGCCATCTATCTAAAGCATTATTGCCTAATTAGAAATATATGAAACAGTTTTTTCCCCACAAACTTTATCATAAATTTCTCTTGCCATTTATCTTTGTTTCTTTGGTACCAGGAATTGAACCTGGGGCACTTAAGCACTGAGCCACATCCCCAGCCCTTTTTTATATTTTATTTAGAGACAGGGTCTCACTGAGTTGCTGAGGGCCTCACTTTTGCTGAGGCTGGCTTTGAACTTGTGATCCTCCTGCCTCAGCCCCCCAAGCCACTGGGATTACAGGTGTGCACCACCATGCATGGCTCATTTATCTATTATTCAACTAACAAAACTCACCCAAGACTTAAAAATTGATTTACATACACAGAGGTAAAAATAAGCAACTGAATAAGTGATTAATCCACTATGACCAGTGCACCAGAAGTCTAACAATAGACCTCTGTATTTTTATAAAAGGAAAGTGTATAAAGCACTGTAATTTTTATGAGATTTTGCAATTCCATTTTTCAGACATACTTCCTTCTTCCTAGGGAGTGCAAAACAATTAGATCAAGGGTAACAAAATTGGTGACACTACATTTCTATGGTATGGCTCTTGCCTGTTATAGACTGAATAAAAATCAAAAGAAATGTACAGTTAGGCACAGTGGTGCATGACTGTAATCCCAGTGAATCGTCAGCCTGTGGCAGGAGGATGGCAAGTTCAAGGCCAGCCTAGGCAACTTAGCAAACTTGTTTTCTGTCTCAAAATAAAAATTTTAAAAAGGGGACTGGGAATATAGCTCACTGGTAGCTCATTGGCCCTTCTGGGTTCAATTCCCAATACTGAAAAAAAAAAAAAAAGAAAGAAAAGAAAAAGAAAAAATGTGCAAAAAACACATTCTCAAAGATACACCATCTTACAGCTTTGAGATGAAGAAAAATATATTCAAGCGGAAAGGCTTCTGATTTTTATTCTCAAAGAAGATTTAAACAAATAAAGTTGACATGGTAGCATAAATTAAGGGCTGGTCAATGGATCCATCTGGTCACCACTAGGTATAAAGTGAAAATTAAATATGAACAGCTTGAACAAACAATCATTTACCTGACACTCTAAGATGCAATTATCTGGAAGCACTCAGATAGCCTTTTGCAGATGATTAGTTACATGCTTTGCTTCCTGTTTATATAGATTAACTTCCAGGCTTATTAGCTGAATCATTTCAGATGAACTCACATTACCATTGTTCTCACACCATAGTATTACTAGTTTCTCAAATGTCATTGTAATAAGAGGACGTTCCCCAAAAATTAAATTCCTTATTACAGCAGGAGAAATTAAAAAGAATAACTCAAAACTTGAACTTCATAAACATCTCTGCCTTTACTAAAACTACAAGGAAGAAATAGTTAAGGAATTACTAACATGGACATTAGTGCCATGACATAATGAAATATTATTATCTGGTTGACTTGTTGAGAATCTCTTTGAAACTTCTTAAGTTTTGCTAGACAAAAGGTCATCACAAATTCAAGAGATTATCAATGTCTATGTGGGAATAACTTGAAGATCCCTTTCCAGTTAAAAACAAATATTAATGCACTGAAAACGTGTTACCAGGAAGTGATTTTGACTTACATATCCACACAACACTGAGGCTTTACTGCACCTGCAGCATCAACGACAACATACTTATTTGGAGTAGTACACAAAACTGAAAGAAAAAGTCACAATGGTCATTAGTGTTTTTAAAACAATTAGTTTCTATAAGTAAAAAATTAGTAGGGACTAGTTTAAAATTCATGAAGAAAGACCTAGGAGACTCACCTTTGAACTTCAAGGCGAACTCATAGGGATTGTACAGTGTCAACACTTGTTTATGTGTTGACTGATCATCTGCATAAAATATTAGCTCTGTGGGAAACACAAAAACAGGAAGATTTCCTTCCACTAGTTCTGGTTGTCTTTTTTGTTGATGCATTGGCACTGAATCCCCTTGCTGCAGCTTCTGTTTTTACAGACTCGGATCTATTTTGGACTTTTCTTAGTTTCAGTTAAAAACTCCAAAGCATTTTGGCAATCTAGAAATAGAAGGAGAAAGGGAGAAGGAAAACCAAATGATACTGATTATCATTAGTCTACAGTCTCTTCACAAAAATCAGGTTTAGTGTGCATGAAAGTAGGCCCCGAATCATGGAAACATGCCTCTTGACCTTTCCTCTTGGCTTACTGACAGAGCTTCGACCAGATCATGCAAAGAAATTTATATGTGTTCCTTTCATATTCAGTATTTCAACCTATGATACATGACATAAATACTTGAATAAAAAGAATAAAGAAGTCTTTCTCAAAGTAATCATCTCCTTTCAAAGAGTGAGATCAGCTGCCCATTTGCGACCAGAGCAAGAGGTAGACTCCTGCCCGCTGGAAGGAGTGACCCAGCCGCCAGTGTCCCTGGCCGCCTGGGCCCAGAGTAGCAGCTCCCTGCTGCTGCACGCAGGGCCAGACCTGGGGAAGGGTTTCCTCCATCATCGGGAAGAGTGCGACCTGCCCATTTGCGACCAGAGCAAGAGGTAGACTCCCGCCCGCTGGAAGGAGAGACCCAGCCGCCAGTGTCCCTGGCCGCCTGGGCCCAGAGTAGCAGCTCCCTGCTGCTGCACACAGGGCCAGACCTGGGGAAGGGCTTCCTTCATTCCCGGGAAGAGTGGGACCTGCCCAGCTGCGACCAGAACAAGAGGTAGGCACCCGCCCGCTGGAAGGAGAGACCCAGCCGCCAGTGTCCCTGGCCGCCTGGGCCCAGAGTAGCAGCTCCCTGCTGCTGCACGCAGGGCCAGACCTGGGGAAGGGCTTCCTCCATTATCGGGAAGAGTGCGACCTGCCCATTTGCGACCAGAGCAAGAGGTAGACTCCTGCCCGCTGGAAGGAGTGACCCAGCCGCCAGTGTCCCTGGCCGCCTGGGCCCAGAGTAGCAGCTCCCTGCTGCTGCACGCAGGGCCAGACCTGGGGAAGGGTTTCCTCCATTATCGGGAAGAGTGCGACCTGCCCATTTGCGACCAGAGCAAGAGGTAGACTCCCGCCCGCTGGAAGGAGAGACCCAGCCGCCAGTGTCCCTGGCCGCCTGGGCCCAGAGTAGCAGCTCCCTGCTGCTGCACACAGGGCCAGACCTGGGGAAGGGCTTCCTTCATTCCCGGGAAGAGTGGGACCTGCCCAGCTGCGACCAGAACAAGAGGTAGGCACCCGCCCGCTGGAAGGAGAGACCCAGCCGCCAGTGTCCCTGGCCGCCTGGGCCCAGAGTAGCAGCTCCCTGCTGCTGCACGCAGGGCCAGACCTGGGGAAGGGCTTCCTCCATTATCGGGAAGAGTGCGACCTGCCCATTTGCGACCAGAGCAAGAGGTAGACTCCTGCCCGCTGGAAGGAGAAACCCAGCCACCAGTTTGCCTGGTCTTCAGGGCCCAGAACAGCATCTCCCGGCTGCTGCACGCGGGGCCAGACCTGGCGAAGTGCTTCCTCCACTCCCTGGGGGAGTGCGACCTGCCCAGCTGCAACCAGAGCAAGAGGTAGGCACCTGCCCGCTGGAAGGAGAGAACCCGCTGCCAGTTTGCCTGGCTTCCAAGGCCCATAGTAGCATCTCCCTGCTGCTGTAAGCAGGGCCCAGCCTGAGGATAAGCCCCTTCCACTATTCCACTGTGCCACTCTGCAAGGACCAAAGGTGCAGCCTTGACTCCACTAACAGGGTTGCTGACTGTACATGATCTGGGTCAGGTGGCTTTAACTGGAAGGGAAAAAAGAAGGGCTTCCAAGGGTCCATTTTGTTTGAGACTTGTTCTTGGGTTCAACGTTTTTGTTTTTATTTGCTTGTTTGTTTGTTTTGTTGTTTCTTGGGAGTTTTTTGTTTTTGTTTTGATTGACAGTGTGTTTGTGTGCTTCTGCTCCTCTTTTCTTTCTTTTCTTCCTTCTCACTTTTATATTTTTTTTTTCTTCCTTCATCTTCCCTATTTACACCCTGCCATTGCATTCTCAACAGAGGCAAAAACAAGTTATACGCACAAATTGAGATTTCTAGAACGTGTACAATTGAAATATATAGCAAAGTGGTGTTATATATGGTTTATTCTCTATTTTCTAGACTTTTATTCTCTCTCTCCTCTCTCTTACACTAATTACTACTCCTTGGTTATTTTTTTTTTCTCTTCTTTTTTTTTTTTTTTCTTTTCCATCTTTCTTTATTTCTCCTCTCAACCACCGCATAAGTTAGGTTTATATGTAAATCAGTCTTTCCATCTATTCATTCACTTCATTCTCTTTCTCTCTCTCGTCGGCTGATACTAAACCACTTCCATAGAACTCTCTTTTCATACTTTCTAAGAAAGAACAAGTCAATACACTCACTTCCTTCTTCCTAAACATATTACCTCTCTGTCCATTACTTGAAACTTTAAAACCCCATCAGAAGCATACAGAGTAAATTGGAAACAACATCTGGGTTAACTAAATCTGTACATTGTGATCAAACTGGGATTCTCTGAATAGTAAGTGTTTGATTTTAAAGTGTAAAGGAAATATAAGGGGATCTGATAGCATTGTACTACAGGAGCAACATAAGGTTTTAAGGTAAAATCAAAGTAGACAAGGTCCCACAGTGCAGGTAGAATAAACGCACAAGCAATATGAAGAAACAAGGGAAGAAAGTGACACAAACAAATCAATATACCTCCTCAGTAGATTCCATACCATGCACAGTTGGTGCAATGCCAGAGATGGAATTCAGAAATTACATATTCCAAATGTTAGCGGAACTTAAGAATGAACTCAAAAATGAGATGAGGGAGCAAATACAGGAGGTGAAAGATCATTTTGACAAAGAACTCCATAAACAAATACAGGAAGTAAAAGATTACTTCAATAGGGAGATAGAGGCTCTAAAGAGAAACCAAACAGAAATTCCAGAAATGAAAGAAGCAATAAATCAAAATAAAAGCTCAATCGAAAGTATCACCAACAGAGTAGATCACTTGGAAGAAAGAACCTCAGACAATGAAGACAAAATATATATCCTAGAGAAAAATCTAGATTACACAGCAAAAATGGTAAGAAACCAAGAACAGAACATTCAAGAATTATGGGACAACATAAAAAGACCAAACATAAGAGTGATTGGGGTAGAGGAGGGGGCAGAGTTTCAAGCCAAAGGAATGAGTAATTTATTTAATGAAATAATTACAGAAAATTTTCCAAACTTGAGGAATGAATGGGAAAACCAAGTTCAAGAGGCCTACCGAACACCAAACATACAAAATCACAACAGATCCACACCAAGACACATTATAATGAAAATGCCTAATATACTGAGCAAGGAGAGAATATTAAAAGCCACAAGAGAAAGGAAGCAGATTACATATAGGGGGAAACCAATCAGACTATGTTCAGATTTTTCTACCCAGACCTTAAAAGCAAGAAGATCCTGGAATAGCATATGTCAAGCTCTGAAGGAAAAGGGATGTCAACCAAGAATCTTATATCCAGCAAAATTGAGCTTTAGATTTGAAGATGAAATAAAAACCTTCCACGACAAGCAAAAGTTAAAAGATTTCACATCTCGAAAGCCAGCACTTCTGAACATCCTGGGCAAAATTTTTCATGAAGAAGAAGAGAAAAATAACAATGAAAATCAACAAAGGGAGATATTAAACTAAGGGAAATACCAACCAGAAGAGAAACCAAATCAAGCTAAAGATAATCATACAAATAAAAATGGATGGGAATAAAAATCACATCTCAATAATAACCCTGAATGTTAATGGCCTAAACTCGCCATTCAAAAGACACAGATTATCTGAATGGATTAAAAGAAATGACCCAACAATCTGCTGTCTCCAAGAAACACACCTCATAGAAAAAGACATCAATAGACTGAAGGTAAAAGGCTGGGAAAAGTCTTATCACTCACATGGCCTGCGGAAGCAAGCAGGGGTTTCCATTCTCATTTCAAATAAGGTAGACTTCAAGCCAAAGTTAATCAAAAGGGACAAAGATGGATATTTCTTACTACTTAAGGGAACCATTCATCAAGAGGATATAACAATCATAAATCTATATGCCCCAAATAATGGAGCACCTACATTCATCAAACAAACACTTCTCAAGTTCAAGAGTAAAATTGACCACAACACAGTTATTCTAGGGGATTTCAACACACCTCTCTCACCAATGGATAGATCATCCAAACAAAAACTAAACAAAGAAATCTTAGGCCTCCTTAAAACAATTAATAACTTAGATCTAACGGACATATATAGAATATTTCATCCCTCAGTAAATGAATACACTTTTTTCTCAGCAGCACATGGCTCCTTCTCCAAAATAGATCATATATACTATGTCACAAGGCAAATCTCAGCAAATATAAAAAAATAGAAATACTACCCTGCATGCTATCAGACCATAAAGGGATGAAATTGGAAATCAACGACAAAACAAGGAATAAGAAAAACTACTCCAACAACTGGAAGCTAAGCAACATGCTACTGAATGAACAAGGGGTTGAAGAAGACATCAAAGAGGAGATTAAAAAATTCCTAGAGGTAAATGAGAACACAGATACATCGTATAGAAATCTCTGGGACACTATGAAGGCAGTAGTAAGAGGAAAATTCATTGCACTGAGTTCATTCTTTAAAAGGAAAAAAAACCAACAAATAAACGACTTAACATCACACCTCCAAGCACTAGAAAAAGAAGAACAGATCAACACCAAGAGCAGCAGAAGACAGGAAATAATTAAAATCAGAGCAGAAATTAATGAAATTGAGACTAAGGAAACAATTCAAAGAATTGACAAAACTAAAAGTTGGTTCTTTGAAAAAATAAACAAAATTGACAGACCCTTAGCAATGCTAACGAAAAGAAGAAGAGAAAAAACTCAAATCACTAACATTTGTGATGAAAAAGGGAATATCACAACAAACACCTCAGATATACAGAAAATAATTAGAAATTACTTTGAAAACTTGTACTCTAATAAAACAGAAAATGCTGAATGCATTGACAGATTTCTAGAGTCATATGATTTGCCTAAACTGGATCTGGAGGCAATACACAATTTAAACAGATCGATTACAAGCAAAGAAATAGAAGATGTCATCAAAAAGCTACCAACAAGGAAAAGTCCAGGACCTGATGGGTTTACAGCAGAGTTCTACAAGACTTTCAAAGAAGAACTAATACCAATGCTCTTCAAACTATTTCAAGAAATAGAAAAAGAGGGAGCTCTTCCAGACTCTTTCTATGAGGCCAATATTACATTAATTCCAAAGCCAGGCAAAGACACATCCAAAAAAGAAAACTTTAGGCCAATATCTTTAATGAACATAGATGCAAAAATCCTCAACAAAATTCTGGCAAATCGGATACAAAAACATATCAAAAAGATAGTGCACCACGATCAAGTGGGGTTTATTCCAGGGATGCAAGGCTGGTTCAACATTCGGAAATCAATAAACATAATACATCACATCAATAGACTTAAAGATAAAAATCATATGATTATCTCAATAGATGCAGAAAAAGCATTTGACAAAATACAGCACCCCTTTATGTTCAAAACACTGGAAAAACTAGGAATATCAGGGACATATCTCAACATTATAAAAGCTATTTATGCAAGGCCCAGAGCTAACATTATCTTAAATGGAGAAAAATTGAAAGCATTCCCTCTAAAAACTGGAACAAGACAGGGATGCCCCCTCTCACCACTGCTATTTAACATAGTACTGGAAATTCTGGCAAGAGCAATTAGACAGACGAAAGAAATTAAAGGGATCAAGATAGGAAAAGAAGAGCTCAAATTAGCACTATTTGCTGATGACATGATAATCTACCTAGAAGACCCAAAAAACTCTACCAGAAAACTTTTACAACTAGTAAATGAATTTGGCAAAGTAGCAGGATACAAAATCAATACCCATAAGTCAAAGGCATTTTTGTACATCAGTGACAAAGCCTCTGAAAGGGAAATGATGAAAACTACCCCATTTACAATAGCATCAAAAAAAAATAAAATACCTGGGAATCAACTTAACGAAAGAGGTGAAAGAGCTCTATAAGGAAAATTATAGAACACTAAAGAAAGAAATCATAGAAGAACTCAGAAGATGGAAAGACCTACCTTGCTCTTGGATAGGTAGAATCAATATTGTCAAAATGTCCATACTACCAAAAGCATTATACAGATTTAATGCAATTCCAATCAAAATCCCAATGTCATTCTTCAAAGAAATAGAAAAAGCAGTCATGAAATTCATCTGGAGAAATAAGAGACCCAGAATAGCCAAAGCAATCCTGAGCAAGAAAAGTGAAGCAGGGGGCATCACCATACCGGACTTTAAATTATACTATAGAGCAATAGTAACAAAAACAGCATGGTATTGGCACCAAAACAGACTGGTGGACCAATGGTACAGAATTGAGGACACAGAGACTAATACATATAATTTCAGCTATCTTATATTAGACAAAGGCGCCAAAAATGTACAGTGGAGAAAGGATAGCCTCTTCAACAAATGGTGCTGGGAAAACTAGAAATCCATATGCAACAAAATGAAATTAAACCCTTGTCTCTCACCATGCACAAAACTCAAGTCAAAGTGGATCAAGGACCTAGGAATTAGACCAGAGACAATACGCCTAATAGAAGAAAAAGTAAGCTCCAATTTCCAACATGTCGGATTAGGCCCCAAGTTCCTTAATAAGAATCCTGTAGCACAAGAACTATTACCAAGAATTAATGAATGGGATAGATTTAAACTAAAAAGCTTCTTCTCAGCAAAAGAAACAATCAGTGAGGTGAATAGAGAGCCAACTAATTGGGAACAAATATTTAATACATGCACATCAGATAGAGCACTAATTTCTAGAATGTATATAGAACTAAAAAAATCTTAACACCAAAAAAGCAAATAACCCAATCAATAAATGGGCTAAGGAACTGAAAAGACACTTCTCAGAAGAAGATAAACATTTAATCAACAAATACATGAAAAAATGCTCAACATCACTGGCAATTAGAGAAATGCAAATCAAAACTACTCTAAGATTTCATTTCACCCCAGTCAGAATGGCAGCTATCAAGAACACAAACAACAATAAATGTTGGAGAGGATGTGGGGAAAAAGGCACACTCATACATTGCTGGTGGGACTGCAAAATGGTGCAACCGCTATGGAAAGCAGTATGGAGATTTCTTGGGAAAATGGGAATGGAACCACCCTATGACCCAGCCATCCCACTCCTGGGTCTATTCCCAAAAGACTTAAAAACAGCATATTACAGTGACACAGCCACTTCAATGTTTATAGCAGCACAATTCACAATAGCTAGGTTATGGAACCAACCTAGATGCCCCTCAGTAGATGAGTGGATAAAGAAAATATGGTATATATACAAAATGGAATTTTACTCAGCAATAAGAGAGAATAAAATAATGGCATTTGCAGGTAAATGGATGAAGTTGGAGAATATAATGCTAAGTGAAATTAGTCAATCTCAAAAATCCAAGTACCGAATGTTTTCTCTGATATAAGGAGGCTGGTTCACAGAGTTGTTGGAAGGGGGTACATAGGATCAGAGGAACACTAGAATGGTCAACGGAAAGGGAGGGGAGGGAGGGAGTAAGGGGGGGGTTGGAAAAAAATTGGTGATTGAATGAGATGGATATCATTAACCTAAATGCATGATTGAAGATCTGAATGGTACTTATATACTTTGTATACAAGCAGTTGTATGTAAAAAGATACTATACTTGTGCATGATGAATAAGTAAATAAATAATAAAAAAATTAAAAAAAAAAAAAAAAAAAAGAGTGAGATCAAAGGAACATTACTGGATAAACTTCATATTTAAAAAAAATTTTAGTGGTCAATGGATCTTTATTTTATTTATTTATGTGTGCTGTTGAGGATCATACCCAGTGCCTCACACATGCTAGGCAAGCGCTCTACCACTGAGCCATAACCCCAGCCCCAACTTCATATGTTTTTTTTTTAAAATATTCATTTATTTGTTTTAGTTGTACACAATGCCTTTATTTTTACGTGATGCTGAGGATTGAACCCAGGCCGCGCACGTGCTAGGCAAGCGCTCTACTGCTGAGCCACAACCCCAGCCCCCGTTCATATGATTTTAAAAAGTAAAATAAACTAAGTATTGTCACAAATGATTTTGTGAGCTAATCAACTCTTGAAGAATTTTTAAAAACAATAAAAACAACTAAAAAATAATAAATAAGGCAAAGGAACTTTCCATGATTTATAGGAGAAAAACACAAGAATCACTTTTATACTCCTGTCAACAATGCTTTATTTAGTGCCTTGGCAGCGTGGGTGGGAGAGTTCTTTTAATCTGTTTTCTACTGAAACTCAAGACAAGCTAAAATGTCTTGAAAGGAAGCTGAATAGCCATATTTGCTAAGCAGGCCTTGGAGTTTTTGCTGAAAATTCAAAGTCACTAAGTGGGCTTTGGCACGCGTGGTACCATTCCTCCCCTCCTATGTCAAGTACACAGGCTTCATAAGAGCTATTTTCTTCCAACTTCAGAGGCCTTTTTGGATTCCTTCTGGACTTGAATGTGTTCCAGGTGGTTGTATATGGCAGAAGTCTCACTGTCAAGTGTAATAATACTGTATTTATTTCCTAATCTCATTTTAATCAATTTTCTTATTCAGCAACTCCCCCCAAAGTGTGGCTTTTAAAAATAAAATGCAGGGTTTGATCCAGCATACTCAAAAAAAGCAAAAGTTAAAACATAAAATCACAAAAAATGATTTTCATTTGTAGATCACACCTTTAAAATAGGCTGTAAAACATTTGATACTTTGAGGTCAGGTTCTCATACATTCAGAGGGAAATATAACCAATGAATAAATTACTTGCTTTTACCAGATAGCAGGGCTCAAATGCTCTTCTGATTGAGGCCTTTTCAACTTTTATCAAGTATGATACTATAAAATTATATGTGCAAATTTTTATTATTTTCTTTCAGCTGGACAGCTTTTATGCCAGGAACTACATCAGGAGACCAGCAGAGATACAAAGATAAAATAATGTTTAGGCCCTGCCCTCAAGAAATTCAAGTTTAGCCAGGCACAGTGGCACATTCCTGTAATCCCATCTGCTTGGGAGGCTGAGGCAGGAGGATCATGAGTTCAAAGCCAGCCTCAGCAAAAGCAAGGTGCTAAGCAACTTGGTAAGACCCTGTCTGTAAATAAAATACAAAATAGGGCTGGGAATGTGGCTCAGTGGCAGAGTGCCCCTGGGTTCAATCCCCGGTACAAAAAAAAAAAAAAAAAAAAAAAAAAAAGTTCAAGTTTAATTAGTGACACAAAAATAACAACACTACTTCTGTTATAATGTATACCATCATTGTATAAAAAGTATTAGGGAGTCAGAAGACTAGAGGAATAATTCTGCCTAGAAGAGAGACCGTGAGATGGCATGTGAGGTGGTTTTTAAAGGAAAGATGGGGTACTAGGTAATGAAATTGACCAAATTATGTTCTGTGGATGAATGCATATGCAACAATGAATCCCATTAATATGTATGATTAATGCACCAATTTTAAATTTTTTAAAGACACCCCCCCAAAGAAAAGATAGGTACACACTTAAGTGTTGGGAGGAAGGTATTCAGACCCAGGGAACCACAAATAAAAAAGCACTGAATCCACAGACTGTCTCAGATAATCAGTCTACTTTATATCCATATACTTTATAACATATACAGTTCATAACGGTGTTGAATATGGTTCTGGGTTTTGTTTTGATGAGCTAATAGGGTCTATTGATATTTTTGTTATTAACAACATTTAACAGGGGCTGGGGTTGTGGTTCAGTTGGTGGAGTGTTTGCCTAGCATATGTGAGGCACTGGATTCGATTCCCCAGCACCACATAAAAATAGAAATAAACAAAATAAAGGTATTGTGTCCATCTACAACTAAGAAAATGTTTTAAAAAATAACATTTAGCATTTGTATAATTCATAACATTACAAACTTTTTATTAATTACATAGACTGGATGATTAATGAGCTCTTAGATAGCACTTATTATAGGCCAGGCAATGTTCTAAGTGTTTGCTGCTGTTGTGGAATTATGAAGAGACCAGGCAGGTGGTAGTGAAGGTCGGCAAGTCCCCTAGTCTAGAATTCCTTTTCATTATATTAAACTGCATCCTTGTCCATAAAATAAAACAAATTATTCTGAAAGACATCTGATTAAATAATTCTAATTCTGAATTTTTTATTTGCCCTGAATTTCTTTCTTTTGATCAAAGCCATACACATTTCTACTTGGATAATGGGCTCTCAGAAGTATGGCATATTGTGTTTTCAATAGAAAATACTAAGCTCTAGGAGCTGGGGCTGTAGCTCAGTGGTAGAGCACTTGCCTTGCAGGTGTGAGGCCCTGGGTTCAATCCTCAGCACCACATAAAAATAAATGAACAAATAAGGATATTATATCCATCTACAACTAAAAAAAGAAAAAGAAAAATAGAAAATACTAAGCTCTGTAATTCTTTTCATAGGAAGCTTGGCTATTAGGAAGAAAAGATCCAAATTTGATATCACTAAATAATATGCATTATCTCACTGTAAAACTCTGTTGGGATGAGAATTTAATTTATGATAAAAGGTAGCATCTCTGATTTGTGGGAGATAGATTTATTACTGAGAATTGGTTAAACTGAGTAGCCATCTAGACAAAAATAAGGTTGAATTATCTTTCACTCCTTATTTCAGGGAAAATTCCAAATGTATCAAAACTTTAAATATGAACAAACAAAGAAAGCTATAAAAACACTAGAAGAAATCATGGGAAAAATTTTATAATCTCAGACTAACAATGACATAAAACCAGAAACCAAAAATATTGATAAATTCAACTATATAACTTTTTAAATTCTGCATGACAAAAAATCTTTATTATTATTTTTGACCAAAGGATTGAACCCAGTGTGTTTAACCACGGAGCCATATCCCCAGTCTTTTAATTTTATTTATTTATTTTTTTTGAGATGGGAGCCTCGTTAAGTTGCTGAGGTTGGCTTTGAACTCAAGATCCTCCTGCTTCAGCCTCCTGAGTTACTGGGATTGTAGGTGTGCAACACCACTCCCAGCAATAAAAAGAAAAAAAAATCTTTATAAACAAAATCAAAAGAACATTTGCAATTCATATCACAGGCAATGGCTAATTTCCCTAGTAGAAGGCCTACAAATTTTTGAGAAAGCCAATTCAATATAAAAATGAGCAAACTTTAAGTAAGGGATATAAAAATTATTCTTGGCTAACAAAAGGATGTTTAACTTCACAAGAGAAATACAAATTAAAACCATATTGTGATGTGATGTGTGTGTGTGTATGACCTGTCAGATGAGTAAAAAAAAAAAAAAAATTAAAAACTTGATAGCATATGGTGGGAAGCCACCAGGCACATTCTTACACTTGCTGGTGGGCATGTAAATTGACATAACCACTATACCTGCCAAAATTAAATGCCCATACCCTTGAATCCACAGTCTACTTGTAGAAACAATGTGCAAAAACTCTGCTAAATGCATTTTCTAATTTCTGATCCTCAAATAACATATTGGAAACCTTAGACTAAGAATTTATTTGGTATCTTTCTATGAGGTTATGTATGTCAAAGATTTGCTTTGAAGCACTAAGGATTAAATAAAATGATTTATGTGAAGCATAGAGAACAAAGCTTGGCATTTAATACAAGCTAATTGTTCAAAGCAAAAGACTGGAAACAGCCCAAGTGTCCATTAATAGGGGATTCATTTAAGTATGGTGTATCCATTCGTTGGGATACCAGATGTCTGTCAAAAAGAAATAAGAAGCTCTTTGTGTAGTTGGTCATGGACTGATCTTCAAGATGTAGGGTTAAGTGGGGGCTGGGGATGTAGCTCAGTGGTAGGCCATAGGTTCCATCCCCACAACTCCCCAACCCCCAAAATGATGTAGGGTTAAATGAGAAAAGCAAGAAGTGTGGTAGGAAGCACCTGCTACCATTTGTATGGAAAAGGAAAAAAAAAAAAAAAAAAAAAGAATATGTAAGCGGGCTCCATGGTGCATGTCTATAATCCCAGGGGCTCGGGAAGCTGAGGCAGGAGGATCGTGAGTTCAAAGCCAGCCTCAACTTGGCGAGGCCCCGAGCAACTCAGCGACCCTGTCTCTAAAATGAAATACAAAAAAGGGCTGGGCATGTAGCTCAGTGGTTAAGTGCCCCTGGGTTCAGTCCCCAGTATAAAAAAAAAAAATTTTTTTTTTTTCTCAGATACAAGTAGAAATCTTTGGAAGGATACCCACATTGTCCATGAAGAGAAAAACAAAACAAAATTGAGTGGCTGAGTACAGGAAAAGGAGGGAAATTATCTCTGGATATACTTTTGTTTTTTAATTTTGAACCCTATGAATAGTTACTTTAAAAAAACAAGAGACTAGCCGGGCGCGGTGGCGCACGCCTGTAATCCCAGCACTTTGGGAGGCTGAGGCAGGAGGATCACGAGTTCAAAGCCAGCCTCAGCAATGGTGAGGCACTTAGTAACTCAGTGAGACCCTGTCTCTAATAAAATACAAAAAAGGGCTGGGGATGTGGCCCAGTGGTTGAGTGCCCCTGAGTTCAATCCCCGGTACCAAAAAAAAAAAAAAAAAAAAAAAAAAAAAAACAAGAGACTGAATTAAACAAAACAATAACAACTCTAATGGGGCATAATGGGGAAAAGGTGTTAATTGTAATACTGGAGAAATAATTTAGAAACAATGTGCAAAAACTCTGCTAAATGCATTTTATAATTTCTGATCCTCAAATAACATATTGGAAACCTTAGACTATGTATTAAGTAAGATTTCAATTATTTAAAATTTCTTATGCAACAGAAACTCATTACAATGAGGAAAAAAACAAAAGATTTGTTGGCAACTTAGGAATATGTATAACTCTAAAGCCACTTTTTGTTATGAAAGAGTATGAGATGGTTCATGAACCTGATTGGGAAGTCTAAAATAACCATATAGGGGAGCAGAAAACTCTTGGTTTGAAGAGTAAGGAGAAGTCAGGTGGCACAGATCAGAGTAGAATTTTTACTAGCTTCGCAAAAGGGCTTAAAAGTGATTCTTTTCATTTTGAAGCTTTCTGTTTGCTGGTTGAATATGTACACATTTCCCCAGGGGGGGGGGGGGGGGGGGGGGGGGGGGGGGGGGGGGGGGGGGGGGGGGGGGGGGGGGATCATAAATAGGCCATCTCCTTGTCACCATTAAAGAAAAGTTCAATCATTTTTGAGCAGTTTATTATTTCTTTTCATATTTCTCTTTCCATTTATCACTTATCTTGGCTCTGATATAAATTTGCCTCCTAAACTCCAACCAGTAGAAATTAGGGAAGAATTAGCACCAGGTCACCAGAGTAGTATTAGAAACTTTGCCAACAAACATATTGAAACATAACACCTGCTTTTAATTGATGGTTTTCTGTGAGACTAACACTTTCTCTCTGCTCCAGTCCATATTACAAAATGATAAAGTGCAAAAATCCTGGGGAGAGATTATATACTAAGCCAGTAAAATCTCACTGCAGATCGGTCTATGAAGTTGCTTTCCAAAGGTCAAATGCACACCAAGTCAAAAAATTAACTCTCAACCTTTCTCACTTGACATATGAAGAAAACAGAACCAGGATGGTTAAGACAGTTACCCAGCACTGCACAGGGAAGGGGAGACACAACTCTGATCTCCAAACTTCCTTCTATGTTCCTCATCTCCTCAGTTTCAATTCAAAAGTCCTGCCTACCTGGTGTGGACTGCCACACATATACTGTCTCTGGAAAAACTCCTGGCTTTTCAAGATCAGAGTTCTCAAAGAATTATCCAAAATTCAAATCATGACCAAGAATGCATTGTCTTGATTCATGTTTCCTTTTCAGTTTTACAAGTAAAAAAACAGAGATAATTTCATTTGCTGGGTTACACATATTCTCTTTTCCTGATTGTGAAATGTAGCTGTGGCTGTCAGCAACTATTCACTAGGACATTAATAACCAAGGTTTGTCCCATTCTTCCTCCCTGGATGGCAAAATTTTATGTGTTCTTCAAAGCCTAGTTCTAATTCCCCCTCCTTTAAAGGTTATCTAAGGTAATCTAAGGTAACCTTAAATATTCTGACCTCCATGGACATCATCAATGTTGTATTTTTAATATACTTACTGAATGGATTCAATATATTTTCAAATATTTATTTTTTAGTTGTAGTTAGACACAATACCTTTATTTTATCCTTGCACGTGCTAGGCGAGCACTCTACCACTGAGCCACAACCCCAGCCCTGGATTCAATATTTTGACATTTGTTCTATGTGGATTAATTTTGAGTCTTCAGTCAGATTCAGGCATAGACAAAAACCATATTGGTTTTTGTTTGTTTTTGCATCTCTCATTAGAACTCAAGCTCATTGCTGGCCTTAGCAGATACTGAGATTATCAGCTGCCTTACAGGTGTCTACTAATAACTGTCTCCTCCATCAAGGAATGTGACCCCCCTCCCCCATAGTTGAATATGCTTTGTCCACAAAACAGGCAAAGAATCCTAATTAGATGCACAAGAAATCTTAGGTGGTTGCTGGCTCTGAGTTGGGGCAAGAGGAGAGAACAGAGAGAATCATCAGCACCCCTATCTTCCTCTCCTTTCCCCTCCCTTCCATTTCTCTCACTTGGCTTCTCAGAGTCAAACTGGGCCAGCAGTGTTTAGAAATCCAGGGCTCCAACATGCCCTCCAACTTCCAGGCAGACCGTGCAGCTGGGTGGTGGTGATACAGGAGACTGCCTTGGCCTTGTCCCTGCACTAACAGCACAGAAAAGCAATCCTGAATGAAACTCCAAGGCCTTATGTGTGCACACCACCTTGTGACGAGTTTGCAAACTACTCTCTCACAAGAAGCAACATAAACACTGAAATCTTCACACATGCTTTCCACCATGGGCCCACAGACCAGTGCCTCAAATTGTGATTCTTTTCCCTTGCATTGAACAGAGGAAGGAAACAATAAAATTCTCAGACGAACAGGGTGTTTCAGTATGTTTTACCACCATAGATTCAAAACTTAAGACTATTAAAGAGCACAGAAACCCCTTTAAAAGCATATTCTCATCTGCCCTCTCTCTCCAAACACACCCCCCATTTTTGTTCCCTTGGAAAGAGGTTGCAAGAGCTGGGGGCAGTGGCTCACACCTGTAATTCCAACGGCTCAGGAGGCTGAGGCTTGAGGATCGCAAGTTCAAAGCCAACCTCAGCAACTTAGCAAGACCCTGTCTCTAAATAAAATATAAAAAAAGGGCTGGGATGTGGCTCAGTGGTTAAGTGTCCCTGGACATACTTTGTCCATAAGACAGGCAAAGAAGGCAAAGAATCCTAATGGATGCATAGTAAATCTTAGGTAGCTGATACCCCTGTAAAAAGAAAAAATAAAAGATGAGGCTGCATGAAAAATTAAATCAAATAAGTGTTCCTATAGGGATTCTTGTACCAATGTGGTTCAAGATGTTAAAATAAAAAAGTTAAGGGTGGTTCAAAGTATACTTTTCCCAAGAATTGAGTGACCCATCTGCTTGGACATAGTATATCAGCTGCTTACCCACCTCACCCTGGCTTTTTTTTTTTTTTTCTTTCTTTCTCAGGGCAGAGGACCAAACTCAGGGCTTTGCACGTGCTAGGTAAGTGCACTGCCACTGAACTAAATATCCCGGAGCCCTCTCTCCCTGGCTCTTGCTGTTTACTCTGATCAGAGTCCTAGGCTCTGCCTTCAGGCAAGCCCCTTTTATCTGGGCACAGGGGCTATCTCTGTCCTCCATACTGGGTGGAGTCCTTGCCAAAGCCGAGTAAATGCTAAATAGCAAAGAGCAATACTTTTTGTGGCTTTAGTCTCCCTAGTATTAAAACCTTTTTTCCTCCCACTTAATAAACAGCTCTCTTCCTCATTTAATTCCCAGTACCATATATTAGGACTTTTGAAGGCTATATTCCTAAAGTCAACTCTTTTACAATGTTATAATGCTCATTTTATATGTTAACGTTCATTGCTCAATAGTAGGCAATGTTGTTTATATATTTTTCTATGTTTTTGGTATTATTTGAGATCTTACTAATGTTATTGACTGCTACCGATGATATATAGTGGTAGGCTATTCCATATTCCAGATATCAAAGTTGAATAGTGCATGTTTTAAGATTAATAAAGAATACCCCTACAGTAATGTCTTTTTTTTTCTTTTTTGTGGTGCTGGGCATTGAACTCAGGGCCTTCTGCATGTGGGGCAAGCATTCTACCAACTGAGCTATAGTCCCAGCCCAGTAATGTCTTTTTAAAAAACATCCTTTAAAAAAAGCATGATCCTGTTGCAATAAACATGCTACTCCCATGTTTTACAATGTCCCAATGTCTTTGGTTATTTCAAGATACATAAACAATTCTCAAAGCATCATCTATATTAATTCATTATGTGAAACACATGTTGCTACACGATACCACTTTCAGAAGTTTTAGAATCTCAAATTCATTCAACAAACATTTCCTCAGCACTTCTTACTCAGCACCAGGCACTATGCTAGAGAATATGGAGAAAAGAGGAAAACATTGTCTTAACTCTAAAATCTACCTTAATATAGCAGGAAAAACAGATATACAGCAGCCATTAGGATATGGATATGCTAGTCAATAGGAAAGTCCTGCATAAAGTGACAGTCTGTCTTCACCAAATAGGAGTCTGCAATAGGAGCATGGGGGATGAATTCCAGGAATATGTGTAGAGACATAAAAGAAACACAATGAGCTTTAGCACTGCATATGGTTAAAAATAGTAGGGAGTGGCAAGAGATAAGCTGGAAAGATAAACTGGAGGTAGATTGTGAAAAATCTAAGTAAAGAATCTCAAATCTCATAAGCCAAGTTTGGAGGTTTAGAATTCCCTACGCGGGTGGTTCCCAAAAGTGCAGCAGCAACTGCTTTACCTGGGAGCTTGGTAGAAAAGGAAATTCCTGGTTCCCACCTTAGAACTACTAAATCATAAATTCTGGGAGTGAGGCCCAGATATCTGTGTTTTTTTTAAAGTTATTATTATTTTGTATTTGTTCTACTTAGTTGTACATGACAGCAGAATGCAATTCAATTCATCATACACAATGGAGCCCAACATTTCAATTCTCTGCTTGTACACAATGTAGAGACACACCATTTGTGCAGTCATACATGTACCTAGGGTAATGATGTCCACCTCATTCCACCATCTTTCCTACCCTCATAACACTTCCCCACCCTCCCTTTGGCCCAATCCAAAGTTCCTCCTTTCTTGACATCTGTGTTTTTAAAGAGACATCTAGTTGATTTTGATGCACACCAAAACTTTGAAAACCGAATGGGGTCTTGCCAGTCGAGGAGGCTGGCCTTCAACTTATGATCCTCCTGCCTCAGCCTCCCAAATTGCTGTAGAATTGCTGTAGGCATGAACCACCATACCACCATACCCTTTAAAGGACTTTAAGGAGGGAACTGTCTTGATAAGATCTGAAGCAGGAGAGTGGTTGCTATTGACCAATCAAGCACAACGCCTGACTCCAGAGTAATTACACTAAAAATAAATAAATAACTGTTGAATGAATGTGGAATGAAGGGATGATGAGGGCCTAGACTAAGAGAGTAGGAATGGACAGGAAACAGATGAGAAATGCTTTAGAGCTGAGCCAAGTTTAATCAGGTGACTAGGACATATCATATACAAAGGTGTCACTGAAATGGTTTTACATATAAAGCTATAATCTTGTCAAATCTATCAACTGCCAGTTTGAAAATAGTGGTCCACATAGACCCAGACCCTAAAAAGGGGAGGTCATGAGCAATTCTACATGCTTCCATATACTCTAGAACAAAGGTTGTTGTTGGCTTGTACATGGACCTTCTGCTTTGCTTGGTAGTTCTACTTCTCACTGTAAGTCAGTAATCTGGTATCCATGTTATCATAAATCTTTTGTGAGTTTGGTTGGTGTAAATCAATCCCTGAAACTGACTGATAATTTCAGGATGTGATGACAAAATTAAATTTCAAACCCAGAAAAGCTAAAAAAACACACACTGGCTCTGGGGATGTAATCAAAGTAGTACCAAAGTGAGATCCTGTTAAGCCTTTCTCCTTTAATTCAGGAAGAAGGTGAATGAGTGAAAGAATCAGACTTTGTAGTATACCCTGAAGATCAAGAAAGTCAAGCGTTAATGTTATTTCTAATTTGGGAGGCATGATTTAGCTGAGGCCATCTTCAATTTCCTGATGAAAAGCGAGAGAGGTACAGGTCAACCTATATGGCTAATTTATCTAATGAGAATTCTGCAGGGTACAATTTCTATTATGATTCAGAATGTTTCCTGTTACTGGATGTTATTTAATTAATACTACTATCTTGCCTCATTAGACCAACTTATTTTATCTAAAAATAGTTCCCAATCAAAAACTGAACTCTTTTAGGGAATTTGAAAGCTACAGGGGACCTTAGAGATTAAAACAAAAATTTCTCACCAAAGATGAGGAAATCGAGGGCCTTGAAGAAGAAATCATTTAATATATTTATTGTATGACAAGATTCTCCAGAATACTACAAGGTTTCAAAACAAGATTCAAAGCAACACTGGTAATTTGCTCCTTTGTTAACTTTTAGGAAAGAGTTAAAAGTCTATCTATCTTCCACCCAGTGGCTTGGGAGGCTGAGACAGGAGGATAGTGAGTTCAACTTATCGAGACTCTAAGCAACTCAGACACTGTCTTTAAATAAAATACAAAAAATAGGGCTGGGAATGTGGCTCAGTGGTTGAGACCCCCTGAGTTCAATCCCCAGTACAAAAAAAAAAAAAAAAAAAAAAAAAAAGTCTGGGGCTGGGTTTGTGGCTCAGACGGACAGCCTAGCATGTGTGAGGCATTGGGTTCTATCCTCAGCACCACATAAAAATTAAAAAATAAAATGGATGAAGTTGGAAGACATAATGCTAAGTGAAGTTAGTCAGTCTCAAAAATCCAAGTACCAAATGTTTTTTTCTGATATAAGGAGGCTATTTCAAAGCATTGTTGGATGGGGGTACATAGGAGGATTAGAGGAACACTAGAATGGTCAAGGGAAGGGAGGGTAAGGGAGGGAGCAAGAGGGGAGGGAGGGGGGAGAAAAGGAAAAAAAAGGTGGTTGAATGAGATGGATACCATTTTCCTTAATGCATGATTGAAGACCTGAATTGTACGAATATACTTTGTATACAAACAGTTGTATGTAAAAAGATACTAAATATATGCACTATGAGTTGTACATATTAAAAATTATAAAAATAAAATTTTAAAAAAATTAAAAAAATAAAGATATTGTGTCCACCTATAACTAAAAAATAAATTTTAAAAAAGTCTATCTTCCATCTTAAAAAAACAGAAAAATGGTAGCAAAGTACTTCTTTTATTGAGCTAGTAAGGAATGGTGTAGCTTTTCTTTTTTTAGTTTCTTATTGTTTTGTTTTTAGGAAATGAAGTTAGATGTAAAATTGCTCTGAAAAAAATTTTAATATAAAACATTGGGGAAGAACCATTTTAAAATTATAGCTGTGTGCGGTCGCACACGCCTGTAATCCCAGCTCCTTGGGATGCTGAGACAGGAGCTGATCGCTAGTTCAAAGCCAGCCTCAGCAAAAATGGAGTAGCTAAGCAATTCAGTGAGTCCCTGTCTTTAAATAAAGTACAAAAAATGGCTGGGGATGTGGCTCAGTGGTTGAGTGCCCCTGAGTTCAAACCCTGGTACCAAAAAAAACCCTATATATAAATATGTTTTTATATATATATATATATATATATATGAATACACACACACACACACACACACACACACACATAAGGTTTTTTTTTTGGGGGGGGGATACTGGGGATTGAACCTGGGGCCTTGTACATGCTAAGCAAGTGCTCTACTGCTGAGCCACATTCCCTGCATGAACCATTTAAGGAAGAAATATGTATACCTTCATATACTATTTGTTCTTTCTTTGACTATGCAGAGATAATTTTCTATTGAATACAGTCTATTATATTAATTACATATTACATATAAAGCAAATCTATGACAACTAACCCTCACAGATTTCAAAAATTCCCAAATTTCAAATATCCATTGTTGTTTTGAGAGTTCTAGAAATGCTTCAGTAACCAGTTTAATCTCCCATCCTGTCAGGGTATGAAGATGTGAGTAACTTGTGAGGCACATTTGGCCCAGCATCCTGTTTTCCAAATTTCCCACAGCTTTATACCGAATATATGTGTAATCTAAAAGTTGGAGTCCACCCCTTAGTCAATTTCCTGAATGTAATATTTTATAGGCAGAGATTTCCCAGAACTTAGAGAAAGTGTGGGACAAGGTTTTCATCAAGAATGCATTAAATCCCATGTGTGCCTTGACCGAAAAAGTCTCCTTATGTCTGGAATTTACATTTAAGAATGCATGCATGCTGAAAGAACAGGACTGCTTTCTAGGCAAAACCCAAAGAACCCGTTTTCACTTCATATTTGCCCCCTTGCTCCCAAATGTGAGATCCCTTGGATTCTACTGAGACAGAAATGCTACTTCGATCTGGAGAGGGCAGATGTCAGTTACTTTCCCCAAAGGAGAAATGCGAGAACATTGCCTAAGGGGCTGGAGGGTTGGAAGGGGAGTAGTCCGTCCACAGACTTCAGCTCCACCTGATTGGGGCCCAGCCTCTCCAGCCTTCGTCCCCACACCGTCCCGCTCCACGTGAAACCGGTCATGTGAGCCTGTTTACAGCCGAGCAGCTGGTGCAACCGTCAGGATCCGTGCGAAGGTCCAGGGAGGGGGAAAGGATACAGGCCACGTACCCCTCTCTCCCTCCACCCCATTATTCCAAGAAAGCGTTTGCTCTCCTCCCCGGCTCTCCACCCCACTTCCACCTGCCTTCAGGCAAACAGAGCACAGCTGAAGCCATCCCGGGACGCCTCGCTCCAGCACTCCCCCCCCCCCATTTCCTTCCAGTTGCCCGCTGGGGGGACTGGCTAGGCTGGAAGAAGGAAGAGGACAGTGTCACCGACAGGGAGCCAACCTTCCTCCCCCAGCCCTCCTCGCGACGTTCGCCTTAGAGTTGTCCCAGGAGCCGCATCCCGGGGCAACCGAACTCCACCGGGCAGGCACCCGGAGGCTCCCGAGACTGCCTTCGCTCAGGCAAGGGAGAGCCACATACCAGCTGGCCGGACGCCGCAACCGGGAGCCGTGGGCAGCGGGGACACTGACACTCAGAGACCGGACAGAAAGGAGCCCCTCTGCCTCCTGCCCACAGCCCACCCGCATCCCGGCGCAGCTGAGCCCGGCTGTCAGTCACCGAGCCAAGCCCGGGCTTTGGGTACGGGTCGTTCTTTTTGCAAGGGCTCTCAGCCACGTAACTTCCATGTTTTCCTGAAGTCGGAGGAAGTGGGTGACGGGACGGTGGGGGACTCTCACCTCGGCAACACCGGATCCTCAGATAGCAGCTGCGACTGCTCGGCTCCTTTGTCAGCCTCTCCAGACTGCACTGCCTGCTGGGATACCGGAGGACTCAAATGTCACCTCTCCCCGCCCTCGAGGATGAGTCGCGGCTGGGGGGTGGGTGGGAAGAGGAAGAGGAGGTGGAGTCGGGGGCGGGGCTTCGGTGTCGCCACCTGGCCTCTTTCTTCTGCTTAAGCCAAACTTCTTTCTGTCCTCTGATCTGCCTCTACCTACCCGCCTCCCCTTGAGGGGACTAGAGACTCAGAAGGCCACCTCTCTTTGCATTAACTCCTGCCCACTCTCACTCCCCTCCTCCATCCCACACAAACCCATTGAGTACCCGAGCTAGTTGATTCTACCTCTGAAAAAAGTCTTATTGACAGTTCCTCTTTCTCAACTCCATGGCAGAGTCCAACACACAGACTGTGTTTAGACTTTTGCTTGGACTGCTACAGTAATCTCCTGTTTGGACTCTCTCCTTCCACTCTTCGTTCTGTCTAAACTATCTCCTAAACAGCAGCAAGAGAGATGTAAGATAGATAGATAGATGATAGATACATATCCCTGTTATTCTGCTTAAATTCTTTCAGTCTCAGCTGTACCTACAACCCTTTAGCATGGTACATAAGGCCTTTGGCAATCCTCTTCCGATGCACCCAATACTTCCATCCAATAAACTGGCCATCCATAAAATACAGTGGAACCTAGGACAACTCACCACCATTGGTTGCCCCAAATACTCCTTGAAAAGAGGCTGCATTGTCAGCAACTTCCATAGGCCTCTTGGGGTATTATTAAAGATAAAATTTTCAAAATTTAACTTTAATGATGTTCAGAAATGAAGAGTAAGGTGCAATGGCCATGATCTGGGTCCACAAGTATAAAGCCAAAGAATTCTCTCAAGTTGTCTCAACCAAGCAATGACCTGCCAGTAGATATCCCTTAGACTCAGGCCTCTGATACCTTTGCTCAAAGATTTCCCTCACTTTACAATTGTCTTTATCTGTCTTTGGAATACCTACCCATCTTTCAAGTCCCCATGGAAATTTTTCTCCACTAACCTTCCAGAATCTTCCATGAGAACTATTAATTTCTGCTCTATCACCATATAATGTTGTTTATTCTGCTTTGCAATTCTTCCTGACTTAGGTAATCACTAGTCATGTTCATGTCTTCCTTTCTCTCCTGCCTAGACTATGAATACCTCAGAATTAGCCCATAGCTGCCAACATACTGCCTGATCCAGAGAAGACATTAATACAATTTGATGAAATGAAATCTTTCCACTGATCAGAAGCTCTAAGTAAGCCCAGGAAAGATTCTGGAAAGGGCCTCATATAACAACCACCCTCCATTCACCAGGACATCACCATCTTGACCTGGCCATGGGTTGCTTTTGCAAACACAAACTGGTTAGGCAGCAGAGCATTGCAAAAGGACTAATGCTTGTACTTCCCTTGCAGGTCAGACTGGTTTGTGGTACAATCTGTGGTTGTGGAAAATGTAACTGGTATAGTTCATATGAGAATCGAGCATAGAAAAAGTATATGATGCCACGGAAAATAACTGAGTTTCCAAATACAGTTGTGTCTCCTTGATTTAGGTGACTTTTGACTCCTATTTGCTTCAGGCTACCCTTGGTCTCCATATAATTTCAAACCTTGCATGTTGTCTGTTATAAAACATTCTTTTTCAAAAGTGGGCATCTGTTATTCATTCATCTTTTAAGGTGTATTTGCTTCTCCCCAATTATATTACAAGATACACCATGGAAGGGTTTCCTCATCCCTAAAATAAGGACAAGAATGCTTGGCCAACACAGTTTACCAGGCTCTTAGGAGGCTTTAATATGATACTATATGGTATATGTGATAATGTAAACTACAGGATGCTTTTCCAACATACATTCTGTTTTATTACATTTTAAAAATTCTTGATGCTCTAAAACTTAGGCTTGTGTGTTTTGGATTCAACCTTAGGAATTAAAAGGCTTTATTGGAAATTCCTGGGGACAATGCTTTAGATCATGGTCTCCCAAATTTGTCTAAGGATAAGAATGCTCTGGATACCTTGTTAAAAACAGATTCACGGAGGTTCTGGGGATATAGTTCAGTCGGTAGACTGCTTGCCTCGCATGCACAAGGCCCTGGGTTCAATCTCCAGCACCGCACCAAAAAAAAAAAAAAAAAAAAAAAAAAAAAAAAAACAGATTCACGGACCCTACCCCAGACATACTGAATATAAATTTCTAGATGAAAGGCAAGATCAATGGTACAATTGAGAATGACACCAGGTGAATCTAATCCCAGACGAATCTTATCCTCAGGCAAGTCAGGGAAACTCTGCTAATGGCAGGGTTTCCTCATCCCTAAAATAGGGATAAGAATACTTGGCCAACACAGCTTACCTGCAAGTCATACACATATCAAAATGAAATTGTTTAGGACTCTTTCCGTGAAACACCTTTCAGGCAGGGAGGAAAGAAAACTGTGGAGCAGAACTTGGAAGGAGTCCAGCAGGGCAGATAAACTGGTCAAAGTTGTGCCTGAGAAAAGCCTTCTTGAAATTCCATGTCCTTGTTCCAAACTCTTAGAACCCAGCTCTACGAGCTATATGATTTGCAACCAGTCTAATTTAGCAGCTGAAGCCAAAATTTTAAACAGGGTCTTTTACTGCTTCAACATAATTATGATGTTCCAGAAATTTCTTAATGCCACAATGGCTTTGGCCAAACAACACTCCCTTTAGATCCTTCTTTCCAGAGTTCTTCCAGCCCCTGGAGCAGACTTCTGTCATAGCAGTTAAACTCTGTGCTGTCATTGCTTTCCTGTTTGTCTTTTAGGTGGTGAGGACTGCACTTAGTCTCATCCACCTTGGCATCTCCAAGGCTTTGCATTGTGCCTGAAACATCATGGGTGCTTATGTTGAGTTGACCTTTGAAATTGTCTGTTTACTGACTACCTCACTTACTTGACTGGGAGTTATTGTGGGCATTCACAGTTTAGCTTGTTATCCTTTTGTCCTAGCCTCATACCATTTACTACCCATCCTTCAGGAAATATTTGTTGAGTGAACAGCCCCCCTTTTGATTAAGTCTATGTTAACCTATTTAGGAAAGATCCAGAGTCCTTTACGTATTGGCTCTGAAAATCTTGGGATTAAGACTCAGTGAGAGCCTACTGCTTTATATAGGTATGCCTTCTGAGAAGAGTGGGGAATATTGCCTAGTTTTCCTCTTATCATGAGGCAATGGCTAGGGAATGGAAGAAGTGGCAAAACCAAGGTTGACTGCCATCAATATGTCAGCTGCATTCTCCTGCACCAACAATCCAGATACATGGTCAATCCATCCATAAATGCATGGAAGGCCTGACCTTTTGCATTCAGACACATTGCATTGCTACTCCATTTTGGTAGCCTTTTCCCAGACATCCTCTCCTGTTCATTTTTGCCATAGATCAGTTTGGGAAAACTAAGGAATAGGAACCATAATTGCAGTCATTTTGTGGCAGAGCAGAGAATAGAGATTGTTTTAATTGCCTGGAGTACTTTTTGCAAAAGTAGGAATCGATTTCCACTGCTCCACTCACTAACTAATCCTTTCTTCCATTCATCTGTACAATGAGGTTGCTAGACTAGATTGAGTCTGTGGCAGACCTGGCCAGAAATTTCTGTTCAAGGCCCTGAAATTAGACTTGCACCTGCCCTGATTCCCTGTCTAAATCAAACCACAGAGAAATTGTTCTGTATTTCTCATCCTCTGTACCTCGTGACTCATATTATTTAAATTAAAACTACCAAGTGACCAGTCAAAAACAGCTACTGAATTTCCATGCTCCAGGAACTGGGGGTGGCCTCAGGAATGCCAAAATGGGTCTATGACTTAGTGAGCCTGTGTCTGAGCCAAGGATGGTTTTCACCATTTATTGTAGCAACCAGGGCACCTGTGCTCTATGCACCTGTCAGGTTACAACACTGTTACATAAAGCTGTCTAGTCACAATTCTAGGGAAAGGTGACCAAGACAAGGAAAGGGTCTTAAGCACAGTATTTTTTTTTTTTTTGGTGGTGGTGGGGTACCAGGGATTGAACTCAGGGGCACTCAACCACTGAGCTACATCCTCAGCCCTATTTTGTATTTTGTTTAGAGACAGGGTCTCACTGAGTTGCTTAGCACCTCACTGTTGCTGAGGATGGCTTTGAACTTGTGATCCTCCTGCCTCAGCCTCCTGAGCTGCTAGGATTGCAGTCATGAGCCACTGTGCCCAGCTTAGGCACAGTATTAGGGGAAAAGAAAGTCAGGAATTCCTTGTGGCTATTCCTTGTTGCTACTAGAAGCAACGTGGAATCATGAGCAATGTAAACTGGGATAAGTTGCTTAACTTCTGTCAGCTGCTTCATCTGTAAAACCTTTCATAGGGTGGCCTGAATAGAGGAAATAATGCATGTTTGTAAAGACTACAACATGGAAAGCATTCCATACATGCTAATTAGTTTTATGAAGAATCTAGGGGAAGGAAGAGAAGGTAACAAAAGATCAAGTCTACCAAGACTAGTCAACTTTCTTGTAAAAATTCAAGGAGAGGCTGTATGTGGTGATGGGCTAAATAGGATGTCTTTTTACCTTCCTCTCAATTTTGCTGTGAACCTAAAACTACTAAGAAAATAAAGTACTACTCTAAGAAAATAAAATCTTTAAAGAAAACAGCAAGAGGATTCCATACTGTCTAAATAATGTTATAGCCCAAATGCTGGTTTGGGTCACCTCCAATTCCAACTCATATCTGAGCACACTATAGAGGATTTTCAGGCTGTACTTCCTCATATTTCAGAGCATCCCTGCTCTCAGATATTTTGGTTCTGCTCTGCATTGAACTCCAAAGAGTTTTGCCATTTTCCACAAGAAATCCAGACACACTCAGCATCTTCTAAAATTGATAACTTCACTGTAATTGTTAAGGACTGGGGGGTGTCACACATTGTTCCTCAAGTAGATTTCTAATATCTTGTTGTCCCCCACCCCTTTCACACTGTTCCTTTTCAAAGTCTGTACTCCCTCCCTGAGATCCTACCCTTCATACTTAGCTACATGAATTTTTTTGGTTTTTGGCTTTGGGGTTTTTATACATAAAATGGCACACCTGCTAGGCTAATCTGGAATCTTCTATCTAGTAATCTGATAGGTGCTCAATAAAACTAATTTATGTTTTAAAGCTTAAGATTTCACTAAGGCTTTTAGCACCCCCTATGTTTTAGGGAACATGCCAAAGGATAACATTAAAATTTCCTTAGGCATCCAAGATGGAGGATGTATCATACTCACCAATTCATCTACTTTCTTCATGGGCAACTTACAAGGCAGACTTAACTAATATACCTAGGACAGAAAAACATGTTTTTAAGGTAAGCATGAATGCCACAGCACATCTGGGAGTGTTTCCTCACAGAGGCACAGATGATTTCACTGATTGAGATGAGTAAGTGGTGACAGGGAGATCCTGTAGCAACACATACTTAAGATGTAGCTTGTATGTAATTATGCTCCCCTGCAGCCCATGTGATTTTATACTTCAAAGCGACTGGTCCTATAATCCAGTTGTAAGTATTTTCCCAAACTTGCATGGCAGGAAGCAGGTATCTCAGAGTATAGTACAGTGGTTAAGAGCATGGAGAGGAGACATTCAGATCTGGGTCAGAACCTCATCTTTGACACGTCCTAGCTGTGTATGACATTGGGCAAGTTTGTGTCTTGTAGTCTCAGGATTTTTTTTTTAATTTATAAAATAGGGATGATTATATAAATGTTGATGTTCTCTGTATAATTTTATGAAACACTTATTTATTTATTTATTGGTACTGGGGATTAAACCCAGAGGTGCTTAACCACTGAGCCACATCCCCAGTCCTTTTAATTTTTTTTAATTTTTTAAAATTTTGAGACTTCTTCTGAGGGTCTCACTAAGTTGCTGAGGCTGGCTTTGAACTCATGATCCTCTTGCCTCAGCCTCCCAAGCTGCTGGGATTACAGGTGTGTGCACTACCATGCTCAGAAAAACACATTTTTAATATTGGCATTTAGGATGATATCAGAGTCCAGATATATATTCAGAATCCCTAACATTACTACATATGTGGACCTCACCATTTAAAACACCTAAACTATGGGGGCAGGGGGGTAGCTCTGGTAGAGCATGTGCTTAGCATGAGCAGGGCTCTGAGTTCAATCCCTAGAAAAAACAAAAAACAAGCCCCTAAATTCCATCTCTGGCATTTGACCAACTGTGCTTGCCATGACATCTGCGATGAGGTATCTTGATTTGTTTGTGTCCATTTCTTTCCTTGTTTTTTTCAATGTTTGCTTGTGTATCTATTCTTCCTGCACTGTGGGACCTTGACTGTTTCGATTTTACCTTAAAGCCTTATGTTGTTTCCTGTAGTACAATGCTATCAGATCACCTTATATTCACTTGTTATACTTTTAAAACCTAACACTTTCTATTCAGAAAAATCCAAGTTTGGTCACAATGTACAGATTTTGGTTATCCCAGATATTATTTCCAATTTACTCTGTACGTTTCTGATAGGATTTTATTAGCTTCAAGTATGGATACAGAGGTGTTATGTTTAGGAAGAAGGAAGTGTCCTTGAATTGTTCTTTCTTGGAAAGTATGAAAAGAGATATCTATTGAAATGGTTATAGTGGAAGTGGTTTAGTATCAGTAGGAACGATGGAAGAAAGAGAATGGGGTTGGACTATTAGGTAAAAAGATCAATTTATATATATAGTAAGTTGGAAAAGAAAAAAAAATGATAAAGACGTAGGATATTGGTGTAAGAGAGAGGAGAGAGAGAATCAAGGAAATAGAGGAGTAAAAACTATATACTAACACCACTTTGCTACCCAGTTCAATGCGCCGGTTCTAGAAATCCCATGTTTTTGCAATATAACTTGTTTTTGGCTCTGTTAGTATTGCACTGGCAGGATGTGAACATGAAAGATGAAGGAGGAAGAAAAGATACAAGGGTGAGATAGGCGAGTAAAGAATGAAAGAAAAAAGGGAGCGGAAGCAGATTAAACACACTAACAATCAATGCGGAAGGAAAAAAAAAAAGAAATAGAGAACAAAACAAAGCCAAAAAAGAAAAAAGAAAAATAACAAACAAACATACAAACAACAACAACAAAAAAAAAACCCCTCCCTGCCAATCCAGAAAATCAAGCAGACCAGTCTGTGATCCTGTCAGTGAAATCAAGGCTGCATGGCCAGCGGCTACGGTTCAGGTGTGAAGGAGTGGCCCAGGGGGACTGTGTGTGTCAGCACCATGAATGGGGCGCCGGGAAGGGGGATCTTCAGAAGGCACCCCCTCCCCAAGCCCACCCACAGTTGCAGCGCCCCTGTGGCCGCTGTGCCATTTTTATTGGCATTTAGGATGATATCAGAGTCCAGATATATATTCAGAATCCCTAACAATTACTACATATGTGGACCTCACCATTTAAAACACCTAAACTATGGGGGCAGTGGGGGGGTAGCTCTGGTTAGAGCATGTGCTTAGCATGAGCAGGGCTCTGAGTTCAATCCCTAGAAAAAACAAAAAAACAAGCTAACAAATAAAAACAAAACCAAAAACCCTACCTAAACCATATTTAAGAAGCCAATTCTAATTTAATCTGATTACAAGCACCCAAACTCCTAGTCTTTGAATTAAGACCCCCAAATAAAAATGCATCTAACCAGAAAAAAACAAATTACAAATGATTATGTCACCAAAATACACTTTGGCCAGTGGTTCTTTTAAGCTGGGATACTCAAGCTGGCTTAAATGTATCTTCTCTGCAGTTATGGAGTACCCATGATTGCCTGTCCCCTTGTGATTGTAAAGGACAGATGAGTTTCAGGTCCAGTGACACTCTTTTGTGGTCACATTAGCAAAGTTCTGAAAATAGGCAAGAAAAAAACTGCCGTAACAAATTTTAACCATCAGCAACTCAAACCACTTCCTCACCTTTAAACATCTGCTAGAGTTGCTGCATTTTAGGTAAAGTTGGCCACAATGGAAGTGATTTCTGGGAACCATATTGCCTAAAAGCAGCATGACAAACCAAGAGACATTGTTCAGATTAAGACTCTAAAATTAAGCCAGGCAAGGTGATGCTTGTCTGTAATCCCAGTGGCTCAGGAGGCTGAGGCAAGAGGATCACCAGTTCAAAGCAACTTATTGAGGCCCTAAGCAACTAAGCAAGACCCTGTCTCTAAATAAAATATAAGAAAGGGCTGGGGATGTGACTCAATGGTTAAGCACCCCTGGGTTCAATCCACAGTACCCACCCAAAGACTCTAAAATTATTTAGGGATAGATAACAAATTTATTTATAATAGAAATCCCTTAGCCTTTTTTTTTTTTTTTTTTTGGTTCTGTTTATAGCACTTAATAGTGATTCGTTATAACTAGATATTTTGATAGAAGCCTGTAAATCTTTACCTAATTGAATGGGGTTATTAGAAACTGGCAAAGTTAATTTCTAAGTTTCAAGCATTTCCATTTATTAAGAGGTATGGATTTGGGCTAAGGATGTAGTTCAGTGGTAGAGCACTTGCTTGGCATGCTCAATACCCTGGGTTCCATCTTCAGCACCACCAAAAAAAAAAAAGGAAAAAAAGGTATGGATTTTTATTATTCTTTGAAGCATGGTTCCTTTGTTCTGAAAAATCATCCAGTGATCTAATAACAAATAACAAAATTGTTAACTCCCACCCATCCCATCTTGCTCCCATTATCCACAGGACATGATAACATCATGATTTTTTTTAACCAAACCTTAGCTGAATTCTGAAAGCCTGAACCTATTCCTCCCAGCCATCAAGGACTAAATCTAGGGGAGTATGACCACCCCCCACTCAGAGTTATGTATTACCTGCCCTTCCATCTCGCAAGTATGTTTCTCCTCTTAATCCTCTGCTTCTTCTTTTGTTACTCAAAGTTCCACTCCTCTCAGCAACCAAAACCTTCCAACATGACTTTTCTAGAATGGCTACTACATAACTATCACACCTTTGTATCTTCAACACCATTTTGAGCATGTTTCTGCCTCTGTACTGGAAATCTGATTCTCCTCTAAGAACACCATTTCCTATGCAGCCATGTTTAATGGTGGCTATTTATTCTCCCAGCTTGCCACATTTCATAGTTCAGGAGGTGGGGTTGATGTCCTCCACATTGGTAAATGGCACCTTCAAAATATTTCTCCTCCTTTGAGTTCCATACTTTTGGGCTGTACTAATGCTTCCACATCTTGGTCCTTGTTATCTACTGAACTCCTGGTCACTGCTCTATATTCACTGGAGACTTTAGCAACTGGCCCTTAGTTTTTGCCACCATCATTCTGGGAGACTTCAGTGTCCACATGATCAACCCACAGATTACCTTAGCCATTCTATCCTTTGGTCATATTTCCAGTGGCCCTGTCCTCCACACAGCTGCCCACCCCAACAATCACATTCAGGACCTTGTAGTCAGCAGAAACTTATCCAAATTCAAAATTCTACTTTCTGGGTTTTTTGTTTGTTTTGGTACTAGGGATTTTAATCTCTGAGCCACATCCCTAGCCCTTTTTTATATTTTTATTTTGAGACAGGGTCTCTGCTAAGTTGTTCAGAGCCTTGCTAAGTTGCTGAGGCTGGCTTTGAACTCACAATCTTCCTGCCTCAGCCTCCCGAGCCACTGGGTTTACAGACAGCCACCACCAGCCCAGACAAATTCTATGTTCTGATCAAACCTCCGATTATACCATTTCCCCCCCTTAATTGCCCTAGTGCACCTGCATTTTGGTCCCATGAAGAGATACCTGAGTTGCTATCAGCACTGATTCTGTTACTCTTCTATGCCTAAAGCATCCCAATTTTTTTTCATTATCCATCTCTCAGGAAATGTGACACTATTTTACCAGTTTAGGAGTAAATCCTGATTAATCTAAAACAATGATTTTCAAGTTGTAGTCCATGAAGTTTCCTTTCCAAGGTCTTACAACGTCAGAACTACTGGCATGAGTCATTTGTCCCTCAAACTTTTTGTTTGTGGTGCTGGGGATTGAACCCAAGGTCTTGTATGTGTGAGGCAAACACTCTACCAGCTGAGCTATATCCCCAGCTCTGTTCCTCAAACTTTTAAATTAATTTTTATTCTTTGTAAAAGATGGGGGTCTCATTACATTGCCCAAGATGGCCTCAAACTCCTAGGCTGGAGCAATCCTTGTGCCTAAGCCTCTCCAGTAGCTGGGACTATTGGCACATGACCCCACACCTAGCTGCCCCCCACTTCTGTATTCACTATTTCCACTGATGGTGCAAAAAAATAAAATAAAGATGGCTAAAACTGCTGGTGGCTTGGCACCAATCAATGCAGTGGCATCAGATTATACTAATAGTCATTATGCTTTTCATTTTCTTACAACTTGAAGAAAAATCCAATTCTACCTAATGAAGCAGTAAAAAGTATTAATTTTATTAAATCTGAATCCTTGAGTACAGGTCTTATTAATATTCTGTGTGACAAAATAGGAAGTATGTCTAAAGCACTCTGCATACAGAATATGGTGGTAGTCTCAAAAAAATAACTTAGTTGAGTTACAAATTGAACCAGCTACTTTTTTAAAACCAAAGTCCATTTGTGCATGGAGGAGTAATTGGTGCATGGCATGGTGGTGCACACCTATAATCTCAGTGACCCAGAGGCTGAGGCAGGAGGATGGCAAATTTGAGGCCAGCCTCATCAACTTAGTGAGGCCCTAAGCAACTTAGCAAGGCCCTATATCAAAATGAAAAATAAAAAGGGTTGGGTGTGTGGCTCAGTGGTTAAGAGCCCCTGGATTCAATCCCTAGTACCAAAAAAGAAGAATAACTGACAAACTATAGTTATTCAGAATTGAGTATTTGACAGATTTTTTTTAAGTGAACAGAGTGAGCTTGTCACTTTAAAAGAACAACCTTTGTTCTCCATTTTGTCAACTTTTACAAATGCTCCTAAGATAGCAAAGAAGATGAGAGTCAAAAAATCCCATTAGATTTAGGAACATGAAGATCCTGATGATCTTAAAAGATTTCAGTGGAATAGTAAGGGTAGAATAGAAATTATGGTAGACTGAGAAATGAGTGGGTAGTGAAAAAATTGAAGCAGTAAGAATAGATAACTCAGTTGGGCACAGTGGTGCACGCCTGTAATCCCAGCAGCTCGGGAGGCTGAGGCAGGAGGATCACAAGTTCAAAGCCAGCCTCAGCAACTTAGCGAGTTTTGTCTTTAAATAAAATATAAAAAGGACTAGTGATGTGGCTCAATGGTTAAGCGCCCCTGAGTCCAATCCACAAAAAAGAATAGACAACTCCTTGGAGTTCAACAATGAAGGAGAAAACATAGGATGACATCTGGAGAGAGAGTCAAGGAAAATTGCTCTAAAAACATGAGAGACTTGAGCATGTATAAATGATGGTAGGCTGGAGAAAGTAAAGAGGGAATGACTGAAGATACCAAAGATATAGGAAATAGTGGGCAAGATTCAGGAGAAGAGGTTGGGATCTGGAGCTGCATTGCTGATGGTGAGGGTAGTGGGGGAGATGGTGGTGGCGTGAGTTCATGTGTTGGTTGAGTAGGAGTGGTAGAAATTTTGAAGAGCATGGGAAAGTGGCAAGTTGTCATTATAGAAAGTGAGTAGGTCAAACAGACCAAAGAAACAAAGCAATCTCCTCCGGCAGCGGTCATCTCATCCATTCCCATTGCTTCTACCCTCAATCAATTGCTGGTTCCCAGACTGTCCCTCCAGTCCATGCATCTCCCCTGACCTCCAGAATCACACACCTCACTGACCCTTGGAACTGACCCTTGGACGTCATGCAAGCATCTCACCCACCATCCTGCCCTACTTTTTTCTCCATAGCACTTAGCACATAATAGTCTATATATTTTACTCTATTGCTTATTTTCTGACTCCCCTTTCTAGAATGTAAGCTCCCCACGCCCTGACCATGCACCTTTGTTTTTTATAGATATGTCATACTTGGGCCTTAATTGTGGCCTTCCCCGAATTTGTATGTTGAAGACCTAACCCATAGTATCTCAAAATATGACTATATTTGAGATAGGGTCTTTAATTAGGGTAAAATGAGGTCATGTGGGTGGGCCCTAATCCAGTCCAACTAGTGCTGTTATATGAAGAAGAGATTAGGCTACAGCCATACAGAGAGAGAGAACCATGTGAAGGCACCCATCTGCAAGCCAAGGACAGAAGCCTGGAGAAAAGAATCCTGCTGACACCTTGAACTCCAGAACCATGAGACAAAAAATTTCTGTTGTTTAAGCCATTCAATGTTACTGAGCAGCCCTAGAAACTAATAGAACCCCAAACACCTAGACAGCACCTGGCACATAGTAAGGGCTCAGCAAATATTTGCAAAATAAGAGATGAATGTAAGGCCCTGAGTGTTCTTGACCCTGCTGCCGTCTGACCTCATCCCCAGTAACTTTCCCCTTTGATCTTTCAACTCTGTCCAAACAGGACTCTTTGGAACTCCTGAGGTATGTTCTACTCTTTTCAGGACCATTACACACTCTCCTCTCCTCTTGGAAGGTTCTCCCTCTCATCCCATCAACCCCTCCCCCAACTCCAGCACCACAAGTTCCTACTATTCAAATTAAAAATATTTTTCAATTGCATTAAGTGAAGTGTAATGAACATACCATACATTTCTTTTGTAAAGATGTGCACATTTTTTAAAAAAGATATTTTTTTCAGTTGTAGTTGGACACAATACCTTTATTTTATTTATTTTTTACGTGGTGCTGAGGATTGAACCCAGGGTAGTGCATGTGCTAGGCGAGCACTCTACTGCTGAGCCACAACCGCAGCCCCATACATTTCTTTAAAGTGTACAATGTGATAAGTTTTGACTTTCATGAAATCAAGAGAGTGATCATATCCATTACCCCAAAAGTTTCCTGGTGTCCCTTCATCTTCTCTTCCATGGGCTCCCCCCTCCTACCCTCATTCAAGCAAATACTGATTTGCTTTCTGCAGCTATAGATTAATTTGCATTTCCTAGAGCCTAATGTAAATGGACTAACATACTATGTATTTTTGGTCTCACTTCTTTGGCTCAGTACAATTACTTTGAGGCTCCTGCATTTTTTTAGGGGGGTGTACTGTGGATTGAACTCAGGGGCACTTAACCATTGAGCCACATCTCCAGCCCTATTTTGTATTTTATTTAGAGACAGGGTCTCACTGAGTTGTTTAGTGCCTCCCTTTTGCTGAGGTTGGCTTTGAACTCAACAATTCTCCTGCCTCAGCCTCCCAAGCTGCTGGGATTACTGGCTTGTGCTAGCACACCCCCAGCTCCTGTATGTTTTTGTGTGTATTGGTACTTTGTTCCCTTTTACCACTGAGCAGCATTCCATTGTATAGCTACACCATAGTTTGCTTATCTATTCACTAAAGAATGGACATTTGTGCTGTTTATGGTTTGCAGCTATAACCAATAAAACTTCTATGACCATTTTTAATTTCTTTTTGGTACTGGGGATTGAACTCAGGGGCACTCATCCACTGGGCCACATCCCCAGCCCTTTTTTGTATTTTTATTAGAGACAAGGTCTCACTGAGTTGCTAAGTGCCTCGCCATTGCTGAGGCTGGCTTTGAACTCGCGATCCTCCTGCCTCATCCTCCCAAGTGCAGGGATGACAAGTGTGTGCCACAACATCTGGCTTCTATGACCATTTTTATGCAATTAGGTTTAATCCTATTTTTTTTTTCAGGGTAATATTTTCTAGCTTCCATATTAGATTAAATCTTCCTCTTTTGCTCTCCTATTTATTCATGTTTTCTGTCTAGATGGGTATGTTCTGCTGAGAAGAAATGTTGTTTTGTTTGGAAGAAAGAGTTGGATAAATCACTCAGGATAAAAGAGACTCACAGTGAAACAAGTCGATTTTTTTTTTCTTGAATAGGATGGGGATAAGTGGAAGGAAAGGACAAAATCCTTGGATTCATCTATTATGCTTTGACAAATACATGACATATGGACAATTTCAAAGGCTGGCTGGTAGAGCACTTGTGTAGCATGTGCAAGGCCCTGAGTTCAATCCCCAGTGCCACAAACAACAACTCATTGGCTCCAGTGTATTGGGCTTTTCTTCTGAAAGATGGATAGAAGATAATGAGATCAATTTTAACTACACTGTTCTTCTGCAGTGCTGGAGATTGAATCTGGGGCTTTGTGTATTCTAGGCAAGTGCTCTACCACTGAGCTACACCCCTGGTCCTCTAAAATTTTTTAAATATTTCTTTTAGTTGTAGACGGACACAATACCTTTATTTTATTTATTTTTATGTGGTGCTGAGGATCAAGCCCAGTGCCTCACACATGCTAGGCAAGTGCTCTAACACCAAGCCACAACCCCAGCCCCTAGAGTGCATTTTTAAACAAAAGATCTACTGCTATGATTTTTGCTTGTTGTAGAGTCCTACCACTTATGCAACTTTCCTATATTCTTTAAGCAAATATCCACTAGCTGTGACCATACTCTCTCCATTCTTCTTGAATCACCCCTTCCCAAAACAGACCCCCCTCCTTCCCTACTATGCCAATGAATTCTCTTCACAGTTCTCTCTCCTCTTCTGGCTGTTGGCTGTATTCAGCAACTCAGGACCTAGCCACCCAATGGAGATGAGAGGCCCAACCAGCAGCGGGGCTCAAGTTCCAGGCATACAGAGCCCTGTTTCCAATCTTGCTGCTCCTAAAAATATACCAAACCATTGGCAGGTGGCTGGGCTATTTTCAACCTTGGGGGCCTCAGGAATCAAGGGATTCATGCCAGGCCAGAAAGCAAAATAGCAAACCCTTATTGGTGGGATTCGGATAAAAACGGCTGTGTGTGGTGTGGGTTCAACTGATTCTCAATTGTCTGTGTTTACTGGCAATACCTTTTTACCATTTCCCTTTTATGTCTCAATCATATTTTCCAGTTCTTCCCTAAAACATGAACCTGGGACAGCATATGCAGATGTTGGGAGGGAGACATGGGGGACCAGAATCTTTTTCCAACTTGCCCAATTTCTTATAGTTCTCGAGATGCAGAGGGCCTGCAAAGCAACACTCGGACTTCTAGTTTCTCTACAGTTTCATGCTTAAGCATCACCCATGTCTTGAAAGTGGGCCAAGGTGCCTTTTCTGCTGGCAAAATTAAATTACTATTCTTTTCATACCCATTTTATAGAGGAGGTAACCTGAGTAACAGAGAGGTTAAATAACTGACCCAAGTTCACACAACCAGAAAGTGGAAAAGCCCGAGCCAGGATACAAACTTAGATCTGTCTGGTTCCAAAGTTTATGCTCTTAATCACTAGTGTCTCTGAAACTGTGGTCCTCAAGTTGTCTCCCAGTATTGCATTAAGTGGTGACCACTTTATAACCACGTCCCACTATGCAGTCTCAACATCAGAATTTGAATCTCTGTTTATTATCTTAACAGTACCAAAGAATACTGTTTTAATTGTTTTAGATCCAAGAGAAAAGAAAAGAGGTTGACCTAATGCATAAATGATATATTTGCTCCAAATGAATGGAGATAATATCATCATCAACCTAGAGAAAACGTTTTAATAATGCACATACCAATATTCACATTGAAGCAAGTGGTTTTGCTTCTGCAAAGCAACACCATCTGTCATATTAAAGTTTGTAACTTGATGGGGCTGGGGTTGTGGCTCAGTGGTAGAGCACTTGCCTAGCATGTGTGAGGCACTGGGTTCAATTCTCAGCACCACATATAAATAAGTAAAATAAAGGTCCATCAACAATTTTTAAAAAGTTTGTAACTTGAATTGTATTGAATTTTAAAATTTCATTTGCATTTAGTATTCAAAATCATTCTGGACTTATAGTTGTTTAACTGTTATAAGCATAAGGAGTTTACGTCTCATTTTATTTAGTCACACATTTAGTTAATATTATAATAAAACATTAACACTGATGGTCTAAAGTAATTCTTTTCTGATTGAGAATGTCCCCTTGCTGCTCATATTTGAGAACCTGCTACACAGTACACTGAAGACTGTAAAGAGCTGCATGACTATCCAGGGATTTTTATTATTAGAATTTTGTTTTTGTTGCCATTATTACCTTGGTGATATCTCAAGGATTCAAGGTGACCCTGGCCTCCCTTTAACCACTGGTGCATATACACAATAAAGCTCCAAGCCTTTGACATTCCTTAACCATTCAGTCTAGTTAATGTATCTTAGTCATTTGTGTTTTATGCTGTTGCTAAATAGTTTGTACTATTTTCTCAGTTGTTTCTCCAAACAAAATTGGTGCTTAGCAGGACTAAAGGTGAGAAAAGAAAAAGAAAGGACTGCCTCCTATTTTCTTTCACTTCATCTAAATTGCATAAATTTCTATTTTTTTTTTTTTGTCTCCTTTCAAACCTGGATGTAGTTATAAAATGTGTCAAAAAGGTTCAAATGTTTCTCCACTCTCTACTTTACCAAAACTAAAGAAAAGGAGTGAAATCAAAACTCCTCACTCCATCCCAAGAGTAAAGGGAAATATTTGGGGCAAGCAGAGATCGGGTCTCCAATTCTGGCTTCAGCACTTACAAGACTCAGTTTTCTTTCTTTGTTTTTTGGGGGAGGGCATACCAGGGATCCAACTGAAGGCTACTTGAACACTGAGCCACATTCCCCAGCCCTATTTTTTTGTATTTTATTTAGAGACAGGGTCTCACTCAGAGGATTGCAAGGTGCAGGCCAGCCTGGGCAACTTAATGAGACCCTATCTCAAAATAAAATTAAAAAGGGCCCGGCACAGTGTCACTCACCTGTATTTCCAGTGGTTCAGGAGGCTGAGGCAGGAAAATCCTGAGTTCAAGGTCAGCATCAGCAACTTAGTAAGGCCCTAAACAACTGAGTGAGACCCTGTTTCTAAATAAAATATAAAAAAGGACTGGAGCCAGGCGTGGAGGCCTGTAATCCCAGTGGCTCTGGAGGCTGAGGCAGGAGGATTGAGAGTTCGAAGCCAGCCTCAGCAACAGCGAAGTGCTAAGCAACTCAGTGAGACCCTGTCTCTAAATAAAATACAATACATAGGGCTAGGGATGTGGCTCAGTGGTCGAGTGCCCCTGAGTTCAATCCACAGTACACCCCCTCAAGAAAAAAATGACTGGGGATTTGACTCAGAGGTTAAGCACACCTGGGTTCAATCCCTGGTACCAAATTAATTAATTAATTGATTTAATTAAATTAAAAGGGCTGAGGTTGTAGCTCAGTGGTAAAGCACTTGCCTAACATGTGCAAGGCCCTGGGTTCAACCCCTGCAACCACACACATACACACGAAATCAGAAGATGCTCAGGAAAAAAAATCATTATAATCCTCTTCAAATCTCTCCAACACTTCACAAATATATGATTCACTTGTTAATGCTCTCTGACCACAGAGGCTATTTTATACTTTCTGTTCTCATTCTTTCAGGACAGACACATAGAAAATACTTAATATATAATGTCAAGCCAAAAATAAAAAAAGGTTGAAGGGATATAAATGTGTGTACCAGGGGCTTGCAACCAGGGCTAGGTCCTTATCCTACTCACCACTGTATATCCAGGCCTTAGAACATTGAGCAGCATACTTGGTATGACTTTAAAAATGCATATTGGAATGAATGAATGAACTGTGGAAAACTCTGATGCAATGACCATGGACTGAAGGAGGCATCCAGGAATAAAAACTATGGATTGAGTTAGAGCAGAGGGTTGGGCAACTATTCCTCCCTCACTTCCTTCCTTCTTTTAAAGGTATTTTTAGTTGTAGATGTAAACAATACCTTTATCTCATTTACTTTTATGTGGTGCTGAGGATTGAACCCAGTGTCTCACACATGCTAGGCAAGTGCTCTACCACTGAGCTACAATCCCACTCCCCTTCTTTCTTTCTTTATGAAAGATTTTAATGTTTATATTTACAATTAAAACATGGGAAAATGAATGTATTATATTTGCCTTACAGAAAAGTGCACATTAATTATTTCAGTGAGGCAGACCAAAGGAGCCACAAATGTATTATTAAATTATAATCCACATTAAGCAGGCTTTACTGGGAATGTTCCTTGGTCTTTTTATTGTGCTCTAAAGAGGAAATATTTAGAACACTTTGAAGCATTCATGCCTGTCAAATAAACATAAAATAAGGTGGCAATTTGGCAATGGGTGAAATGTCATGCATGTTTCAACCTGAGAACTTAATAGAGCTGTTGTAGAGAGCTTGATAAGTGAATTCATTAGAGTCTGTTCTTGAAATAACTTATTTTTTAGTGTATAGACAATGAACCACATTCCAAACTTTTGTATTTGGACTCTTAAAGTTTGGGATGTTCTTCAAAAGCATTCAAACTTCCAATTTTATAAATGAGAAAACTAGGCCCAGTTGGGGGATAGTGACTTGCTCCCGGCATCATTTGTATTTCTATCCCTCAACATCCTTATCCCAATTGCTTGAGTTTTCAAAGTGCTTTGACACACCTTCTGGTGTCTCAGGTACTCCAAGTGCAAATTGGAGATAATTATAGGAACTATCTCATTCAAAGGTGTTGTAAGAATTAAACAAGATTCCTGGGCACAGTGGTGCACACCTATAATCCCAGCAGCTCAGGAGGCTAAGGCAGGAGGATCACAAGTTCAAAGCCAGCTTCAGCAACTGGCGAGGCACTAAGCAACTCAGTGAGACCCAGTCTCTAAATAAAATACAAAATAAGGCGCTGGGAATATAGCTCAGTTGGTAGAATGCTTGCCTTGCATGCATAAGGCCCTGGAATCCCAGCAACTCAGGAGGCTGAGGCATGAGGATGGCAAGTTCAAAGCCAGCCTCAGCAACTTAACGATGCCATAAGCAACTTAGGGAGAACCTATCTCAAAATAAAAAAAAAGTAAAAAGGGCTTGTGATGTGATTAGTGATTAATTGCCCTTGGGTTCAATCCCAAGTACAAACAAACAAAAAGAATTAAACAGGATAACTTGGCCTTCAGTAAGTTTTAGCTATAATTATCTTTATTATAATAATCACTAGCTCTTGGAATCTTCTCCACAGCCTGGGAAGACAGGCAGCATAGCCCTTGCCATCATTTTACCCATGAGCATATTGAAAGATTAGAGGGTTAAATGTCTCATTTGGTTGTAAGTAGCACAATTGCATCTGAAATTCTGATACTGTGTACCCAGTCAACACCTTCAGAATCTTTTCCAATTCTAAAATTCTGTGGTTTCTACTTAAAAGAGTCTCATGGTCAGCCTTTGAAAAACTTTCAGCTTGTTTTGTCTCAGAGGACAAGAAAATAGCAAAGGGTGGGGCGCATACTAGGTAACACTGAAGCTCCCAGTGTTACTGAACTAGGCCCATTTTGCCCACTACACAGTATGCTGATCATTGAAATAGAGTTTTGTAAAAGAGAGAGATTACTTGTAAGGTGGCCGAGAGTGGAGGAGAGTAACCCAAGGCTCAAAAAAAAAAAAAAATTATTGGAACAGCCAGGTTATGTTGGCTCACACCCATAATTCCAACTACTTAGGAGGTGGAAGCAGGAGGATTACAAGTTCAAGGTCAGCCTGGACACTTTACTAAGACCCCCCATCTCAAAATAAAAATAAAAAGGACTAGGAATGTAGCTCAGTGGTAAAGTGCCCCTGGGTTTGATACCCAATACCATACACACACACACACACACACACATAAAATGCATAATTGTGACTTTGACTTGACATGCTGACTCTAAAAATTAACCTCCACATTAGATGTAGAACTGCCATAAAACTAGAGCTACCCCTATTACTAATAGTTACCATTTACTGAGCAACTACTACCCTTTTTAAATTGCATTATCTCATTTAACTACTATAACAATCCTCTTATTAAGTGGAGATTTATAATACTACCCATGATAATAATAATATAATAATAATCACTATAACTTCTTGAATGTCTGACATCTCAGACAGATCACTTGTCCAAAGTTTTTTTTGGGGGGAGGTACCAGGGATTAAACTCAAGGGCACTCAACCACTGAGCCACATCCCCAGACCTAGTTTGCATTTTATTTAAAGACAGGGTCTCACTGAGTTGTTTAGGGCCTCCCTAAGTTGCTGAAGCTGGCTTTGAACTTGCAATCCTCCTGCCTCAGCCTCCTGAGATGCTGGAATTGCAGACATATGCCACTGCATCTGGCCCAAAGTCTTTTAATAGCTCTTAAGTATCAAACCCAGAGTTAGAGCCCATGTTGGTGAGACTGTTCATGTAACACTCATAAAATGTGATGGGCACTGAGAAGTAATTTCTTATTGATCATCGTATCTTTTTTTTATGTGCTGGGGATCAAATCCAGGACCTCATGCATGCTAGGCAAGTGCGCTATCACTGGGCTGAGCAACTAGTCGCTCTATCTTTATGGGAAGTGTTATGATTTAGATATTATGTGTTCCCCAAAGCTCCTGTGTTGATGCAGGAATTTTCAGAAGTGAAATAATTAGATTGTGAGAGCTGTAACCTAATAGGTCCCTCCTAGTTTGAATGGACTGACTGGGAGATAACTGTAGGCAGGGGGGTGTGTGCATAGAGTAGGTGGGTCACTGGGGGCATGCCCTGGAAGGGTGCATCTTCCCTGTGGGCCCATCCCCCTTCTCTCTCCTTCCCAGCTGCCATGAGGGAAGCAGCTTCTCTCTGTAGTACCCTTCCCCTAGGATGCACTGCCTCACCTTGGGCCCAGAGCAATGTAGTTGGCCAACTACAGACCAAGACCTCTGAAACCATGAGCCCCAAATAAACTTTTCCTCCTGTAAATTGTTCTTGTGGAATATTTTGGTCACAGTGACAAAAAGCTGACTAAAACTGAAGTTTTGTCTAAAAGCCTTAAAACGTTGTTTGGATTGAGAACATATATTTGAAAACTGGCATTTAAATCCTGGTCAACAGGCACGGTGTCACATACTCGTAATCCTAGTGACTCAGGGGGCTGAGGCAGGAGGATCTCAATGAGGCCAGCTTCAGCATTTTACAGACACACTGTCTCCCAAAATAAAAAGCACTGAGGAGGGCTGCGGTTGTGGATCAGTGGTAGAGTGCTTGCCTAGCATGCATGAGGCACTAGGTTCGATCCCCAGCACCACATAATAAAATAAAATAAAGGTATTGTGTCCTTCTATGACTAAAAGAAAAGCACTGGGATATAGGTCAGTGGTAAAGTACATTTGGGTTCAATCTCCAGTACCCTGCAAAAAATATCCTGATCAAGACCCAAATGGTTTCCCTGCCGCCCTGTCAGTTGTTGAGCTGGATTGCTTTGTTTTTTTTTTTTTTTTTTTTTTTTTTTTTTGGTACCGGGGATTGAACTGAGGGGCACTAGACCACTGGGCCACATCCCCAGACCTTTTTTGTATTTTATTAGAAGCAGGGTCTCACTGAGTTACTAAGTGCCTCGCCATTGCTGAGGCTGGCTTTGAACTCGAGATCCTCCTGCCTCAGCCTCCCAAAGTGCTGGGATTACAGGCTTGCTTGTGTTTTTTCTAAAACTATTTGTATGGGTTCTTTTTTCTTTTTTGGGGGGGTGCAGGGTATTGGGGAATTGAACTCAGGGGCACTCGACCACTGGGCCACATCCCCAGCCCTTTTTTGTATTTTATTAGAGACAGGGTCTCACTGAGTTGCTAAGTGCCTCACTATTGCTGAGGCTGGCTTTGAACTCACGATCCTCCTGATTACAGGCGTGCACCACCATGCCTGGCCAAACTAAATAGTACATTCATCTTTTTTTTTTCAGTGTTGGGAATTGAACCCAGGGCCTTAGTGCATGCAAGGCAAGCATTCTACCAACTGAGCTATATCCCCAGACCCTTATTTTGTATTTTATTTAGAGACTGGGTCTCACTGAGTTGTTCAGTGTCTCACCAGTTGCTGAGGCTGGCTTTGAACTTGTGATCCTCCTGCCTTAGCCTCCTGAGCTGCTGGGATTATAGGTGTGTACCACTGCGTCCTTTGTGTATCAGATCTTTTTTAAAAGTTGATTTGTAGTGGGCGTGATGGCACACGCCTGTAATCTCAGTACCTCGGGAGGCTGAAGCAGAAAGAGTGAGAATTCAAAGCCAGCCTCAGCAATTTAGGGAGGACCTAAACAACACAGCGAGATCCTGTCTCTAAATAAAATATTAGAAAGGGCTGGAGATGTGGGTAGGTGGTTAAGCACCTCTGGGTTCAATCCCTAGTACCAAAAAAAAAAAAAAATCATCATTTTTTGAGGTAGCTATTTTTTTTCTATGAACATCTGTTTGATAGAAGCAATGCCTGAAATTTTGAACATTAGATAATTTAAGAAGCTCTGATAAAAGTTTGTTCATGACCTTTAAACTGATTTCCATTCTGCAATGGGCTAGAAATTTGGAAGCCAGTTTCTGCAACAACACTCTGGGTGATTGAGGGCAACCCATCTCCCCTCTATTGTCTTCAGTTTTCTTTCCCTAAAATTCAGATTGTATTTTAAGAACCCACCCAATTCTAATTTTAAGATTTGAAATATTCCTGGGTTTTCTTAAATACCTGGATTATTTTAGTTATTATAGATGGTTACTTTTACCTTATTATTTACTAAATATAATTATTGCCTAGGATGTTGCATTACTCAGGGTTCTCTAGAGGAACAGAATCAACAGGAAGTATGATCATAGAAAGAGGATTTTAGATTGGCTTACACAACCAGAAGCTGGATAATCCATAATGGCCATCTGCAGGCTGGAGAGCTAGAGGAACCAGTAGCTGCGCAGTCCAAGAAGCTGAAGCCTCAGAATAAGAGGGGTCAATGGTGCTAACCCAGACTGAGATGGAAGGCTTCTGGAAACTCCCTGGAGAATCCCTGGCAGAGGCCGCTTTGGAAGAGTGAGGGAGTCAGAGCCTGATATCCTCAGGTGATCACAGCAGCAATCAGAAACCTATTCAAGCTGGGCATGGTGGCACACACCTGTAATTCCAGTGGCTGGGGAGGCTGAGGCAGGAGGATCATGAATTCAAAGCCAGTCTCAGCAAAAGCGAGGCACTAAGCAACTCAGTGAGACCCTGTCTCTAAATAAAATACAAAATAGTGCCGGGGATGTGGCTCAGTAGCCGAGTGCCCCTGAGTTCAATCCCTAGAACCAAAAAAAAAAAAAAAAGAAAGAAAGAAAGAAATGAAAAGAAAAATGCAGAGAATTTTCTGAACAATTGTGAAAAATGCTTTAAAAATATTTCTTCCTGGGGCTGGGGCTGTAGCTCAGTGGTAGAGCACTAGCCTAGGATGGGTGAGGCACTGAGTTAGATCCTCAGCACCACGTAAAAAGTAAATAAATAAATTAAAGTGATAAAAATATATTTTAAAAAATATTTCTTTCCACCAAGCATGGTGGCGCACCCCTGTAATCCCAGTGGCTCAGGAGGATCACAAGTTCAAAGCCAGCTCAGCAACTTAGGAAGATCCTAAGCATCTTAGAGAGATCCTGTCTCAAAGTAAAAAAATAAAAAGAGCTGGGGATGTAGCTCAGTGGTTAAGCGTCCCAGGGTTCAATCCCCAGAACTAAACACACACACACACACACACACACACACACACACACACACACACACATTTCCTTTTACAAGCTTGATATTATAGATGAGCTCTATTTCATCCTTTCTATGACTTCCTGAGAATCGAATTTAACTATTGTGCTGTCTCCATATTTGTTGTATTTTCTAATCATTATTTTTCCAAGAATGTTCTTTCCTTTTGATTGCTTTTTGTGATTTTTCTCTATGTAATATAGTCTCTAATCTTCTTGTGGGTCTTTTTGATCTTTTCATTATCTGTTTCCTTCAGGATCAGATATTTTTTGTTCATCTTGTACTTCTTTTATGTCGTTGTTTTCTCTCAAATACTTGATGTTCCTTGGCTGACCATTTATGTTTATGATCAGAGGACTTTGATGAATATGAGGAGTAGCTTTGGGGGTTGGGTGGTATAGCTCAGTGGTAGAATGCTTGCCACGCATGTACAAGGCCCTGTGTTGGATTTCCAGCCCGGGGAGAGAGAGAGAGACACACACACACACACACACAACAGAGAGAGAGAGAGAGAGAGAGAGAGAGAGAGAGAGAGAGAGAGAGAGAGAGAGAGAGATGGGGGGTGGGGAGAGCTTTGCCTTTGTGTAAATCTATTTACTCCAAGGTCACCTTCCCTGAAAAGACTGCTTGGCTGCAGCCTCTATGTAAGCAGATGGGTCCCTCAGTAAGCAGGCTTCCCTTTAGGCATTGGACAGAGAAACCCTCTCAGGAGTCCTCCCAGCCCCTGCTTTGCCAACACAAGGAGGACCTGATTCTTAGTGTATTTTAACCCTGGGTGCTGCTGCCTTTCCTTTTTGCCCTCTGGGCCTACTGTGGAGGTTGGAAGTAACACCAGGTTCTGTCTGCCTCTCTCCTTTATTGCAATATCCTACACCCATTCCTTGGGGCCATCCAAGGCAAATTTTCTACTCTATAAAGGAATCAATTCTTGTGTTGGGCACTAGTTACACATGACACTTTTATACCTAGAACATAGGAGTGACCTTCTATCCCAGCTGTTCAACCCTGACTTCTGTCCCTCAAACAACTCTGCTCTGTGTGTACTTGTCAACTTCAAGACCTATGGCCTACTCCTATGGCTTACTACAGCAGGTCTCTATCATTAACTATTGTGTCTCCAGAGACTATCACAAAGTAGATACCCACAAAGTAATTATTCCATGATTAAATGATCAGAACCAAATTATGAAAGACTTGGTGCCAGGTTTTCTTTATCCTCAAAAAAGGAAGGATGTGGATCAGTGGTTAAGTGTCCATGGGCTCAAACCCTGGTACCAAAAAAGAAAAAAAAAGAGTAAAAGGAAAAGAAAAAAAGAAAACTTGGGGGAAGAGCCTTCTAAGCAGAGGGAACAGTGACTACAAAGGCCCTGAAGTATATAGAAACTATTTGGAATTTAGGTTCATTGTGCCATTCAATAATGAGAAGCTGACCTCAGGGTGGTTGTTTGATTGGTTGGTTCTGTCATCTGGGCTCCAAGACAAATGATTAATTTCTAGGCAGGATGATCAATCAAAGAAGAAATTCTGAGAAGATAATGCCCACTAAGGGGATCCTTGGTCTGGATGCCAGAAGGTGAGAGGGATTCAACCTTGAACTAGGGAGCCAATGTCCCTCTGGAAAAAAAATCATGGGCCATGCACGGTGGTGCACATCTGTAATCCTGGAAGCTCAGGAGGCTGAGGCAGGAGGATTGCGAGTTTAAAGCCAGCCTCAGCAAAAGAGAGGCAATAAGCAACTCAGTGAGACCTTGTCTCTAAATAACATACAAAATAGGCCTGGGGAGGTGGTTCAGTGGTCAAGTGTCCAGGAGTTCAATCCCTGGTACCAAAATAAAATAAAAAAAGATCATGGATGTAAAGACAGAGTTTCTTTCAGGTCCCTCTGATGTTAATATTGTGGTAGGCAGAATAATAGTCCCTCACAGATGTCCATTTCCTAATCCCTAACATCTGTGAATATGTTGTCACATGGCAAGGAGGTTTCTAATCAGCTAACCTTAAGATTAGGAGATTATCCTGGTTTATCCAGGTGGGCCCAATATAAGGACAAGGTCCTTATAAATGAAAGGAGGCAGGAGAGTCTGTGTCAGATTGATTTAATGTGAGAAAGGCTTGACCTATCCCTTTGAAGACAGAGGAAGATGTTCACGAGCCAAGGAATGTGGTGGCCTCTAGAAGTTGGACAAAGCAAGGAAATGATGCTCTCCTGGCACCTCTACAAAGGAGTGAAGGCTTGCACCTTAAATGTATCAGCAAAAATAAATATAGTAAGGAAGATCAGAAGATCAAAGGCCTTCCTCTCTGGCTTCATATTACCAGTCAGTAGAATGGTGGATGTTTATTAATTCTGTGGTGTTTAAAACTTTTTCAGCTATTGTGATGGGTAACTTTTCATTTTAACTTGACTGGACCACAGGGTCAAGAATGTTTGATCAAACATTCTGGATGTGTCTGTGAGGCCATTTTGGCATGATAGTAATATTTAAATCAATAGACTAAGTAAAGCAGCTAGCCTCCTGTACAGTATGTAGGCCCCATTCAATCAGTTAAAAGCCTAAATAGAACAAGAAGGCCAACCCTCTCCAGATTCAGAGAGAAATCTTCTTGCCAGGTGATCTGGAGGTTTTTTTATTTTTATTTTTTTGAGGGGGTGGGTGGGGAACTGGGGATTGAACCCAGGGGTGCTTAACCACTGAGCAACATCCCCAGCCCTTTTTTTCCTTAACATTTTTTTTTTTTTAGTTTGTAGATGGACACAATATCTTTATTTTATTTTTTATGTGGTGCTGAGGATGGAACCCAGTGCCCCACTCGTGGAAGGTAAGCGCTTTACCACTGAGCCACAACTCCAGCCCACCCCCACCCCCACCCTTTTTATTTTTTAATTTTGAGACAGGATCTTGCTAAGTTGCTAAGGGCCCCTGCTAAGTTGCTGAGGCTGGCTTTGAACTTGCAATCCTCCTGTCTCAGCCTCCCAAGCTGCTGGGATTACAGGCATGTGCCACTGTGCCCGGTTGCCCTGTGATCTTTGAACTGGGACATTGGCTTTTTCCCTGCTTTTGGACTCAAACTGAGACATCTTCCTGGATCCCCATATCACCAACTCCCCATGCAGTTCACATGACCATATAATAAATCTTATTGGTTTTGTTTCTCTGGGGAATCCTGAATAATGCAGCCAGAAAAGTTCAATATCAGTAATGAATTAAAGTGAAAGTGCTTCAGTTGTCACAGAGTTGGGTGGGCCTAAAGCAATCCATTCAAAGTCCCTTTCTTCCTCTGGGTTACAGATTTTTTTTTGGTGGGGGGGTTACCAGGGATTGAACTCAGGGGCACTCAAACACTGATCCACATCCCCAGCACTATTTTCTTTTAGATTTCATATATATATATATATATATATATATATATATATATATATATATTAATTTGTTGATAGATCTTTATTTTATTTATTTATATGTGGTGCTGAAAATCAAACCCAGTGCCTCACACATGCCAGGCAAGTGCACTTCCACTGAGTCATGGCCCCAGCCCTCCCCCAGCACTATTTTTTTAAATATGTATTTATTTGTTTTAGTTGTACACAATGCCTTTTTTTAATTTCTATGTGGTGCTGAGGATCGAACCCGGGCCGCGCACATGCCAGGTGATCACTCTACTGCTGAGTCACAACCCCAGCCCCCCAGAACTATTTTTTTATATTTTATTTAGAGACAAGTTCTCACTGAGTTGTTTAATAATGCCTCGCTGTTGCTGAGGCTGGCTTTGAACTTGTGATCCTCCTGCCTCAGCCTCTCAAGTGCTGGGATTATAGGCATGCGCCACTGCACCTGGCAGAGTTCCAGATTTTTTATGAAAGCCATCTATCCATAGCATCATTTAGCTCTTAAATTTCATACTTGTTTCTTTTTGTTCTAAAATAAAAGTGCAAATTGAAAAATACAAGTATTCCAGTGTATTCTTTTTTACCTTTATTCTTATTTATATTAGTTTCCCACAGACTTATTATCTTCAATTGTGGAGGTCAGAGTTCAAAATAAGTCTCACTGAAGTAAAATCAAAGTGATGGTCTATTTGCTTGTCTTTCCCACTTCTTAGACGTCATCTTCATTCCTTGGTCATGACCTCTTTCTCCATCTTCCAAACCAGCAGTACAGCACTGTCAACTCTTTCTGATGCTGACCCCCTACTCCATTTTTCACTTATAAAGGATTCTTGTGATTACATTGGGCATGCTTGAACAATCCAGGATAATCTCCCCATTTTGTCAGTTAATTAGCAACTTAATTTCATCTACAACCTTAACTCTCCATTGCTATGTACAGCAGTATATTCACAGCTTCTGGGGATTAGGGTGTTTATATCTTTGGAGAACATTATTTTGCCCACCACATTATTCCTTAGTGGTGGCCACTAACAACAGTTTATTCCAGAAATATGCTATGTATATACAAGTGTTCATTCATGTGTAACACACACATTCATGCACACATGTAGATGTTTTAAGTACAATATTGTTCTCTAGCCTTTCTTTTCTTCAATTACAATACATTTTGGTCTTCTATATCATCCCCTATGGATCCCCCCCCCTTTTTTTTTTTCCTAATACTGGAGATTGAATTCAAGGATGCTCTACCATTGCAGTGCATCCCCAGTCCTTTATTTTATTTTTTTTAAGGTTCTTTATAGTTTTCCCAGTTTGGCCTTGAACTTGTAATGTTCCTGCCTAAGCCACCTGACTCCCTGGGATTATAGGTGAGCACCACCATGCCCTAATATTTTTAATTTAAACAAGAGAAGAATTATTATTTTTTTTAACCATAAAGGACATTTTGTAGTAAAAGTGTCCATCAAAGATGGGTCCCACCTTGTGGTTTCCTTAGTAGGCCATCAGTCTCATCCAACAATAGAAAGATCAGCCATTCCTTAGAGTGCAGGTAAGGAAGAGAAATTGGGTGCTGGTACTCTGACAGTAAAGTAGCATCTCTGATTTCACTGACTACAACAATTTCTTCAACTGAATTTTCTTTAAAATTAAAAAGAATTAAGTTGCAGTGGCAGAGAAGCAAGGGTTGTGTTTAAAACATAAAGTGGACCACTGTTATACTTTTGCTTCAGGGAACTCCTGCCTTCTCTTCCTGAACAGTACAGGTTGTTCCATCATGGTCCACTTTGAGAAAAAGAAAAATGAACTCATAAAAGTTGCGACAACTTTGGCCATTTGCATGATCCCTGCCCTATGTATGCCTTGCCCAGTCCCCTGCCATGTGCCACTGTGGACCTCTGGACTGCTATGATGCTGAATGCCCTTAACTGTCCATGCCCAACCTGATAGAGAACAAGGACTTTGGGTTACTTCCCCAACTTTGCCCCCTTTCAGCAAGAAGCAGCTTGGAGATGTCATTGCCCATTTTTCCATAGACATGTAATGTAGAAATTGACAGTGGGAAAATGTAACAGTGGTCCACTTAATGATTTGAATATAGCCCTTGCTGCTCTGCCACTGCACTTGTTTTTAAAATGGACATGTTCCTTTCACTTCCTCTCTCCCTGCTCCTACCTAATCTCTCCCCCTCCCTAATCTCAGGAAAAACAGGATTACCTCCCTTCCCCATCTCAGGCAGAGTTACCTGTCCTTGAACATACACCCACCATAAGAACCAAGTAATGCAGACTTTGGGGATGGCACCAGAAGATCTCAGAAATGACTATCTCCTAAATTAACAAGTAAATCACAACTCCAACAGAGAACACATGGAATATAACCTTTGAATTACCTCTTTAAAAGTTCCCTGCTCCCCTTGATGGGCAGAATCACAGCCTCTGGGATAGGAGTCCCCTGTGCTTCTCCTTTGCTAGCAAAGCAATAAACCTTCTTTTTCCTTTTTCTCACAAAAAAAGATTATATGTACATAAGATCATTCAAAGTACAAAAGTATGTACAGTGAAAAGAAAATCTCCTTCTTACCATAAACCACAAAACAACTACCACTAACTGCATCTTGTGTGACCTTCTACATTTATATGCACATATAAATACCTATCTAAGTATACGCAGGCATGGTGGTGCACACCTGTAATCCCAACTACTTGGAAGGCTGAGACAACATGATGGCAAGTTTGAGAACCACTTGGCAACTTAGTGAGGGCTTGTCTCTAAAAATAAAAAATAAAAAGGTCTGGGGATGTAGCTCAGTGGTAGTGTACCCTTGAGTTCAGTCTCCAGTGGTGCCAAAAATAACAACAAAAATTGAAAAAAGGGTTGGGAGACATGAGGCTATGGCTCCATGTTACAGTGCTTGCCTAGTATGCACAAGCCCTTGAATTCAATCCTCAGCACCACAAAAAAAAAAAAAAAAAATTAAAGAGACTAAGGATGTATCTCGGTGATAGAGTGCCATTGGATTCAGTTCCTAGTCTCACTTAAAAAAAAAGAGAAAAAGAAAAAAAGTACACACATATGGATATGTCTTTTTAAATTGTAGATTCACGTGCAGTTGTAAGACATAAAGCAGACTGATTCCATATACCCTTCACCCAAATTCCCCAGGGGTCACATCTTGCATAACTATAGAACACTATCACAACCAGGAAACTGACATTGACACAATCCACTGCCCTTATTTGGAGTCCATTAGTTTTACGTGGTGTGTACATGAGCATGTGTTTAGTCATATGCAGTTTTTTGACATGTAGTTACATGTGATCACAAACACAGTCAAGACAGAACAGTTTCATCACAAAGATGCCTTGTGCTATACTTTCATCCAAGGTCCTTAAGCTTTTTAAAAATATTTTTTTGTAGTTGTAGATGGACAGCATGCCTTTATTTTATTTGTTTATTTTTATGTGGTGCTGAGAAGTGAACCCAGTGCCTCACACATACTAGGCAAGTGCTCTACCATTGAGCCACAACCACAGTCCTTAAGCTTTGACAACCACGGCTTTATTCTTCATCTCTATAATTTGTCATTTTAGGAATAAATGGAATTTTATAGTATGTAATCTTTTGCTCTCCTTTTTTGTTTTTGTTTTTAGTACTGGTGTACTAGGGGTTGAATCCAGGGGCACTTTGATCTTTATCCCCAGTCCTTTTTATTTTTTATTTTGAGACAGGATCTCACTAAGTTTCTGAGACTGGTCTCAAAATTATGATCCTCCTGTCTCAGCTTCCTGAGTTGGTGTGATTACAGGCGTGCACTACCATACCCAGCTAGTATGTAACCTTTTGAGATTGGCTGTTTTTCACTTAACATAATTCTTTTGAGATTCATCCAGGGTGTTGTGTATATCAATATTTCATTCCTTGTTATTGCTGAGTAGTATTCCATGGTATGGATGCACCACAATTTGTTTCACCGTTTTAAAATGGAAGGTTGTTTTGGTTTCTTCTGATTTTTGGCTAACATGAATAAATATTTCACTTCATTTCCTTTCTGAAAATGACCTATGACTTATCATTGCCTACATAAGGGATCTTTAATTTGTGTTCTATGAGCTCCTAGGGAATTAATTAACTTCCTGAAATTATATTTAGAATATAATTTGTCTGTAAAGAGGATCCATTGCTTTTTTTTTTTTTTTTTTTTTTTTTTGGTACTGGGAATTGAACCCAGGGACACTTAACCACTGAGCCACATCCCCAGCCCTTTCTTATATTATATTTAGAGACAGGGCCTTGCTCAGTTGCTGAGCCTAGCTATGAACTCTCGATCCTCCTGCCTCAGCCTCCTGAGCTGCTGGGATTACAGGTGTGCACCACCACACCCAGCGATCCATTGCTTTTCTGAGAGAGCATTCATGTATAGGTTTTTGTGTCATGTTAAGTTTTTATATGAAAATCATTGAACTTGACACCAAAAGCAAAATTCATAAAAGAAAAATGTGACAAACCAAACCCTATTAAATTTTATTTTAAAAGCCAGGCACAGTGGCACACACCTGTAATCTCAGTTGCTTGGGAGGCTGAGACAGGAGGATTGCGAGTACAAAGCCAGCCTCAGCAATGGCGAGGCACTAAGCAACTCAGTGAGACCCAATCTCTAAATAAAATCCAAAAAAAAGGTCTGGGGATGTGGCTTATTGGTCTACTACCCCTGAGTTCAACCCCCAGTACCAAAAAACAAACAAACAAAAAAACACTCCCAATGGAAAATGGACATAAAATTTGAAGAGGCATTTCACAATGAGCACATGAAAAGATGGTCAGCATCATTCATCATTAGGGAAATGAAAATTAAACTATAATGAGATATTACTACATAGCTAGCCAATGTGTAAAATAAAAATAAGCAATTAGGCTTATCATGCCTGTAATCCCTGCAGTTTGGGAGGCTGAGACTGGAGGATGGTCAGTTCGAAGCCTGCCTCAGCAATTTACCAAGGCCCTAAGCAACCCAGTGAGATCCTGTCTCTAATAAAATATTTTTTAAAAAGGGCTGTGGATGTTGCTCAGTGGCTATGCACCCCTGGATTCTATCCCTGGTACTCCCCAAACAAACAAAACAAACAAACATAAATTGCTGAGGCTGGTTTTGAACTCAAGATCCTTCTGCCTCACCCTCCTGAGCTGCTGGGATTACATGTGTGCACCATCATGCCCGGCCAGACTGTGTAATTTATAAAGAAAAAAAGTTTTTTCAGTTTACAATTCTGAAAGTGTAAGGTACAAAAGCCATATCTTTTGAGGCCCTTCTTGCTAGTGAGGATTTTCTTCAGAGTCCTGAGGTAGCACAAGGTATCACACTGTGAGAGGGAACAAGTTTGCTAGGCTGGGTCTGTTTTTCTTCTTCTTCTTCTTCTTCATATATATATATATATATATATATGTTGTCAATGTACCTTTATTTTATTTATTTATATGTGGTACTGAGGATTGAACCCAGTGCCTCGCACATGATAGGCAAGTGCTCTATCACTGAGCCACAACCCCAGCCTGTTTCTGTTCTTTAAAGATACTAATTCCACCAGAAGTGGTGCATGCCTATAATCCCAGGGGCTCAGGAGGCTGAGGCTGGAGGATCACAAGTTCATAGCCAGCCTCAGCAATTTAGTGAGGCCTTAAGCAATTTAGCAAGATCCTGTCTCAAAATAAAAATTAAAATGGGCTGGGAATGTGGCTCAGTGGTTAACTTTTTTTTTTTTGTACCAGGGATTGAAGTCAACCAGTGGGCCACATCCCCAGCCCATTTTTTGTATTTTATTTAGAGACAGGGTCTCACTGAGTTGCTAAGTGCCTCGCCATTGCTGAGGCTGGCTTTGAACTCACGATCCTCCTGCCTCAGCCACCCAAGTGCTGGGATTCCAGGCAGGTGCCACCACACCTGGCTTTGGCTCAGTGGTTAAACACCCTGGGTTCAATCTCTGGTACCAAGTAAATAAATAAATAAATAAATAAATAAATAAATAAATAAGCTAATTCCATTCTGGGGACTCTACCCTCATGACTTCCTTTAATCCTAATCACCTCCCAAAAGCCCCACCTTCAAAAAGAATTAACATATAACTTTGTGGATTAAGTTTCCACCCTGTTAATGCCTCCCAGTGAGGATTAAATTTCAACATGAGTTTTGGTGAAGACATTTAAACCATAGCAAGGAACACTGCAAATTGCCTTCCAAAAGGTTTCTATGAGTATATAGTTTTACCAACAGTATATGAAAGTAAATTGGCTGATAAATAATGTATATAAATAAGTTTGGTTTGTTGGGATCTAAAGGGTCTCTTATACCCTTAGGAATAAGAGGCCCTTTTCATTAGCATCTCTCTGTCACCATTGAAACATTCAGTGAAAGACACTTGGTATACCCTTGAGGGTAAAGATTTGTGTTTTTCATCCTTTACCTCTTTCAATTTTTAAGGCCATACCAAGTGAAAACGGCATACATATGAGGGATATAAGGAGTCTTGAAAGCCAGGTGTGGTGGCACACACCTGTAATCCCAGCACTTGGGACGCTGAGGCAGGAGGATCACGAGTTCAAAGCCAGCCTCAGCAACTGCAAGGCACTTAGCAACTCAGTGAGACCCTGTCTCTAAATAAAATACAAAAAAGGGCTGGGGATGTGGCCCACTGGTTGAGTGCCCCTGAGTTCAATCCCCGGTACCCAACAAAAAAAAAAAAAAAAAAAAAAAAAAGGCGTCTTGAAGCTAAATATGGAAATATGGAGTTTGGTCTGCTTATTGGGTGAATCCATAATGGAACCTCATGTTCCTGGAACACAGTAGGAACTCCATGGTATTATCATCCCTGAATAAGCCTTGTACTTTGGAATCTTGGTGCTCAACTGTCACCATTTCTACATGTCCTTTTCTAACTATCTAGACATTAGTTATTAATTCATTCAACAAACACTCATTGAGCAGCAGTGTATTGACATGAAAAAGTACCCTCTCCTGTGATCCCACAACACTTGAATGCATGTGAAAGTTAATAGTAGTGATTCTATTTTGTGATCCAGACCCCCTATCTTGTGGTATGGTGACCACTCTATGAACTTGCTGACATGCTACAAGAAAGTTATTTGGATTTCAGTTTTCAGTTTTTGCTTTTGTTTTTTGCATTGGGGATTGATTCCAGGTGTGCTCTACCACTGAGCAACATCCCCAGCCCTCTGTTTCCTTTTTTTTTTTTTTCCTACCAGGGATTGAATCCAGAGGCCTTTAACCACTGAGCTACATCCTCAGCCCTCTTTTATTTTTTATTTAGAGACAGGGTCTCCCTGAGTTGCTCAAGGCCTCACTAAGTTGCTGAGGCTGGCTTCAAACTCATGATCCTCCTGCCCCAGCCTCCTGAGCCACTGGGATTACAGGTGCACACCACCTTCTCTGGTTGAAAATTACTTGTTGAAAGGAACATCCTTAGGATTGTATAAACTAAACTCTTTTTTAGAACAATGATATGATCTGAGCTGGTCTCTGTTAGACCAATGACAGAAGCAAATTTGTCCTCCAATCATATATATTTTTAAAATTTTTGTGGTGCTCAGTTTACAGTGGTATGTTTCCTTTGTGTCTATTTCCTTATCAGCCTTTTTTTTATACTAGAGATTTAACCTAGGGGTGTTTAACCACTGAGCCACATGCCCAGGCTTTTTATTATTTATTTTGAGACAGGGCTTTGCTAAGTTCCTCAGGGCCTTTCTAAATTGCTGAGACTGGCTTTGAACTCATGATCCTCCTTTCTCAGCCTCCCTAGTTCCTGGGATTATAGGCATATGCCACCAGGCCAGGCTATCATTAGCCTATCTTTTATGCTAGTGACAAGTTAACCTTCCACTTCAATCCCCTATTAAGAAACAAAACATGCCAAAAAGTGAGTAATTGCTTAACTTAGGGTTCTTTATTCTAGGGAGTCCGTTGGTTTCCTAAAATTATATTTAAGATATTTTCCTTTGGAGCAGGTCCATTACTTTTGTTGAAAGGTACTTTTTTTTTTTTTTTTTTTTTTTTTTAACCACAGTGCTTGAGTTTCCATAGAGGAAAGGGACACTCATACTCTCCAGGCAGAATGTTTCTGTTCCTTTTCTACCCCTCATTTATTTCTTCCCACAGGGAGAAAAGTAAGTAATGCTTGTGATGGCCCGATTTCTATTGTTCCCAATTCTGAGCCAGGTTAATATGTTCAGGGTCACTGCCAGTAAATGACCTAACCTCTTGCTTTATTTTTCTGTACAAGTGGCAACTATTCTGTTTCCTGCTTCTGAAACCAGGTTAGGGTTTCTCCTCTCTGTGACTAGATGGCCAATTCTGTTAAATAAAAATTACAGAGGCTCTTTATTTACAGAATATGGATCACATTTTTTCTTTGTTCCTTCAAAGCTGAGCAGGAGTTAGGTTTGGACTAGGCTTCTTAACATACCAGACTAAAAATCAAAGTGGAATTACTCATGTTAAAGTTCAGTGGTCACCAAGCTGAAACTAGCTATTTATCTGACCTTGGCAAAAATCAGGATTAGAGAAATAACAGCCAGATTTCCCAAACAGGCCAGTTTTAATTGGCATGATAATCAAGTTACCTTTGCTTTTATCTTTGTACAAAAGAACTAACCTGAAATAACTGATATTAACCAATCACTTATATTCCTATTGTTCTGTCTCCTGGTCCCTGCCTTGCAAGGAAAGTAACTTTGAAATGACCAAACTGCATTTCGTTCTTATTTCTGTTTCCTTCAAGTCTATACAATCAGCCTCCTTTCTTTGGACCATAGGAACACTTACTCTATTTTATGGAATGAAATTTCCCAGATTCTAGAATTGAAAATAAAACCAATTAAGATTGTTAAACTAAGACTTTCCCAGCCTGCCCACCAAAGAGACACCACCCCAGTGTGGGACTGCTGGGGGGGGGGGGGAAGCCCCGGCCTGCAAGCTTTCCAGCTAGGCCCTCCAAAGGACTTTCCCAGCCTGCCCACCGCGGAAAGGCCACCCCAGCACGGGAAGTCAGGGGAACAAGCCCTGGTCTACAATCTTTCCAGGTTCTCTGTGACTGCTTGGATGTGATCCGAGACAACTGGCTTAAACTGGAAGGGAAAAAAGAAGGGCTTCACAGGGTGCTCTTTGTCTGAGATTTGTTCCTGAGATTTATTCCTGGGTTTGACTTTTTTTTTCTTGTTTGATTGTGTGTTTGTTTGTTTGCTTGCTTTTATTCCTCTTTTCTTTCTTTCTTTTCTTCCTTCTCACTTTTGTCTCCTCTCTTCTTCCCTCATCTTTCCTATTTACACCCTGCCATTGTGTTCTCAACAGAGGCGAAAACAAGATATATGCAGAAATTGGGATTTCTAGAACCAGGGCAACTAAACTACACAGCAAAGCGGTGTTATATGTAGTTTATTCTCTATATTTTGACTCACTTTCTCTTTCCTCTCTTTTACACTAATTCCTACGTCTTTGTCATCTTTTTTTTTCTTTTCCTTCTTTCTTTCTTTCTTCTCTCAATGGTTGCATAAGTTTGGTTTATATATAAACTGGTCTTTCCACTAAATCGTTCACTGTCTTTCTTCTCTCGTCTGCTGATATTAAACCACTTCCACAGAATTCTCCTTTCACACTTCCTAAGAAAGAACAACTCAATACCCTCACTTCCTTCCTACACATATCACCACTGTGTCCAATACTTGAAACTATAAACCCCATTACAAAAATACAGAGTAAATTGGAGACAATATCTGAGTTAACTAAATATGTACATTGTGATCAAACTGTGATTTTCTGAATTCCAAAGCCAGGCAAAGACACAGCCAAAAAAGAAAACTTCAGGCCAATATCTTTAATGAACATAGATGCAAAAATTCTCAACAAAATCCTGGCAAATTGGAGACAAAAACATATCAAAAAGATAGTGCACCATGATCAAGTGGGGTTTATCCCAGGGATGCAAGGTTGGTTCAACATTCGGAAATCAATAAACATAATACATCACATCAATAGACTTAAAGATAAAAACCATATGATCATCTCAATAGACACAGAAAAAGCATTCAAGAAAATACAACACTGCTTTTTGTTCAAAACACTAGAAAAACTAGGAATAACAGGAACATATCTCAGCATCATAAAAGCTATCTATGCAAAGCCCCAGGATAACATTATCTTAAATGGAGAAAAATTGAAAGCATTCCCTTTAAAAACTGGAACAAGACAGGGATGCCCCCTTTCACCACTGCTATTTAACATAGAACTTGAAACTCTGGCCAGAGCAAGTAGACAGACAAAAGAAATTAAAGGGATCCACATAGGAAAAGAAGTCAAATTAGCACTATTTGCTGATGACATGATAATATACCTAGAAGACCCAAAAAACTCTACCAGAAAATTTTTACAACTAGTAAATGAATTCGGCAAAGTAGCAGGATACAAAATCAATACCCATAAGTCAAAGGCATTTTTGTACATCAGTGACAAATCCTTTGAAAGGGAAATGATGAAAGCTACCCCATTTACAATAGCATAAAACAAATAAAATACCTGGGAATCAACTTAACAAAAGAGGTGAAAGACCTCTACACCAAAAACTATAGAACACTAAAAAAGAAATCATAGAAGACCTCAGAAGATGGAAAGACCTACCTTGTTCTTTGATAGGAAGAATCAATATTGTCAAAATGACTATATTACCAAAAGCATTATACAGATTTAATGCAATTCCAATCAAAATCCCAATGACATTCCTCAAAGAAATAGAAAAAGCAGTCATGAAATTCATCTGGAAAAATAAGAGACCCAGAATAGCTAAAGCAATCCTGAGCAAGAAAAGTAAAGTAGGTGGCATCACCATACCAGACTTTAAATTATACTACAGAGCAATAGTAACAAAAACAGCATGGTATTGGCACCAAAACAGACTGGTAGACCAATGTACAGAATTGAGGACACAGAGACTAATACATATAATTTCAGCTATTTTATATTAGACAAAGCCGCAAAAAATGTATAGTGGAGAAAGGATAGCCTCTTCAACAAATGGTGCTGGGAAAACTGGAAATCCATATGCAACAAAATGAAATTAAAGCCTTATCTCTCACCAAATTCAATTCAAAGTGGATCAAGGACCTAGGAATTAGACCAGAGACAATACACCTAATAGAAGAAAAAGTAAGCTCCAATTTCCAACATGTTGGAATAAGCCCCAAGTTCCTTAATAAGAATCCTGTAGCGCAAGAATTAATACCAAGAATTAATGAATGGGATAGATTCAAACTAAAAAGCTTCTTCTCAGCAAAAGAAACAATCAGTGAGGTGAATAGAGAACCAACTAATTGGGAACAAACATTTAATACGTGCACATCAGATAGAGCACTAATTTCTAGAATATATAAAGAACTCAAAAAACTTAACACCAAAAAAACAAATAACCCAATCAATAAATGGGCTAAGGAATTGAAAAGACACTTCTCAGAAGAAGATACACAATTAATCAACAAATATATGAAAAATTGCTCAACATCCCTGGCAATTAGAGAAATGCAAATCAAAACTACTCTAAGATTTCATTTCACTCCAGTCAGAATGGCAGCTATCAAGAACACAAACAACAATAAATGTTGGAGAGGATGTGGGGGAAAAGGCACACTCATACATTGCTGGTGGGACTGCAAAATGGTGCAACCGCTATGGAAAGCAGTATGGAGATTTCTTGGAAAACTGGGAATGGAACCACCCTATGACCCAGCTATCCCACTCCTGGGTCTATTAAGGACTTAAATACAGAATATTACAGTGACACAGCCACTTCAATGTTTATAGCAGCACAATTCACAATAAGTAGGTTGTGGAACCAACCTAGATGTCCCTCAGTAGATGAGTGGATAAAGAAAATGTGGTATATATACAAAATGGAATTTTACTCAGCAATAAAAGAGAATAAAATAATGACATTTTCAGGTAAATGGATGAAGTTGGAGAATATAATGCTAAGTGAAGTTAGTCAATCTCAAAAATCCAAATACCGAATGTTTTCTCTGATATAAGGAGGCCAGTTCACAATGTTGTTGGATGGGGGAACATAGGAGGATTAGAGGAACACTAGAATGGTCAATGGGGAGGGGGGGGAAGGAAGGGAGCAAGAGGGGATGGAGGGGAAAAAATAAAAGGTGGATGAATAAGATGGATATCATTATCCTAAATGCATGACTGAAGATTTGAATGGTATGAATATACATTGTACACAAACAGTGTTATGTAAAAAGATGCTCTATATGTTTATTATGAATTATAATGCATACTACTATTATAAATTAAAAAAGATTGTTAAACTAAATCGTTGTAATTTTTTCCCTTTGACTTGTCTAATTTAGGAGGAAAGGGTAGGAAGTCATTTTGGCCTTGGGGCCATTGTACCTTCTCCAACATAGGGTATCTAATGTTAACATTAACGAAGTTTGTATTTTGATTCCCATCTGATTCTGTATATATTTCTCTATTGTTTCAGATCAGATAGGGAAGGGATGGGATTAATTAGCATCTTTGACTCCACTATCCTACCATATGCATAGCCATTCATTCAATGCTTAGAGGATCCCATTACACCCCCACACACTCACAGGCACATACACCCTTACCTGAAGACCCTGCAGGATAAACCACTGCCCTTAGCCAGCACAGTGATGCACACCTGTAATCCTAGTGGCTCAGGAGGATGGCGAGTTCAAAGCCATTCTCAGCAAAAAGCGAGGCACTAGGCAACTCAGTGAGACCCTGTCTCTAAATAAAATACAAAATAGGGTTGGGATGTGGCTCAGTGGTTGAGTGACCCTGAGATCAATCCCCAGTACCCACCACCCACCCAAAAAGTCCACTGCCTTTTATCTTGAATTCAAGTTCACAAACTGGCCTCTCCACACTTATCCCTTCCCCTGTCTCCCCTAACAAATCCTCTGTTTCAGTCCATTCCACCCACCTGTATTCCAGCCCCTGAATCTGTACTTAGCCATTTCCTCTCCCTGAAAACTCTGTGAAAACTCTCCTGACCATTCCAGCACAGAGTGGAAATGTATTTATTGTCCCTACCATAAGTTCAGGTTAATTTTTCTCTGTTTTTGTCTATGTGTCTATTCTCCCACAACTAGATTTGGGGCCCTGTGTAACAATGGTTCACTTCACCTTTTGAATATAGCCCTTAATGCTCTGAAACTTATTTTAAAATGGACATATTTTTCTTTTCCTCTTATCCCTCTCCCACTCCGTGACCTGGGGATGGGGAACAAGATTACCTTTTCCATTCCTAGGCCAAGTTATCTGTCCTTGAGCGCACACCTGCCACAGGAAGGAGATGTTACTGAAAGATCTCGAAAGTGCCTATCTCCCTAATAAATTAACAAGTGAATTTCACCACATCATCAGGGAGCACCTGGAACCCCTGTCAGGGTATATCTGTAATTCAGCCTTGAGGAGCTTCTTCTTTTTTTGGTACTGGGGATTGAACTCAGGGGCACTCAACCACTGGGCCACATAATACCCCCAGCCCTTTTTTGTATTTTATTAGAGACAGGGTCTCACTGAGTTGCTAAGTGCCTCGCCACTGCTGAGGCTGGCTTTGAACTCGTGGTCCTCCTGCCTCAGCCTCCAAGTGCTGGGATTACAGGCATGCACCACCGCGCCTGGCTTGAGGAGCTTCTTTAAAAGCCTCTGTTCCTGCTGATGGACAGAATCACAGCCTCTGGTCAAAATTCCCCCTGTGCTTCTCCTTTGCTAGTAAAGCAATAAACCTTCTTTTACCTTTTTCTCAAGACAAGGACGATCTTTCTGTAACACCTAGAGAGCATGGATCACATGATCTCTTGTTCCCTCAAAGCTTAGTAGGAGTTAGAATCTCAATAAATATTTGTGGCTATAATTTATCCTCTCTTTTTCTCCCATTTGGAGCACTAGTTTCCTCAACTAGTGGTTTTAAGCGTATGAAATTAAATGTGTACTGTATACCTGAAAATTTCTAAAAAATATATAAATAATGGTAATAGACCAGCTTATAAAAATATATTAAGAGTTTCCATTTATTGGTGCTTACTAACTCAGTGAGACCCTGTCTCTAAATGAAAAATAAAAAGGGCTAAGGATGTAGCTCAGTGGTTAAGCACTGAACAGTGGTTTAATCTCTGTTACTTAAATAAATAAATAATAACTGATGCCTGGGTTCTGCCTCCAGGGATTCTAATCTAATTAGCATGGGGTGAAGGTGAGCACTGAGAGTTTTCAAACTCCCCAGGTAAGGCAAATGTGCAGCCAGGACCAGGCTCTTGATTTCTATACTTCGCTTTTTCCAGTGTGGAGAAAAGTCTGAGATTTGGAGAGCAGCTATTTACTGAGCTAATGCAGCCAAGCAAGAACTCACAACCAGAGGCATGTGGTTTGGACAAAACCAGGTTCTCCCCAGAATGTCCAGCCAGGTGATGGGGCTCATTTGGACATGGAACAGGAGTTTGGCCAATTACATGGGACTTTCAAGTAATAGGCCAATTGGCAACTGACTTTTACAGATCCCCTGCCCATCCCTGATAGTCACTCATTTACTTTATAAATGGGCCAAGGCTTAAAGCAAAAGGTACTTTGTACCCCATATTTTAAGGCTGGAGTACTACCAACTATTAGGACGAGTCACTAGTGCAAAAAAGTAAAGATGAGGACTAGTATATATCCTTTCCATGAAAGTTGCAAAGCCACTGCCCTGTCACTGTCGGATGCTGCTGGGGCTTACAGGAAGTAGCTTCAGGAGGGATAGAGGCCTAAGGCACTGCCAGGTGGAGCAGGGCCTTGGACAAGCCCTTCAACAACAACAATTTCTTCCTCTTCCTCTTCCTCCTCCTCCCCCTCCTCTTCTTCTTCCTATTATTTTTCCTCTTCCTTTTCTTCTTACTCCTCCTCTTCTTCTTCTTCCCCTTCCTCATATTCTTCCTCTTCCTCTTCTTGCTCTTCCTCATCTTTCTCCTCTTCCTCTTCTTCCTCTTTCTCCTCCTCCTCCTCTTCTTTTTCTTTTTCCTTAAGTGATGAATTATTTTAAAACTTTATTTTTATTTATGTGGTTCTGAGGATCAAACCCAGGGCCTCACACATGCAAGATGAGCACTCTACCACTGAGCCATAGCCCCAGTCCCCAGGTGCCCCCCCTCTTTTTTTGGTACCAGGGATTGAACCCAGAGGTGCTTAACCACTGAGCCACATCCCCAGCCTTTTTTATTTATATTTTTTATTCTGATAGATGGTCTTGCTAAATTGCTTAGGGCCTCAAACTTGAGATCCTCCTGCCTCAGCCACCCAAGCCACTGGGATTACAGGTGTGCACCACCACGCCCTACGCTCCTCAACTTCTTGATCTTTGAGGAGAAAGTAAGATATACATGGCATATATCTCCAAGCCCAATATTGTCACAGAAGGACAGATAAGATTGGAGCTCATGGTGTTGCCAAAAACCACCACAGTTGGGGACAAAGAGTTTTCATTAGAAGAATATGATATTATGCCTCCATCAGGGCATGGTGCAATTGAGGGAAGATTCAGCTGAGAAATGGAAAATAAATAAAGTAAAACAGGTTTCTTTGTATACCCCCAATGAGTTGAAGTACTTCAATAAACTTGTTACATTTTTTATCACCTCTATTAGCCTAAAAACACCTTATAAAGTAGGTGCTTATATTTCTATTTTATAGATGAGGGAATTGAAAATCAGAGAAAGTGAGTAACATATCTAAGTTCACATAGCAGGGAAATACAATCATCCCTTGGTATCTGTGGGGGATTGGTTCCAGGAACCCCTATAGATACCAAAACTTGAGGATGCTTAAGTCCCTTATATAAAATTATATAGTAGCTGGACATGGTAATGCACACCTGTAATTTCAGCAGCTCAGGAGGCTAAGACAGGAGGATCTCGAATTCAAAGCCAGCCTCAGCAAAAAGCAAGGTGCTAAGCAACTCAGGGAGACCCTGTCTCTAAATAAAATACAAAATAGGGCTGGGAATGTGTCCCAGTGGTCGAGTGCCCTTGAGTTCAGTCCTCAATACCTCCCCCCAAATAGTATAGTATTTGCATAGAATTTTTTAAATTTCTTTTTTAGGGGGCTGGGGCTGGGGCTGTATCTCAGTGGTATAGCACTTGCCTAGCATGTGTGAGGCACTGGGTCCAAATATCAGCACCGCATATAAACAAATAAATAAAGGTCCATTGACAACTGAAAAATTATTTTAAAAAACAACAAAAAACAAGAATTTCTTTTTTAGTTGTAGATGGGCACAATACCTTTATTTTTGTTTATTTATTTATTTTATGTGGTGCTGAAGATCGAACCCAGTGCCTCACACATGCAAGGTGAGCACTCTACCACTGAGCCACAACCCCAGCCCCACATAGAATCTTATGTACATTCTCCCATCTACTTTAAATCATGTGTAGATTATTTACAATATCAAATACAACATAATTCTGTGTAAACAGTTGTTATGGTATATTATTTAGGGAATAACGATAAGGTGGTATAAGCTTGTACATGTTCAATACAGATGCAATTGTTTGTTTGTTTTTTTTTTTTTGCACCTGGGATTGAACTCAGGGGCACTCGTTCACTGAGCCATATCCCCAGCCCTATTTTGTATTTTATTAGAGACAGGGTCTCACTGAGTTGCTAAGTGCCTCGCCATTGCTGAGGCAGGCTTTGAACTAGTGATCCTTCTGCCTCAGCCTCCTGAGCCACTGGGATTACAAATGTGCACCACTGCGCCTGGCTGCAATTGGTTTTGGAAAATATACTTTCATCTGTGGTGGTCAAATTTGCACATGCAGAACCTTTGAATATGGAAGGGCAACTGTAAATGACAGAAGCATGATTTGAACCCAAGTCTACTCAGCTACAGAGTTATGTTTCTTCTTCTGCACCTGGCTTCCTTACATGGGAGACAAGGAAGAAGGCACCGTCATGTAGTAGTAGAGAGATTTCAGTGGATACTCAGATTGTCCAATATGTATTCTTCCCACTTGGTGACCTTTCTCCCCCTTTAGCTACCAGGGGCTTGATTCCTCAGAGTAACACTGAGGAAGTTCTAGTTCATTCCCTGCTCCAAGTTTCTGTCAATATGCTTCTTTGTCGCTTCAAGTTGGAACCCAAATTTAAAGCTGAGTCCTTGTCCAGGCTACTCTGGGTGTTGTACTTATCTGCCAGACCACACAGCTGTACCTATCCCATAATGCCTATCTCTATTCTTCATGGGCAGACTCCAGCACCACTTATGGGATCCTCACAGGCAATGTAGTCCCCCTGCAGTAAACTGGGCCTTGCCCTGAGATCTGACAGATCTGCTTCCTATAAAGCATGACCTCAATATGAGGGCATGAATTGGTAGGTTAAGAAAATCATGTGCTGCATGTCATTCCAGCAATTCAGGGGGGCAGAGGCAGGAGGATTGCAAGTTGGAGGTCAGCCTCAGCAACTTACTGAGAACCTGTCTCACTGAGGAAGTAGCTCAGTGGTAAAGGGACTCCAGGTTAAATTCCCATTATAAAACAATCAAATACTACTTAGCTTGAGTACAGAAAAAATCCTCTTCTTTTAATAGAGAACAATATTCTTATACAGATATTTACTATAGCCCAAGCAAAGAAAGAAACCTCTACCCTAAGCTTCTTGCTAAATATCTTCTTCATGGGTTATGACCTATTAGTCACAGGAATTTTGTTAATGTTGATACTAAAATTCTTTTCTTAAAAGCATTCACATAACAAATAGCAGCAAACATTTCACAGTTATTTATGAAGATTTCAAAATGAGGAGCAACACTACCCTTTAATCCAGTCTAGTTTCACTGGGGCTGCCAAAGCAACCTCAAGATTGTCTCATCAAGACTCACTAGGCCTGAAGATTTTCAGCGCTGAGAGGTAGGTGATAGGAAATGCAATAAAACCTTATTAGGTTGACATGAATTTGCAAAAATGGCATAACCACTACTGATTCATTCTCTCTCTCTCTCTCTCTCTCTCTCTCTCTCTGATGAAAACATTGCCTAATCTAAATCCTCTTAATGCAAGACTCTGTTCATCTAGCTGCTTGTACTTTCAATTAACAAGGTGATTTTTAATTAAATCCTGATACTTTCTAGCTAGTTGGGTCACCTTAGAATATGGCACCATTCAAAAAAATGTAAAAATGGAAGGAATGCAAATGAGGTCAACGCTCAAATTTGCACAGTCCAGGATTCTGGACTGGTGTGGAAAGGGATAATTGTCCTCCTTTAGTGTCCAGATAGAGCTTAGCCCCAAAATATTTTTTCAGACATTTTCAGATTCCATTAATTGTCCACTAAGCATCTATGAAGGCATGTGAATTTTTTTTTTTAATTATAACATGTTGGGCTTAAACAACTGGGCAATAATAATTGACCAGAACTGTATTTGCTTCTACTCCCTTGAGTATTGACTGGCTTTGACCCACTGCCTAACCTTGACATTTTGTTTCCAGGTACTGCTGATGACTTCTCTGACTTTGACATACTACTGTCCTGTCTCCATCTTCCAATTCTCTGTTCTCCACTGCCTACGAGTGCATATGAGTTCCTTGATGAATAACCAACTTAGTTCAACTCCTCACCAGTATAACTGAGGGTAAATGACATTGGCATCTTTGGGAGAAGAAATGGGGGATATTTATTATATATTCTTTCAGTGGCCTCATGGAGTCCTTCCTAAGGGTACCCAGGCTTCTCTCCAACTGCTATGCCCTGGGTGTCTGAAATGACTTCAATCTGGAAAACTGAATAAAAGGATCATGATTTTCCATTGCAGTGGCTGACACATTACCTACTGACAATCATGGCCTGCAGAAGACAACCATTTTAGGTTTTTTTTGTTTGTTTGTTTTGGTATTTTTTTTTTGCACTGGTAAGAATTGAACTCAGGTCCTTGCATGTGCTAGGCAACTGTTCTTATCACTGAACCATGTCTTCTCAGAAAGGCTGGTGTGCCTGCTCATCAGTATGTTTTTGGTGATGGGAACAACTTCTGAGTTTTTGCAGGGAATGTGGTCAGATGATGGTTTTGCTGGACTCCATTCTAACATTTCCACATCTCTGACATTGTGAAATTTTGGACTCCTTCCCTAATATCTAATCAGTTCTGATATGTCCATTTTACTTATGGTAGGCCATTGTTTATCTTCCCCAGCTCCCATTCCCTAGTTTCAGTTAGCCACCCAGCAGCATGTTAGTACTGGCTCTCTGGAGCCTTCCAGGCCATTAAACCCTGAGTCATGGGACAGTGCCCCTATGTCAATGAGTTCTCTCCTTTCCACACTTATGTTTCTTTGCTTGGTCAAACTTGACTATCTAAGCATAATGTAGGGACAGTCTCAGTCTTGGCCTCAGCCTCAGTCACAAGTCCAGTGTTACCCCTTCTATGTTACACACAGGGAAAACAGAGATGTCAGCTGGGAAACCACTATTGATGGAACATTCTAGGGACTCTCAGGGATCTTCAAGAAGAAACCTTGGGCCCTGAAGAACTTGGAGATGAGGTGGGTGGTCCTTGACCTCAAGATGAAGTAGGACAGGACTATGAAAAGACTTTGGCTGCCTGGTTTGATTTCATAACTTTTAGTCCAGAACTGAGCTCCTTCTTGTCCTTGAACGCTACCCCTTGGGGCCTTCCTGGTGGTTGCACACCTTCTCCCATGCATCCGCTGTACTACTTACCCCCACTTTCTTACTGGTCTCCAACAACAGTCATCAAATCCATTCTTCCCCCTGACTCTCACTTCAGTGGGTCCCCTCTTCTCCACAGCCAAGCCCCTGCCCAGATCCCAATCACCTTCCCTCTTTAGCCCAATGACTACAGAGGCCCTATCACAGTGCCCAGCAGAGCCTGGACTTGTTGTTTTCTGCCTGTTTTGACTGCTTCTCTTGTCTTAAGGCAGTTGACAACATATTGCCACATTATCAAAGGAAGACATTTAGAATTTCACAACGTTTGTTGTACACAGAAACAAGGTGAACATTATTTTGGGCCCTGGGATTAGGATTGCATTAATACCTGCCCTGCAGCCTGAGAGGACAACTGTGTTATTTTCTCACCCTTAGTCAGGCAGTTTTTGAATGAGCCTTTGTGGTGGTGGCACATGCCTGTAATCCCAGCACTTGGGAGGCTGAGGCAGGAGGATCGCAAATTTAAAGCCAGCCTCAGCAATGGTGAGGCACTTAGCAGCTCAGTGAGACCCTGTCTCTAATAAAATACAGAAAAAGGGCTGGGGATGTGGCTCAGTGGTTGAGTGCCCTTGAGTTCAATCCCTGGTGAAAAAAAAGAATGAGCCTCTGTGGGGCAAGGGCTGTTCTGATTTAGTAATTTCTAAGTATTTTTAATTTTTTCCTTGCTATATGTATTTTACACAGACATGATTTTACAGTTGTTCACTACTAGGGTGGGAAATAAAAAGCCATGTGACCTTGAGGTAGTGATTAGGTCTCTGTCCCTCAGGGGCCTTCCCCTGTCCTTTCCTTTGTGTTAATGGTGGTATCAATCTAAAAGGAATGATCAAGGCTCCTCTTCCTTCTGCTCTACCTGGGCCTTCTCACATTCCGTGTCTACTGCTACTCTGCTTCCTGCTGTGTTTGATAGAAGAAAAAGTATGTGGACCAAATGTGTTCCCCATACACATCCCAAAGTCATATATTGAAGTCATAACCTCTGGTATCTCAGAAATCAATTATTAGAAATCCAGCTGGGAGGCTGAGTGTGGTGGCACATGCCTGTAATCCTAGCACTTGGGAGGCTGAGGCAGGAGGATCGCGAGTTCAAAGCCAGCCTCAGCAATGGTGAGGAACTTAGCAACTCAGTGAGACCCTATCTCTAATAAAATACAAAAAAGGTCTGGGGATGTGGCCCAGTGGTCAAGTGCCTCTGAGTTCAATCCCTGGTACCACAAAAAAAAAAAAAAAAAAAAAAAGAAAGAAAGAAAAGAAAAGAAAAAGAAAGAAATCAAGCTGGGCACGGTGGTGCATTGTAATCCCAGCTGCTCTGGAGGCTAAGGCAGGGAGATCTCGAGTTCAAGGCCAGCCTCAGCAATTTAGAGAGGCCCTAAGCAAGTCAGTGAGACCCTGTCTTTAAAATACTAAAAAGGGCCAGGGATGTGGCTCAGTGGTTAAGTGCCCCTAGGATCAATCCCTAGTACCAATACATATATATATATATATATATATATATATATATATATATATATATATATTAGAAATTCATTTTGCCTATCAAATACCATGGTTATTTCACAAAGCCATTATCACTTGATAACCAGCAACAATTTCATTTCTAACTCTAGAATAGAACTCTAACCTGGATTATGAGTACAGAAGCAGATAAAGATACACAGGAAGCCGGGCACAGGGGTACATGCCTGTAATCCCAGAGGCTCAGGAGGTTGAGGCATGAGGATCACAAGTTCAAAGCCAGCCGCAGCAACATAGAAAGGCCATAAACAATTTACTAAGGCTCTGTCTCAAAATAGGAAATAAAAAAAGCAGGACTGGGGTTGTGGCTCAGAGGTAGAGCATTGGTCTAGCATGTGTGAGGCACTGGGTTTGATCCTCAGCACCACATACAAATAAAATAAAGGTATTGTGTCCATGTACAACTAAAAAATGATTTTTTTTTGGTACCAGGGATTGAACTCAGGGGCACTCGACCACTGGGCCACATCCCCAGCCCTTTTTTGTATTATTTATTAGAGACAGGGTCTCACTGAGTTGCGAAGTGCCTCGTCATTGCTGAGGCTGGCTTTGAACTCGTGATCCTCCTCCCTCAGCCTCCCAAGTACTGGGATTACAGGTGTGCACCACCACGCCTGGCTTAAAAAATAAATATTAAAGAAAACAAATAAAAAAGGGCTGGTGATGTTGCTCAGTATTTAAGCATCCCTGGCTTCAATCCCTGCTACCAAAAAAAAAAGTTACACAGACAAATATTTATTACAGCATTACTTATAATAGCAAAAGACTACATTTTTTACTGTACTTGGAGATTCTTTAAAGAGGCAGCAAACATTAAATGGGGTTCTTAGGGTAGATCCTGTTTCAATATAACTGGTGTCCTTGTAAAAAAAAAAAGATTAGGACACTGATGGACACAGAGGGAAGACTAGGTGAAGACACATGGAGGAGGTAGCTGTCGACAAACCAAGAAGACAGTTCTCAAAATGAAACTAACCCTGTTAACACTTTGATATTGGACTTTTTTAAAAAATATATTTTTTTATTATAGATTGACACAATACCTTTATTTATTTATTTTTATGTGATGCTGACAATTAAATTCAGTGCCTCAGACATGCTAGGCAGGTGCTCTGCCACTGAGCCACAACCCCAGCCCTGATCTTGGACTTTGTTAGGCCGAATTTGACCTAGGTAAGGCCATTTGAAACATATTCTTTATCTTAGAATAGTCACTCCACAGTCACTCTGACTCACCCTGACTTAAACCCCAGACAATACTCCATCATTACACAAAGAAAGGGAATTGTTATTTGGTATGGAAATACTGATAAACACCTTGTTCTGACATGGAACAGTGACCACCACAACGAATGAAGGTGATGACCACAAGGACCCTTCCTAGACAGCCCTCTAGCAATGTCCTAACTGCAAAAATTCCCCCCTCCCTCACTCCCCTATAACTTCCCTAGGCTGTGAGCGGAAGACAGTTCCAGTCTCCACTGGGCCCACTCTTCAGGTTTGTCCCAGATAAACCTATTACTTTTGAGCTGCCTCACCTCTCTCTCTTTTTCCTTCATTCAGTTCTTTCCTTACAGACTTCTAGACAGAACTGTGAGGAAATAAATTTTTGTTAAGCCACTTAGTCTGGGCCACTTGTGCTTAGAATCACTACCCAATGAAAATAACTACTGTTCTGACAAAAGATTTGCATGTTTCTGATCTTTATATAAATCAAATCATGCTGGGTGCAGTGGCACACACCTGTAATCCCAGTGGCTCAGGATGCTGAGGCAGGAGGATCACGAGTTCAAAGCCAGCTTAGCAACTTCGAGAGGCACTTAGCAACTCACTGAAACCCTATCTCTAAATAAAATCCAGCCTTAGATTCTTTTGTTCTCGTCAACTTTTGCTCAATATTATGTTTGTGAGACTGATCCATATCCATGTGAGTAGTTGTAGTCCACTTATATTCATGATGTTCAGTATTCCATTACATGATTACATATAATTGATATATTCATTCCACTTTTTAATTTTTTATCTTTGTTACCAGGATTTGAACTCAGGAGCACTTAGTCACTGAGCCACATAGGCAGCCCTTTTTTTATTTTGAGATAGGGTCTTGCTAGATTGCTAAGGCCCTCACTAAATTGCTGAGGCTGGTCTCCAACATGTGATCTTGATCTTCTTGCCTCAGCCTCCTGAGTTACTGGGATTATAGGCATGTGTCACCACACCCAGCCTTCATTCCACTTTTTTATGGGCATTGTAGTAAATGTCCAGTTTTTTTGACAATTACAAAGTGTGTCGTTATGGGGTTTGGGTGTAGATCTGTGGTAGAGTGCATGTGTAGTATATGTGAGACCCTGGATTCCATCCCCAACACCCTGGGTTAAAAAAAAAAAAAATTGCTGTAGCTGGGCACAGTGGTGCATGCCTGTAATCCCAGTGACTCGGGAGGCTGAGGCAAGAGGATTGCTGCAGGAGCCCTGTTTGGGGAGATGGCTAAGATTGTGGTTGACTACGGGCCATGGAGATGTTTGGGCATTGCCGCCTTCCGTAGTCTCACGAGACTTGGCCCGGGATCTCAAGAGACTTGGGCCAAAATTGCTGATCGGGTCGGTGCCATTTGGTGTGTGGGTTTTTGGTGGTGTGTGGTGCGTGTTAAAGTCATTGTTAGAGCCAGAGAGAGAAGTTATCAAAATAAAAAGCCTGTTTGTTTCCAGTTCGCCTCTGAACTTCTTCCCGCAGCTTTGTTGCTCCAAGCGGCCATCGCTTCAGGCAGCAACAGATTGCGAGTTCAAAGCCAGCCTCAGCAATTTATTGAGGCACTTAGCAACTCTGTGAGACCATCTCTAAATAAAATCCAAAAAAGGGTTGGGGATGTGGCTCAGTGGTTAAGTGCCACTGAGTTCAATCCCTGGTAACCCCCTCCCCCAAATATATATATATGTATATATATATATATACATATATATATATATATATATATATATATATGAAAGCATGCTGCTATGAATATTCTCAAAAAATGTTTATTGATAAGCATTTGCATGCATTCCTGTTAGGTATAGACCTGGGAGCAGACGTTCTGGGTTATAAGAAATGCGTTTGTTCAGATTTCCCAAGTGATTTTCAAAAATGGTTGCACCAATTTATATTTATCTAATCAGGATGAGAAGATTCTGGCTCCCCCACCTTTTCACAAACATCTGGTATTTTCTCTTTTTGATTTAGCCATTCTAGTGGGTATGTGGTGGTATCATATTGTGTGTTTTTTTTAAACTTCATTTTATTTATTTAATATTAGGTAGTGCAGAGGATCAAACCCAGTGCCTTACACGCACTAGGCAGGCACTCTACAACTGAGCCACAACCCCAGACCCACAATGTGGTTTTAATTTGCATTTGCCTGATGATTAATGAAGCTAATTACATTTTCATATGTTTATTGACCATTTAGAGATACCTACTCAAGTCTTTTGTGTGTGTTTCTAGTGTCCCCTGTCTTTTTCTTATTTACATTCTTTTGTTTCTACTAGGGATTGAACCTAGTGGTGCTCTACCACTGAGCTATATCCCTATCCCCTTTTGTTTTTTAAATTTTGAGGCAGGGTCTCACTAAGTAGCTGAGGCTGGCTTTAGACTTGTGATCTTCTTGCTTCAGTCTCCTGAGTCTCTGGAATTACAGGCGTGCACCACTGCACCCAGCAGAGGTCTTACACCTTTTGAAAATATTTACTTCCAGTTATTCTATAGTACTTAATGCCAGACGGGACAAAATGGCAGAAAAACTCTAGGGTCTTCATTCACAGTCTTTACCTGCTAAGTCTTTTCCTACTCCCCCACTCTTTTAATGTGCAGAATGTGCCTCTTATCCTTCTATTCTTAACTAAATTGACCCTGAACACCAGGTGAAGGGTCATGGCAAAAAATTTAGAGGAGTCTCCTCTTCCAGAAAACTTCTTATGCTCTACTTTCATGTATATCTAAAAAGAACAAATAAAATTTAAAAAAAAAAACTTCTTAAAGAAATTATAAGAGTACCAGACCCTTCCCCACTCAGAGCCACAACATAAAAGGCCTGTTCATCCTTTGTGTGTGTGTTTGGGGGTGGGTGACACTGATTTCACCTCAATCAACTCCCACTTTTTCCTTTTCCTGATTAAAGCTTAACCTGTGTATCCATGCTCACTTGACTCATCTATTTCAACTTTTGATTCAGAGAATCAAAAATTCCCATCTCTGGTATCAATTATATATAGTATTATTGATAATTTCATTTTTATTTCTTAATTATTTCTTTATTTTTTCTTTTTCTTTATTTTTTATTTTTTTTTTTGGTATCAAACCCAGGGGTGCGTAACCACTGAGCCACATCCCCAGCCCTTTTTAAATGTTGTTTTGAGACAGGCTCTTGCTAAGTTGCTTGGGGCCTTGCTAAATTGCTGAGGCTGACTTTGAATTCTCAATCCTCCTGCCTCAGCCTCCCAAGCTGCTGGGATTATAGGTGTGTATCAACACGCTTGACCCATGTGAAGACTTTTGCTTCCATATTGATGGTATGTGAAGTAGCCCCTGGGGGACAGCTGATGTCCAGGGTGGGGTGTTGCAAGACCTGAACACTGATGAAGAGATCCATAATTTCCTTGCCCCTTGCTGCTGTTAAGAATCCCATGGAGGGCTGGGGTTGTGGCTCAGCGGCAGAGCGCTCGCCTCGCACGTACGCGGCCCAGGTTCGATCCTCAGCATCACATAAACATAAATGCATTGCATTGTGTACAACTAAAGTAAATAAATAAATATTAAAAAAAGAATCCCATGGATATTTAAATTCAAAGGCTAACCCTCCTTTCAGAGGAGCCATACAAGTAACTTTAGATTACAGTCTTTCTTAGCCTATGGGCCTAGGGAAAGGCTTGTCCTTCTACCTTAAGGCCAGGACGTTTTCCTTATTTCTGAGGCCAGGGAACTGAAGCAAGGGGAGAAGAGGGTATAGTGACAAGAAAGGGCCCTAAATTATGTCCTCAGTTCTTTCTTGGGTGCTAGTGCTTTTAGTAGGGGCTGTGAGGAGTTAACATCGGCTCTTCCAGCTTCTAGCTCCATGGGCCACTTCTCAGGACTATTTATCCTCCTAGAGAGTCTGTTGCCACTATCCTTAGACTGTAGTAGTTCTCTGGATAAGGACGTCACCTTAAATTTCTGCCCTAAATAGGGTGGAAATGGATCAGGCAAGAGCACCTTGAATCCATGGATACTCAGGTGATCTAGTTCTCCTTCTTCCTATCTTGACTCCAGAATCCAGGTGCATCATTTTGCTAGGGTTTCAATAACCAAGTACTATAGACTGGGTGGCTTAAATAATAGCATTTATTTCCTCACAATTCTGGAAGCTAGAAGTCCAAGGTCAAGGTGTCAGCAAGATTAGTCTCTCCTAAGACCTTTCTCCTTGACTTGTGGATTGGTATCTTCTCTCCCTGTGTCTTCCCACATGTTATGGTTTAGATTTGGCATTTCCCCCAAAGGCTCATGTGTTGAAGGCTTGCAATATTTAGAGGTGGGACTTTTTTTCTTTTCCCTTTTCTTTTATTCTAAGTTGTTATATACAACAGCAGAATGCATTACAATTCATATTACACATATAGACCACATTTTTACATATCTCTGGTTGTATACAAAGTATATTCACACCATTCGTGTCTTCATACATGCACTTAGGCCAATGATATCCATCTCATTCTACCATCTTTTTTTAACCTTTGCCCCCTCCCTTCCCTCCCTCCCCATTGGCCTTTCTAGTGTTCCTCTAATCCTCCTATGCTCCCCGTCCCAACCCCACTGTGAATCGGCCTCCTTATAGCAGAGAAAACATTTGGCATTTGGCTTTGTGGGATTGGCTAGATTCACTTAGCATTATTTTCTCTAATTTCATTCATTTACCTGCGAATGTCATGATTTTATTCTCTTATTGCTGAGTAATACTCCATTATGTATATATACCACATTTTCATTATCCATTCATCAACTGAAGGGCATCTAGGTTGGTTCCACAGTGTAGCTATTGTGAATTGTGCTGCTATAAACATTGATGCTGCTGTGTCCCTGTAGTATGCTGTTTTTAAGTCCTTTGGGTATAGACTAAGGAGCGGGATAGCTGGGTCATAAGGTGGATCCATTCCAAGTTTTCCAAGAAATCTTCATACTGCTTTCCAGATTGGCTGCACCATTTTGCTGGGCATGGTGGTGCATGCCTGTAATCTTGGCAACTCAAGAGGCTGATGCAGGAAGATCGCGAGTTCAAAGCCAGCCTCCACAATTTAGTGAGGCCCTAGAAAACTTAGTGAGATCCTGTCTCAAAGTAAAACATAAAAAGTGCTGGGATGTGACTTAGTGGTTACGTGTCCCTTGGTTTAATCCCTGGTACCCTCCCCCCAAAAAGAGTTGCCTGCTCTGTCTTCCCAGTAGTAAAACACCCAGTGATAACTGTGACTGGAATCTTGGTACAGGCACCACACTTTTCCTTTTCCTTTCTTCACTTTGTCCCATTGGGAACCAGTTGAGGACAACCCGCCTCCACATGCTCATCTTCCTCATCTAGAAATCCAATAGCCAGTAGTTTGCTTTTGCTTTTAATGTTTGTATGATATATATTGATATCATTCCTGATATGGACAATTGGTATTCTCTTTTTTTCCTTGAAAATTCTTGTTATAGGTTTTTTTCTTCTTATTTTTCCTTTGATACTGGGATTGAACCCAGGGGCTCTTCACCACTGAGTCACATCCCAGCCCTTTTTTTTTTATTTTGAGAAAAGGTCTCACTAAGTTGCTTAGGGACTTGCTAAATTGCTGAGGCTGGCCTCTGATTTGCAATCCTCCTGCCTCATCCTCTCAAATCACTGGGATTATAGACATGCACCACCACATCCAGCAGATTTATTGATTTAAGTATTTTCAAGGAAACTTTTGTAACAGGGTCTACTTTATGCTTTGAATACAGGTCTTGCTGCTCTGCCACTGTGACTTATTTTAAAAGGCCATGTTTCTTTCTCCTCCTCTCTCCTTCCTCCTCCTTAATCTCTCCCCTTTCCTAGCCTCAGGGGAAACAGAATTATCATTCTTCCCTATCCTATGCAGAGTTATCTGTCCCTGAGTACACACCCACCATAAGAACCAAGTAATTCTGACTTGGGGGTGGCACCAGAAGTTCTCAGAAATTACTATCTCCCAATTTAACAAGTGAATTACAACTGCAGACAGAAAATGTGGAATGCAGCCTTTGAATCACCTCTTTAAATCCTCCCTGTTCCCCATGATGGGTAAAATCACAACCTCTGGACAACAGTCCCCTGTGTTTATCCCTTGCTAGCAAAACAATAAAACTTCTTTTTTCCCCTCAAAATCATGTCTTCCTTATTGGATTGTCTTTGGGGACAAAGACAAAGCTTTCAGTATCACTGTTTGAGGCTTTGTTGATTTTTTCTGTTGTATTTTTTGTTTCATTAATTTCTGCACCTATCTTTATTATGTCCTTCCTTCTACATTTGTCTTGATTTTATATCCTCTTTCTAGATCCATTTTTAAAAATATGGTGGCTTAACATTTTATTGTTGAATATACACCAATGCTCATAGCAGTGTTATTTCCAAGTAGCCAACAAGTGGAAATGTTCATTGTTCATGAACTTATGAACAGATAAGCAAAATGTAGTAAATATGTACATACAATGGAATAATTTAATTAAATTTTAATTAACATGTATTTGTTGTATATATATGTGTGTATATATATATATATATATATATATATATATATATTAAACATTTATTTATTTGCTTTAGTTGTACACAACGCCATTATTTTTTTATGTGGTGCTGGGGATCGAACCCAGGCTGCGCAAGCACTAGGCAAGCACTCTACCACCGAGCCACTACCCCAGCCCCTGTTGTATATATTAATGAGGTTCAGTGTGATATTTTCATATGTGCATGCAGCATCCACTGATCAAATCCAACCATCCTTTTTCTAGATCCCTTTTTTTAGTTTCTTTATTTTTTTGGTACTTGCAATTGAATCTAGGGGTGTTAAACCACTTAGCCACATCTTCAGCCCTCTTTTATTTTTTACTTAGAGACAGGGTCTCACTGGCAGTTACAACTTTATCATGAATTTTGGAATGATACAATTCAACCTATAACTGTCACCTCCCACCTAATGTAACTGTCTTCCTTATTGCAATAAGATTCTGAAACACCATGCCAAACTGCCTCTGTTCCTAGACTCTTGGGCCACTGTTCCCTTTCTCAATGGAATTGCTCTCTTCATCCCATTTGGGTTCTGATCCCTGACATTGGGCCACCATTGCCACTATTCCCTCTCTCTAGATACTTGTCTTATTCTGCTCAGTCCCTGATACCACAGAATATACAGTTACACTGGCTCCCCAATTCAAATACATTGCTAGGCCTCACCTACTGGATTTTGGACTAAATTGTTCAGTGAGAGAACAGAAAGAAGAATAGAAAGAAAGACACCCAACCATTTGTGGAAGACCCCTTACTCTTTGTTTATATTTCCAATTCTTTATTAATGCTTTAAACTTGCTTTAAACCTACTTAATACCAACATTCTGTCTTAGTCTGTTCAGGCTCCTATAAAAAAATGTCTTTGACTGAGAGTGTTATAAACAACAGAAATTTATTTATTTTTCTCTTTCATTTCTGGATTCTAAGAAGTCCAAGGTCAAGTTGGCAGTGGATCTGGTAACTGGTATAGACAGTATCTTCTTGCAGAAGGAACAAGGCATCTCTCTGGGGCCTCTTTTATAAGGGCACTAATATCTCTTATGAGGGCACAGCCCTCACCTCCCATAGGTCTCACCTCCTAATGCCATCATGTTGGTGATTAGTTTCAACTATGATATTGGTAGGGGACACAGACATTCAAACCACAGCACATTCTATATCTCCAAAATAGGTACCACGGCAGGTGACCTCTATGTTTCTATGAAAAAAGACTTTAAAGACACTGCCCTTCCTTCTATCAGGTGGGGAATGGTGTCCACTTAGGTTTTCCAACACACAGATGTGAGTAGCAATGAGCCTATAAACCAAACCAAGGAGACACCGCGGCCGTGGCCGCAACCTCTGAGAGCCTGGAAAAGGGGAGCAAGCTTTTGACTCAGTTCCTGGGCAGCGGGAGGGCTGGGGCGGGGGCATGGCTGCTGTGGGGTCAGGTGGCGGTAGGGGCAGGAGTCGAGGTGGGGGCTCTCACTAGCCATCCCTAATAAAACCAAGAAGGAGAAAAAGTTACCAAAACCAGGGAAAAGTGGGGAAATTTCAAAAGAAGGACAAGACATAGTAGAATCAGAGTGCTACTGTCTAGGAGCTGGAGCCACAGAGTTGAAATTACCACTGAAAAACACTGAAATATTGGGTCATTCACTACTTCCTCATAAGGAGACCAGAGGCAGCATGGCACATTAAGCATGACACTGTCGTTGTCTTGCAGGAATACAAACGGAGGCTCTTCAGTTCATGTGAAATTTGAGTTGACTCTGTTTGTTGTTTTCCTCCCCTCAGCTCACTGCTGCACTTCTAGTTCCACCCACTTTCCAAACATGCTTGACTCACACAGGTGAATTAAACCATTTCTGCACACACTTCTCCTCTTTTGTCTCTCAGTGTTACTCTGGATTTGAATATTTTAACCTGAGCAATTTAAATCAGTTTGATATTCCCATGTTGCTTTTCAAGACTTTCTGACATCACATCACCTTCACAAGCAGCAGTTGTTCACTTTATGTGACCTCCCATCTGAGCGTGGACAATTACCACACTCCTAGAGGCACACACAGGGCAGGTCTCCTTCCAGGGCAGAGCAGCCAGGTTTGGGAAATGTTCCCAGCAGAGAAAATATTCCAAGATCTTGGCCTGTGGCTAACTTAACACACTACCTCTAGTGTGTAAAGTGTCCTTGTAATGAAATCCTGGCTGGCTGTTTTCTAGCCTCACAGCCAACCAGGAAGCAGCTGGCTTATGTTGCAGAACACCTTTTGGTCAGGACAAGAGAATGTTAGATGGCATGGGTGTTTCATAAGATGAAGTGCTGGAGAGAAGGATAGAGTAGGACAGTGACAAGATTTCAGCCTAGGGGTTAGAAAATAAAAAACAGAAATGCCATAAGTGACACTGCTTAACTTTTGTGATCCAGTTGAGTACGTTGTGCTTTTCTTCAGAAATCCCCCCGACAAGATGTACAGCAGAGGTTGGGGTTGTGGCTTAGCAGTAGAATGCTTGCCTAGCACATGCGAGGCCCTGGGTTCTCCTCAGCACCACATAAAAAATAAATAAAATAAAGATATTGTGTCCAACTACAACTAAAAAAAATGATGTACAGCAGGATATATCGTTCACAGTGACAAAATGTTAAAGGTCATAACAGCTACTGTGCAACTTTTGCTCATTCTAGAACTATCTACTTGAGTGACATTGGTACATTTCTCTCTCTCTCCCCCCTTTCAAACAGAATGTTTAAATTTGACTTGTTACTTTTCCATAATTCCTGGAAATGAAAGTTTCTGTATCGCAAAAAAATAAATAAATAAATAAATAAATAAATAAATAAACCCTAACCAAACACACATCCATGGAGCCCAGAAACTGGAGAGAAAGGGATTAGTTAGAATACACATTCAGGGGAATAAAATAAAAGCATATCATATTTTCCAAATCTCTATAATATTATAGGAAATGGCCATGCCCAAACAGCAAGTAATAAAAGCAGATTACAAAATAATAGAGAGGGTGTAGGGTATTCTAGGCCTTTTCACTTTGCCACATGCTAGAACTGACAAGAGACCCTCGCCCAAATTTTGTATAGGGAGTTAAGGCTGAGAAGGTCCCTAAAACCACTGTCAGCTAGTACACACCTCAGAGAAAGCTGAAAAAAATCATTATTTTTGGAAATTGTTTTTTCATTCCTAACAAAAGGTGAACCCCTACAAAACAGAAGATACCCTGACATTTTAATAAAGAAGGCTATAGCCCAGAGTAGGCTTCCTGGATTGATTCTGTAGCTGCTGGCCCAGAACTGAGCTCCTTCTCTTCTTCTCTTCCCTGGACACTGCTCCTTTTGTCCTCCCAGGTGGTTGCACATTTTCTTCCCCTTAACCCTAGTCCTCTTCATCCCCATCCTCCTACTGGTCTCCAATGACAGTCACCAAATCTATTCTGTCCTCCGCCTCCCACTTCAGTGGATCCCTTCTCCATAGCCAAGAGGGGACCCCAATCCCAACCACCTGCCCTCTTCAGCCCACAGACTGCAGGTTTTAGCCAAGGTAGAACTTTCAAGATTTATGCATCCTTTGCTTAGGAAGTGGCCATGCCCTAGAGGAACTGTAATTGCTACCTTTGACCATATGATGGCAGGGTACGCCCAATTGCCTTGACACAGAAGCAATCAGGCTCCCGCAGTGGTATCTGTTCTGCAATCTGATGACAACATTCCTCCCTCAGATTAAAGACAGAGGATGACTGGACATGCCACCAGGCATCAAAGTTACTCTAGTTTAGTAAATTTCAATGGTCTCTTATTACAAAAGTGTAGAAATTTGGAAAATATAGATAAAACAATAGACAAAGATAAAAATTACCTGATATTCAATACCTCAGACAACCACTCAGAATGGAATAGCATTTTGTTTACATTATTTTTTACATTATTTTTCTCTCTGAGAGTAAATTAAAAATTTTAAGTGGTAGTATTTATTCACATAGCTTTTTTTTTTTTGGTACTGGGGATTGAACTCATGGGCACTTAATCATTGAGTCACACCCTCAACCTTTTTTTTTTTTTTTTTGTATTTTATTTAGAGACAGGGTCATACTGAGTTGCTTAGGGCCTCGCTAAATTGCTAAGGCTAGCTTTGAACTCGTGATCCTCCTGCCTCAGCCTCCCAAGCAGCTGGGATTAGAGGTATGTACCACTGCACCCAGCCTTGCATAGCATCTTTTTTTTTTTTTTTTTGGTACCAAGGATTGAACTCAGGGGCACTCGACCACTGGGCCACATCCCCAGCCCTTTTTTTTTTTTTTTTTTTTTTTTTTTTGTGGTACTGGGGATTGAACTCAGGGGCACTCGACCACTGGGCCATATCCCCAGCCCTTTTTTGTATTTTATTTAGAGACAGGGTCTCACTGAGTTGCTAAGTGCCTCGCTATTGCTGAGGCTGGCTTTGAACTCGCGATCCTCCTGCCTCAGCCTCCCAAAGTGCTGGGATTATAGGCATGCGCCACCGCGCCCGGCTCCCAGCCCTTTTTTGTATTTTATTAGAGACAGGGTCTCTCTGAGTTACTAAGTGCCTCACCATTCCTGAGGCTGGCTTTGAACTCGTGATCCTCCTGCCTCAGCCTCCCAAGTGCTGGATTACAGGCGTGCGCCACCGCACCCGGCTTTGCATAGTATTTTGTTTGTACTTTCTAACAATCTTGTGAAGATCTCTCCAAGGTATTAAATATTCTCCTATAGGGCTGGGATTGTGGCTCAGTGATAGAATGCTTGCATAGCATGGTTCAATTCTCAGCACTGCATATAAATAAATGAATAAAATAAAGGTTCATCAACATCTAAAAAACACTAATTAAAAAAAATTCTCCTATAGCATTATTATTATTATTATTATTATTTTTTTTTTTTTGTGGTACCTGGGATTGAACTCAGGGGCACTCGACCACTGGGTCACATCCCCGGCCCTTTTTTGTATTTTATTTAGAGACAGGCTCTCACTGAGTTGCTAAGTGCCTCGCCATTGCTGAGGCTGGCTTTGAACTCGTGATCCTCCTGCCTCAGCCTCCCAAAGTACTGGGATTACAGGCGTGCGCCACCGCGCCCGGCTAGCATTATTTTTTAATGTTAATTATTATCAAGACTTAGAAGATACACTTCATTGTGGTTAAATTGTTTACCACACCATTGATGAACTCTTAGCTTAGTTTAACAATGGCTAAAAGAGTAGTGGCTAGCTCATAAACAACATAATCCTTTTAGGTTTGGGACATGTATTGACAAGTTGTTTTCCAGAAAGAGTGAGGACTCTCCCCAGCAGAATGGCTTTCATCTGCATGGTTGTTTTAAATTGTATCTCTTCAACAATCCTCAAGTGTAAAGGAAATATTAAAAGAGTATGGATTATTCATCTCCCACTGTGCTAAACACTAGGAATCCAGCAGAAAAGAAGGCAGATGTTCCTATTCTCCCCTATCTCATGTTCTAAGGAGATGAGGGCATGACAAAAACAAAACAAAAGATAAACAAATAGTCATAGATTACATGCTTTCCCTCATGCCCATCAGCTACCATATTTCTTCTTTTATGAATTGGGGTGGGGGTCAAAAGGCTGGCAGGAAGTTTGCTGCTATAGTAATGATGATGTTCTGCATCTTGAAAAGGCACACTCAACTCCCACATCACTCTTACACACACACACATACACACACACACACACACACAAGCATAAACCAAAGTAATTTACTGCAATATGATGGAGCATGGTCACACAGAAATGATCACCTCAGCCAGGTGTGATGCCACACACCTCTAATCCCAGCAGCTTAGGAGGCTGAGGCAGGAGGATCATGAGTTGAAAGCCAATTTCTTCAACTTAGCAAGGCTCTAAGGAACTTAGTAAGAGCCCATCTCTAAGTGAAAAATAAAAAGGGATGGGGATGTGGCTCAGGGTTTAAACACCTCTAGGTTCAATCCCTGGTACCAAAAAAAAAAAAAAAAAAAAAAAAAAAAAAAAAAAAAAAAAAAAAAAAAAAGAAAAAGAAAAAGAAAGAGAAAACAGAATCACCTCAGATCCCTGAGCAGAAGCCGTGGATCCTCCTTCCATCTTTACACAGACCAATCAAAATATGTGATTATAAATGCAGCGTGGATTCTCATTGTGGAACACTTGTAACAAGTGAGGAAGGCCGCCAACCTCCCAAACACCACTACGCACCCACATAAACACAACTCCTATTGTGACAATGGTAAAGGCTGTGCCACTGTGTTTTATATCACCTGATTCTAGATTAGCTTTCCTTCCCAAGGTTGACCCTTGTGAGTTATCCTTTGCTTTTCCCTTTGGCTAGCTCAGTAACTTCTAAAGAAAAACCCCTTTGGGGGCTAGGGATGTGGCCCAGTGCACTTGCTTAGTGTGTAGGAGTTCCTGGGTTCCATCTCCAGCACCACAAAAAAAACAAACAAACAACAACAACAACAGACTACCTTTAAAAGAGCTGAGTTATTAACTACTAGAGTCAACTATTCCCAGAAAGGGGAACAATTAGGGGGACAAAAATTATTTTGTTCTGGGATTGTGGCTCAGTCATAGAGGGCTTGCTTGCCTGGCATGTATGAGGCCCTGAGTTCAATCCTCAGCACCACATATAAATAAATAAATTAAATTAAAGATCCATTGACAAATTAAAACATATTTAAAAAAAATAATTAGTAACCCAGACCTCCTAATCAGTCATCTTTAGTTTTTCAGAACCTGGAACACTAGGTGGTCCTCAAATGCCAACAAAGGACATGCTAATCCTGCTAAGTAAAACAAAGCTAATGTTTAATTTTCAGGAAAATAATGTGTTTACTTTAAAGGGTTACAAGGACTGACCCAGGAGATAAAGTTCACTTGTGACTGAAAAAAATATTTAGACTAAAGAGAAAGGAAAACATCCCCTGAAGGACAAAGACTGTTACTGAGCCCAGATGCTGCCCTCAGCTACAGCCTTCCTGTCCATTTCCCTGTGACCCTCACGTCTTCCTCATATAAGCCCTTTAACCCCTAAGTTCCCTAAAATGGAGGTTTGAGAATAAACAGCCCCTCCACCACCTCAGGACTGGCCCTTGAATAATCTGATTTCCTTCTCACCAACTCTCATCTCCACAGTATTGGCTTTCTAGTGGCAAGGACAACAGACTTGGGCCTAGTACTTTTGTCATTGTTCTTACCTGAATTCTGAAATAGCCAGGTAAGCTCTGGAAGGTTAACTATACCTTTGAGACACTGACTCCCACATTAATTATGTTTAGTACATCATCTGTCAACATAGACCTGCACTGGGTCTGAAGTATCCATTTAGGAGGACATGTTTTTTCACACCTGTGATTTTAAAAAGTTGCTGCAAAACAACTTTAGGGTAACAGCAGTGAGAGTAGCTGTGAGAATTCATAGCATCATTCCCATGCACGTATGCATGCAGTGCATTCATTTCTCCTCCCCCTTCCATTTGGTACACTCCTCCTCCCCCTTCCATTTGGTACATTCCTTCTCCTCCCCCTTCCATTTGGTACATTCCTTCTCCTCCCCCTTCCATTTGGTACATTCCTTCTTCTCCCCCTTCCATTTGGTACATTCCTTCTTCACGTCATTTGAGTGATAAGAGCAGTGAGTCACACAGCTATGAGGTGTGAAGGTAGAGTAAAGTAACAGAATTTATTTCTTGAAACAGAGTAGAAGTACAATACTTACAAAGGAGGGGTCCCAAATGGGTAGCTGCCAAGTTGCTACTAGGGAGTTTATATGGTATTGCTGGAGGTGACCTTTAAAACTATTGGTTTATGACCTTTGGGGAGGGTAGTTTCTTCTTCCAATCAGAGGGAGACACTTGGTGATCATGTGCCCTCCCTGTCCAATCAGGATGTTGATCATGTGATGTTCATGTGCTTGTTCACGTGCTTGAACAGAGCTGTCTGGCCCTACAGATACTTTGTATACGGAATTGTTGCAGCTGAGGTCCTGCCCTGTCTACCTATTCAGTTTCTAGCTTCAGCTCTCAGCAGCATCTAGAAGATGTGTGTACATGTAGCTATTGAAGGTAGATCATGAGGTATCAGTGGGAGATGATGCCAAGCGCAAACCCACAAGAAAGAGTTGGTGAGGTCTGGGGGCCAAGATGGACAGGGCTGCCCTCCTAGGATGTGAGGGCTGAGGCAGTGGTCCAGGAAGGGCAGGGCCTGGGCATACCATTATGTGTGCTCTTTCCTTCCGGTAAGCCCTGTCCACTCACACAGACTTTTATACAGCAGAGTTAGGTGAGAGTGAACATACTTTGTCAGCTATGGTGACAGGCCACTGGAAGCCATGTGTTGACAAGGGTACAGATGCACCGCTATGTCTTGCTGTCCTGAGAGTGGCTTGTGGACTGCCTGTATGAGGACTTAGGACCTCCTGTCTGTCTTGCAACTCAGAATCACTGCCCAGCTACCCCTATACAGGCCTCTGGAGAGCACAGGCCAAGAATGATTGCTCCCATGTGGCAGATTGAGATAGCAAGTCAGGATTGGCCAAGGCAGACTGATGAAGAAAAAAAACCTAGCTGGCCTTGCCTTGTGTCCAGTAGCTTAGATTGCAGTACAGATCAGGGGAGTCAAATTCCTTAAGATCCTAGGAAAGTTAGGCGCCCATTCTTTCTTTCTTTTTTTTTTTTTTTGGTACTGAAGGATTGAACCCAGGGGCACTTAACCACTGATTCACATCCCCAGCCCTTTAAATTTCTTATTTAGAGACCGGGTCTTGCTAAGTTGCTTAGTGCCTTGTTAAGTTGCTGAGGTTGGCTTTGAACTTGTGATTGAAAGCAAATGAAAGACAATACAGAAAGAAAAAGAAATGGAGTCAGACCTCAATAGACCCGTGATGCTTTATTAAGCAGTGGAGGGGCATATTTTCAAGAGGGAAAAGGTCAACTGGCTACAATAACGGTCTGAGTTTTATAGGGTTTAAAGGGGTTGAGTCCTGGCAGGAACTGTGTTGGTTACAGCTGGAGGGAGACCATGGGCAGTCAGGGGAACAGTTGTAGATAAGGAACAAGTTCAGAGCCCATTACTCTCCCTTTCTCCTTGGGGGTTGTTATTTTCTATGTCCTTCAAAGGGTGTGGCTGGAGATCATGTGGGCTCAGTACTGGGGAAGCCAGTTTCAGCTATAGGTGGGGCCAGGTGCGAGTGCCTTCTGTGCTCTCTGCATTTTCCCTTCCTCCAGCTGAGGCCTGGGCTTCTAATTTATCCCCTCTGCTTCAATTGAACACAGAAATCTCCCAACACAGATGGCAGGAGGGCGGGTAGGGGAACAGTTATAGATAAGGCAAGTTCCCTAGGGCCTATTTTCCATATCCCCCAAGCTGCTGGGATTACAGGTGTGTGCCACCATCTAGCTAGGCTCCCAGTCTTTTTTTTTTTTTGTGTGTGTGTGTGTGTGTGTGTTACCAGGGATTGAACTCAGGGGCACTCAACCACTGGGCCACATCCCCAGCCCTTTTTTGTATTTTATTTAGAGACAGGGTCTCACTGAGTTGCTAAGTGCCTCGCCATTGCTGAGGCTGGCTTTGAACTCGTGATCCTCCTGCCTCAGCCTCCCAAAGTGCTGGGATTACAGTTGTGCACCACCGCACCCGGCTTCCCAGTCTTTTTGATGTGAGTTTCAAGAGAACAAGAGTAGAAGCATCAGAGCCTTCTTGACTAGGCTCAGAAGTCCCAGTTTGTCCCACCACATTTTTTAGGTCTACACAAGTCACAGGCCAGCCCAAACTCTGGGGGGGGTGGAGAAACAGACTTCACCTTCACTTCTTGAAGGAAGGAGTGGCAAAAACATAGAGCAAAGGGCAGCACCTGCATCCTGTGGTCTGAGGACTTGCCGTGGTCTTCTTCGCAACCAATTGACCATGGTCTATATATGAAAATGTGAGCTAGTATCTAGAACAGAATGGAATCTTATAAAAGGGCAGCAACCAACAGATAGCAACAAAGTCAGTATGTAGATACAGGTTCACCCAAGGAGTATGAATTCCTTCTAATCCATTGGTGTGAATGTTCAGTCAAAAACTTGGTAGAGCCTGGTGCAGTGGCGCATGCTTATCATCCCAGGTACTCAGGAGACTGAGGCAGGAGAATTGCAAGTTTGAGGCCAGCCTCAGCAACTTAGTGAGATTCTGTCTCAAAAATTAAAAAGATAAAATTATAAAGGACCAGGGATGTAGCTCAGCAGTAAAGTGCCCCTAGGTTCAATCCCCAGTCAACAACAACAACAAAAACTATGTAAAGATAAACTACTTCTGGGTTTTCAGGGAAACAAACAAAAATTTGATGGAAATAAATCATCTCAGGGTTTGAATTTCAGCTCAGCTTTCCCTCCTTATATCCTAAGAGGAATGGACAATAAAAGGGTGTTTTCGGACTGCTTCCAAGAGAGTAAAGAATTAAACATCTGTGTAAGGCTGGGCATGGGCATACACCAGTAATCCCAGTGGCTCAAGAGCCTGAGACAGGAGGATTGCAAGTTCAAATCCTGCCTCAACAGCCATGATAACCCCTCCCAAAAAAAGACATCTATGTAGCCCACAACTGGAATGTTGTGTGAAGTTCAGTTGCAGGATGAGAGCTTTGAACCACACAGTATGGAATCAAAGATCCTTGCTTTGTGATGATAAATAAATACAGCATGTGTTGGTATCCCTTGGGTTAGAAGTGAGAAGATGATACCGAGTATCATTTTGAAAAGGTTCCAGGGTTAATAATAATAAGAAAAATCGGAAAACCTCCAAATAGTGGGGAATTGCAGTAATATCTTGTTCTTCTCACCTTCATTTTACAGGCGAAAAAATTGAGATCCAACTGAGAGAAATGACTTGCCCAGATAACAGAAGTTTCAAACTTGTTACCTGAGATACAAATGGCCTCTAGATGGCAGTCTATTCCTTGGTTTCAGTCTATTCCTGAACAAGCAGAAAAATTGAAAAGTTATTGAACGAATTTGAGCATTGAAGTACAACAATCAAATTATTATCTGTCTTATGGAACTTATCATGGCTAAGAAGCCAACAATTTTGTCCACAGCAGCATCTCCTAGGCACATACATTATGTCAGCCAGAGACAACTGTCCCCCCTCAGATGATGTCTTTGAGAATAGATGTTTTATAAATACATTTGGTGAAGGGTCCTTTAGAGAGATGCCTTTTGAAAGGCAGTGATTTGGGGTTGGGGATGTGGCTCAGAGGTAGAGCACTTACCTAGCAGGTGTAAGGCTGGGTTCAATCCATCCTCAGTAACACATACACAAGCAAAAAACAAAAACAAAACAAAACAAACAAACAAAAACCACTCATTTCAAGGAATTTTTCTCTACTCCCTACCGCGCTTCTTTAGAATCCTAGAATATTGGAGAATTTCAGACTCTGCCAGGCCAATACCAAGTTCTAGCCTTCTATCTATCTGCTAGTTTCTCTTTCCTTATCTACAAAGTGAGGAAGTTGGATTAGATGCAGCCTCAGATATTTTGATTTAATTTTCCATAAAAATACTGTTAATGTTTTCATTTGTCTTTATGTATCTAGCTCTGGAGATAGATATATATTTTCTTTTTCTCTCTCTTTCTTTCTTTCTTTCTTCTGTGCTGGGGATGGAACCCAGGGTCTTTCACATGTTAGGCAAATAGTTTACCACTGAGCTGCACCCCCATCCCTAAAGACACATTTTATAAAATTTTGGTCCATTTCATGGCATGCTTATATTTGTACACTGTGAGCTTTCTTTCCTTCTTTATTCCTTCCTTTTTTTTTTTTTTTTTTGTAGTTCTAGGTATTAAACCCTGGGGTGCTTTGCCACTGAGCTACATCCCCAGCTCTTTTTATTTTTCATTTTGAGACAGGGTCTTGCTAAGTTGCTGAGGCTAGCCTGGAACTTGCTTTCCTCCTGTCTCAGCCTCCCAAATCATGGGGATTACTGGTGTGCACCACCACACCTGGTTTAGACTTAAAATTTTATTTTATTTTATTTTATTTTTGGTACTGGGAATTGAGCCCAGGGGTGCTTAACTACTGAGCCACATACCCATACATTTTTATTTCTTATTTTGAGACAGGATCTCACTAAGTTGAATAGGGCTCCACTAGATTGCTGAGGCTAGCCTTGAACTTGCAATCCTCCTATCTCAAGCCTCCTGAGCCGCTGGTATTAGAGGCATGAACCAACATTCCCAGCTTAGACTTAATTTTTTTATTTTAAAAATATATTTATTTGTACACAATGCCTTTATTTTTACGTGGTGCTGAGGATTGAACCTGGGCCGTGCATGTGCTAGGCGAGCACTCTACCGCTGAGCCACAACCCCAGCCCCTTAGACTTAATTTTTAAATTCATCCATGATGTGATCTGGCATCTGGTGAATCTATACACAGCTACTTCCCTTGTCATCGCTATGAAGTTGCACTGCTCATAGGAGTATAAATTGGCCCAACCAAATGGGGAATGTGGCACTATCTATCTACTAAAGCTAAACTTAAGCATCCCTTGTGATCTAGGAATTGCAATTATAAGTTCTTTAACCAAAATAAATATGCACATACGTTCAGCAGAAGATATGTATAAGAACTGACTGTCCTAGAGCAAGTGAAGAATTAGAGAAAATAGTTATAGGAGGCTGTATTCCCAGTTACTAGGGAGACTGAAGCAAGAAAATCACTATACAATTTTGAGACCAGTTTGGGCAATAGTGTTAGACCCCATCATAATGTAAATAAGTAAGTAAATAAATAAATAATACAGTAATCCAGGAGAGTAGTAATGGTGGTCTGGACAAGAGTAGTAATAGTGTTGGGCGCAGTGGTGCACACCTGTAATCCCAGCACTTGGGAGGCTGAGGCAGGAGGATTGCGAGTTCAAAGCCAGCCTCAGCAATGGCCAGGCACTTAGTAACTCAGTGAGACCCTGTCTCTAATAAAACACAAAAAAGGGCTGGGGATGTGGCCCAGTGGTCGAGTGCCCCTGAGTTCAATCCCCAGCACACACACACTAAAAAAGAGTAGTAATAGTGGCAAGGAATTGGTCAGATTCTGATTGTATGTTGAAGGTAAAGTTGAGGATTTGATGATAGAGTTAATAAGGGGCATGAAAGAAACAGGATTCAAGGAGGACATCAAAGTGTTTGGCTAGAGCAATAAGAAAAAAAAAAAAAAGAGTTGTCATCTACCAAGATGCAGAAGACAGAGGAGGAGCAGTTTGGGGAGATTTTTTAAAATTTATTTATTTGTTTTAGTTGTACACAATGCCTTTATCTTTATGTGGTACTGAGGATTGAACCCGGGCCATGCATGTGCTAGGCAAGCTCTCTACTGCTGAGCTACAACCTCAGCCCCAGATTGGGGAGATTTAAAAAATTAGTCAATAAACAAGTCCTTCATGATTACTAAATTGTTACATTTATTTAAAAAGTAAACATAGACTGGAGATGTAGCTCAGTGGTAGAGCACTTGCCTAATATGCTCAAGGTCCTGCCTGGGTTCCTTCCCTAGTACTGCGCGCACGCGCGTGTACACACACACACACACACACACACACAAAAGGTAAACTGACAAAAACAGTGAAACTAAACTTCCTTTACATGTTCATAAACTTAAGAGTTTTCCTTAAAATCCTAACTCTAAATCCATTATTCAATTATGTATTTTACTTTATATTCTGAATTTTTAAAAAATGGAACAGCTAGGCACAGGGGCTCATGCCTGTAATCCCAGCACTTGGGAGGCTGAGGCAGTTGGATCGCGAATTCAAAGCCAGCCTCAGCAACTTAGTGAAGCCCTAAGCAATTCAGTGAGACCCTGTCTCTAAATAAAATACAAAATAGGCCAGGGGATGTGGCTCAGTCATTATGTGCCCCTGGATTTGCTCCGCGGTACAAAAAAAAAAAAAAAAAAAAATATATATATATATATATATACATTTTTTATGATATATATATATATCATAAAAATGACATAAAATATTTTCCTTTTTAAAGAGTTTTTTTTAATAAATTGAGTGAAAGCAATGCAAAATAAATTGCATACATAATAGAGTTTATATATATACAAATATGTGTATGTGTGTGCATTTATATTATATATATATATATATATATATATAGAGAGAGAGAGAGAGAGAGAGAGAGAGAGAGCCACTAGATAACAATAAAAAATGAAAATGTGTTTTTTGTTTATATGGTGAGGAGAATGTTAATTTTTCTTAATATCTCTATTTTCAAATTCCCTTTAGTAAATATCTGTTCACCATCCCTCACATTCAAGCAAACTTCATGCCATTCTTCTTTTTTTTTGTACTGAGGATTGAACTCAGGGACACTCGACTACTGAGCCACATTCCCAACCCTATTTTGAATTGTATTTAGAGACAGTGTCTCACTGAGTTGCTTAGAGCCTCTGTAAGTTCTGAGGCTGGCTTTGAACCTGCAATCCTCCTTCCTCAGCCTCCAGAGCTGCTGGGATTACAGACATGTGCCACTGCACCCAGCCCAAACTTCATGCCATTCTAAGGTGCCGTGGGTTTAAGAGCACACAGGCTATTTTGGTTCTAATCTTGCCTCTGAAACTCATTGACAGTATGTCCTTGAGCAAGTGACTTGGATTCTCTGAGACATATATGTAGGACCTGGCTAACCAGATTACCATGAACTTTGTGAAGGAAGAACAGACTCATGGTTATCAAAGGGCCTGTCAGATGCAGTAAATGAACTATTATAGCCATTACAGGAGGGATCTTGATGAGTGTGTGATTTTGCTGAAGTTATTAGTTTGCTTTTATGCTACAAATATATGTAAGAAGCACACCCCCCCCCAAGTCTCACGGAGTTTTTCTTAGGTTCTTGCCCTGTAAGTCCTACTTCTGTCTTGAGGGTGTTTAACACATATTATCACTCTTATAAAGTTTTACAGCCCAGACCTTGTCCCTCTCTACCAGGTTGTGTACCTCTCATTGTCATGGAATCTCTTTGGGGGAGTTACAGTGTCAAAGTGAACCAACACTATGTAATCACCCACCTGTGGATGGTAATAACTTGGAGGACCTCTAGCAGTAGCAATTCCTGTCTCAGTGCATCCCTGGTTTTCTGAGACTATGGTCACCTTAACTCACACATTCCCTTATATAGGGACAGACTGAGGAAAGATGCCATACATTTGGCCAATGTCCCCCATTATCCGGGGGCCATACAGCTAGGTTTAGGAAGCCTCATCTGAACTATTACAAAGATCCATTACTGGATGCCCATCACAAACTTGAGAAGACAATGTGTGCCTACCATTTCATAGTGCTGGTATCTGGATAAAGGTTGTTTTAGTCAGCTTTTTCACTGCTGTGCAGGAGCCCTGTTTGGGGAGATAGCTAAGATTGCGGTTGACTATGGGCCATAGACATTTTTGGGCATTGTCGCCTTCCGTAGTCTCACGGGACTTGGCCCAGGATCTCGAGAGATTTGAGCAGTGACTCAGCAGATCGACATTTTTGGGCATTGTCGCCTTCCGTAGTCTCACGGGATTTGGCCCAGGATCTCGAGAGATTTGAGGAGTGACTCAGCAGATCGAGCAAGCACCATTCCTGCTCGGGCACATGGGATGAGACCAGAGAGAGAAAGGACAGGGTTATCGCTATTGTATAGATACATTGTAGTTTCTTGTAAGAGTAGGTGCCTTGGTTTCTTGTGAGAGTGTGTATGTAGTGTTAGAAATTACAAGAGACAGAGACAGAAAGATTAAAGAATTTTTTCGTCTCCATCCTGTCTCCGGACTCCTTCCCGCGGCGCTGCCGTTCCAGGCTGCAATCCCTTTCCGGCGGCTAACAGTTGGTGGCCCGTACGGGGAATTCAGCACGGCAGGTAAGAACTGAGAAACCTTGCAGGAGTCTCTAGTCAGAGCGGTTAAAATGGGTTCGAAAATAACTAAGACCCAAGTGTACGAGGCTCTTGATGAATTCTTTGATATGGATGAGTCTGTCGTTAGTGAGGAGGATTTAGAAAACAGTGAAGGCAATCATAAAAGCGTAGATTCCGCTGAGTCAACTAAGACCAGTAAGGAGAGTATTAGAAGTGTCCCCAAAATTACAAAGATCCGAGCTGCTAAAGCTATTCAAGATTTATTAGAGATATTTCAAGGATACATGATCTCAATTGAACCTGGGACTCAGGATGTTACTGAGTCAGTTAGGACCAATGAGAGTAGTAGTAGTGAGGAGGAATTAACTAAAGGTGATTTTGAGAAAATGAATAAAAGGAAATTAAGGAAGACCAAGATAAGGGATCATCCAGTGGAGGAACTTGTGTCCTCTACTCCCCCATGGGTGAAATCGATTACAGAAAATATGAAGGGTATCACTAGACGTTTGCATACCCTAGAAATAGAAATAAAAAGTCTTTCTGAGCGCTTATGTGCTCTCGAGGGTAACTCACAGATACATTGGGAACTGCCAGTATTTGAATATGAAAATGGACAGAGGGGCCACCAGCCAGTAGATTTCAAAACAATAAAAAATCTCAAAGAGGCAGTAATGACTTATGGACCCCAAGCTCCTTTCACGTTGAGTATACTGGAGTCCCTTAACACCTTTAGCTTAACCCCCGCAGACTGGAAACGTCTATGTAAAGCAACATTAAGTGGGGGACAATACTTGGTTTGGCGATCGCAATTTCAGGAACTTTGTATAGAAACAGCTAAAAGAAATGCAGAAGCAGGGTTTGTAGACCATAATATAGAAATGCTCACAGGAGAAGGGCAATTCGCAGACGTACAGGATCAAAAACATTATACCCCAGGAGTATATGCTCAGATAAATGCAGCTGCCTTAAAGGCATGGAAAACTGTACAAGGACCTGGGGATCTACAAGGTAGCTTGTCCAAAGTAATTCAAGGACCTAATGAACCATATGCTGAATTTGCTGATAGACTTTTGAGAACTGCAGGTAGAGTTTTTGGAGACATTGATCAAGTTATGCCATTAGTTATTCAATTAGCGTACGAAAATGCTAATAAATATTGCCAGGAAGTCATCAGGCCATGGAAAAATAAAAAGGATCTTTCCATATATATACAACTATGTAAAGATGTAAATGATGCCTTTGTCACAGGGAATGTGATTGCAGCAGCTGTGAGAGATGCTGCCCCTCAAAATTTTACAAGGGCTCAACATAGACATTATAATCAATCAGGATATTCTAGGCAAAATTATCATAATCAATCAGGCTATTGTAGGCAAAATCCCCAAAGAGAAATAAGACCAAATTCATACCGTACTCCAGGTTGCTGCCCCAGGTGTAAGAAAGGAAATCATTGGGCCAATAAATGCTATTCAAAATTTGACATCCATGGAAATCCTTTGTTCAGGAATTCAAAAAACAGGGCACGGGGCCCAATGCCCCGGGGCCCACAAATGTACGAGGCATTGGAGGAGGAGTATCCTCAAGCATCCACTCAGATGCTTCCCCGACACAATCCCTATTACCCATCCACTCCCTCGCCAGAGGAACAGGAGGAAATGCAGGATTAGACCTCTGTTCCACCGCCCGAATAGTGTTAACACCTGAAATGGGGGTTCAACTGATTCCCACAGGAGTCAGGGGACCTCTTCCCTCAGGGACTGTAGGACTTATTATCGGGCAAAGTCCTGAAAGCTTATTAGGTTTGCAAGTGACCCCAGGCGTAATAAACTCAGACTATAAAGGGGAAATAAAAATAATGCTTAGCTCACCCCAAAGTATAAGTTCTATTAATCAGGGAGATAGAATTGCTCAGCTGCTCCTCCTTCCAAATTTACATAATTCATTTAAAATGAATATGCCTCTAAATAGGAACAATAGAGGATTTTGTTCCACTGATTCGAAACCCATGGTTTGCTGGGTTCGGGACTGTACAAGGAGGCCTATGTGTAAAATAAGAATCCAAGGAATAGAAATGGAGGGTCTTATAGATACTGGAGCTGATTCTTCCATCATTAATTTACGTCAATGGCCCAAACACTGGCCTCTACAAAAAGCTTCAACCAGTTTAAGAGGCTTGGGATATAATAACCTCCCAGAAAAAAGTGCGGTAATTTTAAAATGGGAGGATGATGAAGGACATAAAGGCACATTTCAGCCTTATGTTTTACCTAATCTACCGGTTACTTTATGGGGAAGAGATATTTTACAACAAATGGGAGTACACCTTGCAACCAAACCTGCAGGTGTTAAATGTAAAAACATACAGGGTAATCTTAACCCTAAAAGAAATCATCAAAAAGTACAGGGTAAGCTTAACCCTAAAAGAAATCATTATCATATAGGAAAAAGACATTTTTCTTTGGGGCCACTGAGAAAACAATTTTGAAAATACCATGGCTTTCTGATAAGCCCGTGTGGGTCCCTCAGTGGCCCCTATCTAAAGAGAAATTACAAGCAGCCCACCTACTAGTTAAGGAACAATTAAAAGCAGGACATATAGAACATTCCACCTCTCCCTGGAATTCCCCCATATTTGTGATCAAGAAAAAATCATGAAAATGGCGATTATTACATGATCTTAGACAAATTAATAAAACCATGCAAGTCATGGGCCCTACTCAACCTGGACTTCCGAATCCTATAGCTATTCCAAAAAATTTCCATGTTATTAGTCTTGATATAAAGGATTGCTTCTTTTCTATTCCCCTACATCCTCTGGATGCCCCCAGGTTTGCTTTTTCAGTTCCTTCTATTAACAATAATGGCCCTGATCAGAGATATGAATGGAAGGTTTTGCCGCAGGGAATGGCTAATAGCCCCACCATATGCCAAATATATGTGGACAAGGCTATCCAACCCATTAAAAATAAATATCCAAACCTCATGTGTCTACATTACATGGATGATATTTTACTGGCCCACCCTAATCAAAAAATCTTATTTAATATATTCAGTGACATGGTAGAAAATTTTAAAAAATACGGATTATATATAGCAGAAGAAAAAGTTCAAACCAGATCTCCCATATTATATTTAGGATTTAAAATCATGGATACTTTTGTTAGACCCCCCAAAATTTTAATAAATAAAGAACATTTAACCACCCTCAATGATTTCCAAAAACTACTGGGAGACATTAATTGGCTTCGCCCTACACTAAACCTCACTACTGGCCAATTAAAACCTTTATTTGATATCCTTCTAGGGGACCCTGATCCATCCTCACCGCGAACATTGACTCCTGATGCTAGGAAAGCTTTAAAGGTAGTAGAAAAAGCCATCGAAGGAGCTCATTGTGACAGATTTGATTTAACTCAACCGCTGATATTGATTATTATTTCTTCACAATATACACCGACAGGAGTATTTTGGCAACAAGGGCCTTTATTATGGATACATTTGCCTGTCTCTCCTAAAAGCATAATTGAGTCATATACCTCCATGGTGGCTAAACTTATTCTTCAAGGACTTAAAACTTCTACTAAACTATTTGGCATTCACCCTGCTACTATTATTACTCCCTATTCATCGTCACAGATTGAATATTTATGCTTCAATGATAATGACTGGGCTATAGCTAGATGCTCTACCTCTGCAAATTTTGATAATCACCTTCCTAAGTCTCCTATATTATCTTTTTGTTTAATCATCCTATTATATTTCCACAGGTAATAAAAAATCAACCTATTCCTAAGGCATTTAATGTATTTACAGATGGGTCCTCAAATGGTACTGCTGCAGTAGTCACTACAAAAGTAAATATGACTTACATAACTGCACACAAATCAGCTCAACTAGTGGAATTGGAAGCTGTGGTAAGAGCTCTGGAAAATTTTAGAGACCAGCCCATAAACATTTTTTCAGATAGCCACTATATTGTACAAGCCGTCCCAAAATTAGAGTTAGCAGGACCAATAGCACCTCATACTCCAGCCTTTAAATTGTTTTATCAGATACAAAAACTTTTGTGGGCAAGAAAAGAACCTCTATTCGTAGGCCATATTAGAGCACATACTAATTTGCCTGGCCCCCTCCATGAAGGTAATCAAAAGGCAGATGAACTTACAAAAACAATATTTATACTTTCAGCGCTACAACAAGCTACTTTATTTCATTCCCAGTTTCACGTCAACAGCACCACCTTGCAACGTAGGTTTAAAATCACAAAGGAGCAAGCCAGAACAATTGTAAAAGATTGTAAATCTTGTATGACACATTTGCCCAATCCTCATTTTGGTGTTAACCCTAGAGGATTAATGCCCAATCATTTGTGGCAGATGGATGTTACTCATGAGCCAAGCTTTGGAAAATTGCGATTTATTCATGTAACCATAGATACTTGCTCAGGCATGATTTTTGCTTCCTTACATTCCGGAGAAAAAGTTAAAGATGTCACATCTCATTGTTTACAAGCTTTTGCTGCATTGGGCATCCCCAAAATGCTTAAAACAGATAATGGTCCTGCTTATACGTCCTCATCTTTCAAACAGTTTTGCGCAAAATTCAACATATCCCATAAAACAGGCATCCCATACAATCCTCAGGGTCAGGGCATTATTGAAAGAGCAAACCGCACACTAAAAGTTATGTTGTTAAAACAGAAAGAAGGAAACTGGAAAAATCCTAAGGACAGATTGGCAGTTGCCCTGTTTACTTTAAATTTTTTAACTTTAGACTCTGATGGTTATTCTGCTGGAGACAGACATTGGAACCCACATCAACAACATAAACCTTTGGTTTACTGGAAGGATGTTCTTTCAGGTACATGGAAGGGTCCAGATCCAGTATTAATTTTGGGGAGAGGATCTGTTTGTGTCTTTCCAAAGCATGAATCCTCTCCAATATGGATACCATCTAGATTAATAAAGCAGGTACCACATCAAAAGGATCAAGATGAAGTTGTTGAGGAATCAAGATTAATAAAAAGGTACAAAATCAAGAGGACCATGATGAAGATATGGAATGATTCCCTTAAAAGAGTCCTTCAAAATATGTCACAACTTAAGTGTCATTCCGCCCGGCTGGGACGAAGAGATCTCTCTTTAGTGTGCACACAATTATATATATATATATATTTTACTTTTTATATATGTGTTTATGTCTGTGTATTTGTCTAAATTTCATGTTAATGTGACGTCACAAATATATGTTTGTATGTGCGTCTGTCTGTCCAGTGTGACATCAAAAATAACAAAGCGCTTGTGATATATATATATATATGGATCCAAATAACTCTAATTCATTTAAGTTTAAGAGTATTCAAATTGGGTAAATAATTTAATAAGTGAAGGTACCTTCAATTTTGTTTTATAGGTGTCCCAGGGACTTCTCTTTAGCAAAAAAATATGACTAGTGCTGTATAACCTGATATTTTGGTGTTTTGACATGAGGTTGCTTATTTGTTATTAACTTCATTTGTTTAATAAATGATTAATTTCAATTATTTCAACAGGTAAAGGACTGCTGTGTATGCAGAAACTCGAGAGTTCCAGCTAACAAATTATTTCTCCAAAGTGCTTTTAGTTTTTCTTTAATCTGTCTTTAATGCAGTAATTACCCTCAGTCTTTCTTTGTTTTGTTCTAAATATGATATTTTGCCAGCTTATGTTTGTGGGAGCTCAGGCTGCAATGTGTGTGAGCAGAAATCAACTTATTTTTCCAATCTAATAATTCTATTTTTTAGTTTGACAACTCGCCTCTTGACTCAGTGCTGGAATAGCACTGCCTTTCCTTTAATAATTGATGCTTCAGTCTCTAGGTAGCGGGCCCTGAAGATTTGCCGGTGGCATTGTCTAGACATAAAAAAGACGGCTGCTGCTACAGCTGCAGGGATCGCGGTCGCTGCAAGCATCCCTGCTGCTCAAATGTCAAACAACCTCACCAGCAGTGTGGCCTCTGCTCTGCATGCATGGGGCCTCCTAGATCTACGTGTTATAACAAGTGGACATTTTGATCTTTCATTGTTTGGGACTTCATGGGACAGTACCTTGCGGGTATTTGTTTAGAGAACTCACTGTGTTACTTGATAGAACTTAGGGCAGCTGATTTGTTTAAAGAATTTGATATGCTATGCAATTTGGCTTGTCACCAAAAGGCTTATCGCCTTAAAGCCGCAGCATCTCCTCCCAATTGGACGGCTGTTAGTCATCTTACACAGTCGATCCTAAAGGGCTCCATTGGATGGCTGGTTAGCCAATGACGGGTAAGATCCCCAGAGGGGGACAACCTAAGACAGGCACAGTCGCACGGGACAGTCTCATGTGGCCGACATATCAACCTAAGACAGGAGTCAAGGGCACAGCCTTGATTATCCAATGACGGGTAAGAATGTTGGTTGCACATAGACGTCCTAGAGCATCCCCTCTTTTAAAACAAAAGGGGGAAATGCAGGAGCCCTGTTTGGGGAGATAGCTAAGATTGCGGTTGACTATGGGCCATAGACATTTTTGGGCATTGTCGCCTTCCGTAGTCTCACGGGACTTGGCCCAGGATCTCGAGAGATTTGAGCAGTGACTCAGCAGATCGACATTTTTGGGCATTGTCGCCTTCCGTAGTCTCACGGGATTTGGCCCAGGATCTCGAGAGATTTGAGGAGTGACTCAGCAGATCGAGCATGCACCATTCCTGCTCGGGCACATGGGATGAGACCAGAGAGAGAAAGGACAGGGTTATCGCTATTGTATAGATACATTGTAGTTTCTTGTAAGAGTAGGTGCCTTGGTTTCTTGTGAGAGTGTGTATGTAGTGTTAGAAATTACAAGAGACAGAGACAGAAAGATTAAAGAATTTTTTCGTCTCCATCCTGTCTCCGGACTCCTTCCCGCGGCGCTGCCGTTCCAGGCTGCAATCCCTTTCCGGCGGCTAACACTGCTGTGACTAAAAGAACAACCAGAACAATTTTATGGGAGGAAAAGTTTATTTGAGGGCTCATGGTTTCAGAAGTCTTAGTTTGTACAAGGCCAGCTCCATTCCTCAAGGCTTGAAGTGAGGTAGGACATCATGGTGGAAGAGGGTGGCATAGGGAAGCACCTCACTTGGTGATCAGAAAGCAAAGAGAGAGACTCCATTCTCTAATTTTTGCTTTTTGTTTTTCTAGTACCAGGGATTGAACCCATGGGTACTTATCCACTGAGCCAATCCCCAGCCCTTTATTATACTTTATTTAGATACAGGGTCTCACTGATTCAAAATATATATCCCATAGTCATGCCCCAATTCCCACCTCTTCCAGCCACACCCTACCACTTCAGTTACAACTCAGTTAATCCCTTTCAGGGAATTAATTCACTGATTGGGTTAAGACTCTGTTTTGGGGGGTGAGGGGGTTAAGACTCCTCTGAACCTTCTTGCATTGTCTCACACATGAGGTTTTTGGGGATACCTTACATCCAAACCATAACAATGGTAATAACCTTAAATGTTAATGGCCATCTGTTCTGTAACCCCTTAGTCCCTTCAAAACTCGTCACAGCCCAGAACAGCATTTCAGAGAATTTCTTAGGAGAGGGGAACACACTATGGGGACACTATACTGGCTGGAGACATGGGTGAGGGTAGCTGGTTGGGAGAGGCTCACAGCCTAATGTGAGACTCATTCTGAAACACAAGAGAGGATAATAAGAGTCATATAAATAAAGTTCCAGATACAAATGGAGAAAAAGAGAAGATGTGAAGTCTGCACACTGGTGAACCTCTCAGCAAGAGGGAGACATGGCAGCATGGGCTCCTCTACACACTGAATGACAAGAAGATAGCTGATGACACCTGCAGCCAAGATCTTTCTGAAATCACACGGAGAGACCCATGCCCAAACACCCAGAGTAGCACAGCTATAGGCTGGGCAGACTGCCATAGTCTTGTATCCCTTCCTGTGGGGGTTGATTTCAATAACCACAATGATTAGGCTATTTGATGAAATGTTTAAACCAAGGTAAGCTGCACAGAGCTTAGGTGATTTTAGTTAGTTGGAAATTGTATACAAACAGTGGAAACTATACTGATATATTTAAAGAAAAATCAATGCCAAATAAAAACCAAGCCTTTCTACCCATTTAATGAAATTCTGCTATTACAAAACTTTATAAGACCTACTGATATGGTGTAATGAAAGATGCCTCAGATGCAAGGGACCAAGAACGTAATGCAGGCGTCCTAAGGGTTTTTTGTTTGTTTGTTTTTGTTGTTGTTATTGTAGTTGTTTTCTGTTACCATGGATTGAACCCAGGGGCACTTTACCACTGAGATATATCCCCAGCCCTTTTTATTTTTTATTTGATATAGAGTCTTGCTAAGTCACTTAGAGCCTCAATAAATTGCTGAGACTGGCTTTGAACTTGCAATCCTCCTGCCTCAGCCTCCTGAGTCACCACTGGGATTGTAGGCATGTGACACTGCACCAAGCTTGTATTTGTGGCTTTTAAGAAGTGAACAAGAGTCCTGGGGCTGGGGCTCAGTGGCAGAGCACTTCCCTTGCACGTGTGAAGCACTGGGTTCGATCCTCAGCACCACATAAAAATAACAAATAAAATAAAGGCATGCTGTCCATCTACAACTACAAAAAAAGTGTTTTTTTTTAAAGTGAACAAGAAGGGTAATTTCTCATAAGGAGGTATTGGATTATCTACTACCTTTTTTGGGAGTACTTCCATAAGCAAAGGAGAAAACTTCTACATGGCCAGGAAACTTCATACCTCTGCCCCCAAACCCCTGTCCTGAATGCACCAGACTGAATAGCTCAGAGTTCTGTTGGTTCATGCATGTTGCAGAAACACAGCTGCTTTGATCATGCATTGTGAATAATAAAAACCTACAGGTGGGATCTTCTCAAACAAACATTTATTGGAAGAATACAAACATTTTAGCTGGGCATGGTGGCACACGCCTGTAATCCCAGCACTTGGGAGGCTGAGGCAGGAGGATCGCGAGTTCAAAGCCAGCCTCAGCAATGGCGAGGCACTTAGCAACTCAGTGAGACCCTGTCTCTAATAAAATACAAAAAAAAAAAAAAGGTCTGGGGATGTGGCCCAGTGGTCAAGTGCCCCTAAGTTCAATCCCTGGTACAAAAAAAAAAAAAAAAAAAAAGAAAAAAGAAAAAAGAAAAAAAAGTGAAAGATCACTTCAATAAGGAGATAGAAACCCTGAAGCTGGGCGCGGTGGCGCACGCCTGTAATCCCAGCACTTTGGGAGGCTGAGGCAGGAGGATCGCGAGTTCAAAGCCAGCCTCAGCAATGGCGAGGCACTTAGCAACTCAGTGAGACCCTGTCTCTAATAAAATACAAAAAAAAAAAAAAGGTCTGGGGATGTGGCCCAGTGGTCAAGTGCCCCTAAGTTCAATCCCTGGTACAAAAAAAAAAGAAAAAAGAAAAAAGAAAAAAGAAAAAAAAGTGAAAGATCACTTCAATAAGGAGATAGAAACCCTGAAGCTGGGCGCGGTGGCGCACGCCTGTAATCCCAGCACTTTGGGAGGCTGAGGCAGGAGGATCGCGAGTTCAAAGCCAGCCTCAGCAACTGCAAGGCACTTAGCAACTCAGTGAGACCCTGTCTCTAAATAAAATACAAAAAAGGGCTGGGGATGTGATCCAGTGGACGAGTGCCCCTGAGTTCAATCCCCAGTTCCACAAAAAAAAAAAAAAAAAAAAAAAAAAAAAAGAAAGAAATCCTGAAGAAGAACCAATCAGAAATTCTTGAAACAAAGGAATCAATAAACCCAATTAAAAACTCAATGGAAAGAATCACTAGCAGACTAGATCATTTGGACACAATACCTTTATTTTATTTATTTATTCTCATGTGGTGCTGAGGATCCAACCCAGTGCCTCACATGTGCTAGGCAGGCACTCTACCACTGAGCCACAACCCCAGCCCTCAGACTAGATCACTTGGAAGATAGAGTTCCAGGCAATGAAAAAATACATATAATTTGAAAATAAAGTTGACCATAGAGAAAAGATGTTAAGAGACTATGAGAACTTTCACGAAATATGGGATAACATGAAAAGACCCAATATAAGATTTATTGGGATAGATGAAGGCTTGGAAGTACAAAGCAAAGGTATATACAATATTTTCAATGAAATAATATCAGAAAATTTCCCAAACCTTAAAAAGGAAATGAAAACTAAAATACGTGAGGTTTACAGGACCCCAAATATACAAAATTACAACAGATCTACATTATTATGAAAATGTTCAACATATAGAAAAGGGATAAATTTTAAAGGCTGCAAGAGAAAGATGACAGGTAACATTTAGAGATAAACCAATCTGGATCTCAGCTGATTTCTCAGAACCCAAAGCTAAAAGCTAGATGGTCTTGAAATAATATATACCAAGCTCTGAAAGAAAATGGATGCCAACCAAGAATATTATACCGAGCAAAAGTAAGATTCAGTTTTGATGATGAAATAAAAACCTTCCATGATGAACAAAAGTTAAAAGAATTCACAACATGAAAGTCTGGATTACAAAATATACTCAATAAAATATTTTATGAAGAAGAAATAAAAATTAAAATTGAAAACCAACAAAGGGTGGAACTACACTAGAGGAATAGTCAATCAATGGACAAACTAATTCAAATTAAAAACCAGAATTAAACAAAATGACAGGAAATAAAAATCATTTCTCAATAATAACACTGAATGTAAATCACTTAAACTCATCAATCAGAAGATGCAGACTGGCAGTTTGGATTAAAAAACAAGACCCTGGGCTGGGGATATAGCTCAGTTGATAGAGTGCTTACCTTGCATTCACAAGGCCCTGGTTCGATCCCTAGCACCAAAAAAACAAAAAAGACCCTACAAAGTGCTGCCTTCAAGAGACTCATCTCATAGGCAAGGACATCCACAAACTGAAAATAAAAGGATGGGAAAAAACATTCACATGGATCTCGTAAACAAGCAGGGGTTTCTATCCTCATATCACATAAAATGGACTTCAAGCCAAAGTTAATTAGAAGGGACAAATAAAGATATTTTATACTGCTTAAGGGAATTATACATCAACAAGAAATAATGATTATAAATATTTATGCCCCTAATAATGGAACATCTACATACATCAAACAAAACTTCTCAATTTCAAGAATCAAACAGACCACAACACAATAATACTGGGTGACTTTAACACACTTCTCTCATCACTGAACACATCTTCCAAACAAAAACTAAATAAAGAAACTATACAACAAAAATATAATTAATAACTTAGACATATAGAATATTTCATTCTTCAATGACTGAATACACTTTATTCTCAGTAGCACATTGATCATTTTCTAAAGTAGACCACACGTTAGGCCACAAAGAAACTCTTAGCAGATACAAAAAACAGAGATAATACCTTGTATTCTATCAGATCATAATGGAATAAAATTAGAAAACAATTATATAATAAAAAATAGGGGCTGGGGTTGTGGCTCAGCGGTAGAGCGTTTGCCTAGCACGTTCGCGACCCGGGTTCGGATCCTCAGCACCACGTAAACATAAATGCATTGCATTGTGTACAACTAAAGCAAATAAATAAATATTAAAAAAATAGAAGTTACTTGGGCTGGGGTTGTGGCTCAGTGGTGGAGCGCTTGCCTAGCACGTGTGCAGCCCGGGTTCGATCCTCAGCACCACGTAAACATAAATGTATTGTATTGTGCACAACTAAAGCAAATAAATAAATATTTAAAAAAAATAGAAGCTACTTTATTTAACACCTGGACATTTAAAAATACACAATTGAATTATCAGTGGATAGCAGAAGAAATCAAGGATGAAATTTTAAAAAATACTTAGAGGTAAATGAGAACACCAATACAACATATTAAAATCTATGGGACACTATGAAGGAAAATTCATTGCATTGAGCTCATTCTTCAAAGAAAAGAAAGCCAATGAATAAATGACCTAACATTACACTTCAAAGCCCTAGAAAATAAGACAGGAAATAATTAAAATCAGAGCTGAAATCAATGAAATTGAAACCAAAAAATTTCCAAAAAAATCAATGAAACAAAAAGTCAGTTCTTTGAAAAACTAAATAAAATTAATAAATCCTTAGTCATGCTACCCAAGTGAAAGAGGAAAAAATCTCAAATTTCTAAAATTCCTGATGAAAAAGGAAATGTCACCATGGACATGATCAGTCAACAAACATATGAAAAAATGTTCAACATCTCTAGCAATTAGATAAATACAAATTAAAACTACACTGAAATACCAACTCATTCCAACCAGAATGGCAATTATCAAGCATACAATTAACAATAAATGTTGGCAAGGATGTAAGGAAAAGGGTACAATCATACATTGTTGGTGGGACTGTAAACTAGTGCAACCACTCTGGAAAACAGTGTGGAGATTCCTCAAAAAACTAAGAGTAGAACCACCATTTGACCTAGCTATCCCACTCCTTGGTATATACCCAAAGGATGTAAAATCAACATACTACAGGGAAACAGCCACATCAATGTTTATAGCAGCTCAATTCGCAATAGCTAAACTATAGAACCAACCTATATGCCTTTCAACAAACGAATGGACAAAGAAAATATGGTTTATATACACAATGAAGCATTACTCAGCCTTAAGGAAGAATGAAATTATGACTTTTCCAGTAAATGGATGTATTTATGTTAAGTGAAATAAGCCAATTCCCAAAAAACCAAAGTTTGAATGTTCTCTCTGATATGTGAATGCTAACACACAACAAGGGGTAGGAGGAGGATAATAGTTCAGTGGATAAGACAAAGGGAAATGATGGGAAGGAAGGGGTTATAGGAATAGTAAAGACAGTGGAATGAATCAGACATAAATTTCCTATGTATGTGTGTGAATACACCACAGTGAATCTCAATATCATGTACATCCACAAGTCTGGGATCTTAATTAGAATAAGATATACCCCATGTTTGTGTAAATATGTCAAAATATACTCTAATATCATCTGTAAATAAAAAGAAGAAATAAATTTAAAAAACCAAATAGATATAAAAGTAAACTATTTCATTATCTAGAAAACAGGAAAAACAACAATAACAAAGCCATTCTCAGCAATTAAGACCCTAAGCAACTTAGTGAGACCCTGACTTAAAATAAAAAAATAAAAATAGCTGGGATGAGACTCAGTGGTTAAATGCCTCAGGTGTCAATCCCTGGTACAAAAAAAAATGCAAATAACACCAAATATTTTAAGGGAACACATGAAGGCATTGGGAGGACACTTGGTCAATACAATGATTATTAACATGGTGCATCACACACAAAGGCAAAAATGTGAAAGGTAGAAGAATTTCACACAGTTGAGCAAATAGACGCTGAGCCCACCAGGCCACGCAGCTCCTCATGTTCACATCAAAATTACCAAGTGTTTTGAAAACGATATTAAAAGAAGACCAATTCAAAGTTTAACTGAACAAATTCAATGAAATATACTGTCATATTGTTAAAGACAAAATGTCACCAAAAGGCATCTAATACCACAAACACTCGTTCTACGTGTTACTTTCCTCCTCTTCGGGTCCATAATAATAATAATATGGTCTCCAACAGGAAATCTCAGAAAAGGCCAAGACCAAGATTTAAACAAGCTCGCTCTGACAATCTCTACCCAACCACACTGTAAAATAAAGGCACAAGCAGGCCCCCTGGCGGCCAAGGACCACGTGCGCTGCTGGCCGCACCGGCTCTGTGATCCCCACCAGCATCTCTAAGTTCAAAACACTGCCTTAGGATCACGACTGGGGGCGGGGTGGTGGTGGCGAAAGAGCAACATTTACACGAATGAAATGATCTGAAAGACTCGTCCTGCAGCTGCTTTAAGCACAACACCAGGCCCCAGATGGCTAAGGGCCCTTCCTGTCATCCATGAGGAAGGCCGGGCTCCTTGGCTAAAGACATTAGAACACATCCTGCACTTGTCCATCACACATCACTCCATTAACCACCAATTAGGAATCAAAATGAACTAAACTTACGGTGACAGTGACCGAGGGAGGGGGCCCCTATGTTCCCACATCCACGAGGGGAACCGTCTTGGGGAGCCCAATGGCTCGACCCCCAGCTGAACCATGCCCAGCCCACAGTTGCACCAAGCTGCTCAAGCACTTGGTAGGGCTTGAGAGCCAGCCTAGGGGCCCGCCCTCCATGAAGGTCATTGAGGGCCAGAAACGATAGACAGGGAATCTGTGCACTCTCTGGAGGTCCACAAGCAGGAACTCCACCCATATCTCAAGACCCAGATGAATACTTCACGACTTTGCTCATGTTGTCATCACTTATTACATCTATGCGCATCGCTCAGTGTCCAATCTACTAATCAGATCTTGGCCTCTGCTTCCTGTTAGTGCTGAGTTGGGAAATCTGGCTCACCCAGTTTATCCAGGTCCAATTCAATTGCACCCGCCTGTGCAGACCAGGCTGTGGCCTGCCCTGAGTCACTCAGGGATGGACAGAACAGCAGTTCTCAGACTAAGCCTAAACCAAAGTTACTCTATTTTAGAAAGCAGTAGCTTGTCATAAACTACTGCACTTTAAGTGCTGAGGAAGAATGGCTCTATATTTTATTTGAATAAGTAGATAACCACCATCTGCCTACTACAACTAAGGAAAAAGCACATCAATTAGTATGCTAATGAAAAGGACTACCTGTGAAATTTTGAATTGGTGAGAAGCACGTGGATACACGGGCGCATCAAATGCATGTCAGAAAAGCGAGGCCCATGAGCCTATGGACCACACCAGACCACCAAATGAAGCAAGCCACTCCCCTGAGGCTCATAAAAGGAGGAGCATCCTGAGACTGGACATGGGGTGCCCTGATCCGTCACCGGGTCATTCATCGTGAGCCTTACCCAGTCAAATTTCCAGAGTGACCAACCACTGAATCTCTGTCCTTGGGCTTTACAAGGACAAGGACAAGGACAGTGTGGATTCTCTGGCCTGTGAGGATCCTGCACAGCCCACTCCAACCTGCTGACACTCCAAGCCAACACTCTGAAGCCACTGTCGTTCTGGACCTGGGCCTAGAATAATTTGTGTTCTTTGACAGCTCTGTACTTGAACAATTTCTTGAGCTGGTTGGGATCTTATCTGGCCACCTACAGTGACTCTCTGACTTTGCATTCATACCTCTCTCTGCCTGTGCTCTTCGTTCAGTATCCTGTAACTCTGTGGCCATCTTAATGCTAAGGCTTTCTGTGGCCTCTTTCTACATCATCGTGTGTGGTGTGAAGTGTGGCTTGACTATTATTGATATGAGAAATTAGGATTGGAACAATGGAACTTGTGTTCACCCACCTTACAACCACCAGGTGACCCAGAAGTATTCAGTGAATTGCTGCTGCTGAAAGTGGCATAGCCTGTGAACTTACGGCTATTCACGAAGCTCTGACGTTGAGGAAAGACACAGACAGACATGTTTCATCTATGTTCATGGTGTAGCTTGCTCACGATACTCCTCCAGGAAACCTTCCATGAGTTCCTGCTCTTGCCCCTACAGGTAGACAGGCATTCTTGGCTATTAGGTGGGCACACGGAGAGACACCAGAGCTGGGATGCTGGGAAGATGGGGTCTCTGAGATGACTAATACCACATGGTCCTTTCTCTAGGATCACCTATGTCTCCTTGTGCTTCACAGATCATTCTGGCCCATTCACACTTCATCTTAGGCCGGCGCCCTGGGCTTCAACCTGTGTGGGAAGAATGAGCACCCTCTCCCTATATACCATGTGCTTTAGCATGTGCTTAGGGGTGTGGGCTGTAATAACGCTCCTTGGATTCACATCCCAGCTCTTGTTCATGCGATGCCTGTGGTGAACCTGGGGTGTGTGATTACACAGTCTCCCGTGGGGTCCCCCTGGCAATAATCTCCAGCCAGCCACAGTGAGATCACTCCCCTGATCGGACTGCCTTCCCTGTATGGCTCACGTGGCCTGGGCTTCCTTCTTGAGTAAGCTACTTGTAGTCACGGGTTTGCCTCCGGGGCTGCTTCCCGAGAACAATCCCACACATGGCACCTGGCATGTTAATCCCCCCACGCTGAAGGCTGGGGCAGGAAGTAAAATCCCATGCTCTATGTTACTGGGCACCAACCCTTGACAGAGGCTGCCCACCATTCTTTGTTGCCCGCACCTGCTGCCTCATGACCCTCCTTTTTCTTTCCCTCAATTGATGAACTATGTCAGGAAGACAGGAATGAAGAGGTAACAGCAAAAGGAATGCCCCTACCCCCAATTTCCAGCTAAGGATATCAAACTTGCAACAGCAGGACTCTACTGGTCCCTGAAATAAAAGCAGTTCAGAGTCTGAACTTTGCTATTCCCATATCTGTGTGGCTGGCACATAGAAAGGCACAGGCTGAATCGAGTTTTGTCCCCTAACGTGACACTGCCCCAGTCACGTCCATCTGCTGGGGTCCTTCTTTGCCATGCCCCACTGTCAATCACAGGGTCAGCTCTATGACGTTCAGGACCACTTTCAGGCTATAACATGCCTTTGGTGGCCTTGGTATCCCACCCAGTGAGTGCTCCGTCTTTTGTCCGTCCTGTCCAGGGTGATGATCGCAGCTCTCCCCTCTCAGGGTTGCAGTTTCTCACTTCCGTCCACGGAGGAGAGGCCTGGGCTGAAGCCTGCAGTAGGAAAGGCAGTGAGCTGTGCTCTGAGCCTTCCACCTGGATGTGGTCCCCATCTTCCCTCCACCCCCTCTGTAGTCGTGTTAGGCAGGGTCTGCTGAACATGGGATGGACACAGATGAGACTCAGTAAGTGTCCCTTCTCTGGATGGAGTTCAGAAGCGGTGTTCATCTCATTTCCTCCTCTCCTGGGGGCTGCCTTCATGCCCACTTTGGAGGACCCATCATTGGGTGTGCAGCCCTGCTGTCCCTGACCCATGGCCTCCATGCTGATGTCTTCAGAGAACTCCCTCCCGCCCCGGGCCACTACCGCCTATTTGTGATCTGGACTCCTTCCCACTGACTCCACCAAACTTGCAGGGTGACAAATGAAGCCCCACCCTACCCACATGGCCACTAGTGGCCTTCTGGAAGCCCCGTTTCCCAGTAATTTGGAGGTGGAGGTTCTTTCCACAGGTCCAATCAGCCGACCTTAAGGTGCTCTGCACATGGCCCACCCTCGACTTCCAATCCCCGCACTCTGCAATGGTAGTGTCCGCCCGAGCTCACGTGCCAGTGGCCCTGGAGTGGCACCCAGATGTGTCACTGTACAAAGTCCATGAGAGATGAAAAATGTCAAACGCAAAGAAATGAAAACTCAGTTTTTATGGTTGTGTCAGGGAAAGGATTTGTTGAGCCACACCATTTTCCTGGGCTTCTCGTCTACCTCAGGGAACTCGGGTGCGGGAGTCACGTGGTGTTTGGGCAGTGGCCAGCTCCACCCTCGTGTGGCTTGGGTCAGTTTCCACAGCCACTGTGCCAGGTGCATATCACTTCTGTAACTGCCCAGTTGTCTACCTAGTAAAACGCTCAGCAGGGGTTTAGAGGCCAGGCTGGCTTTCAGGTATTCATCCGCCTTTCTCCTGAGTCTCAGGGTGCTGGGGCTGGAACTGACTTCACAGTGTTCTGCATCAGTGACCGCTGCCCTCCACAGATGGCTGCAGAAACAAGACACAGCAGAGAACGCCTGTCCGCATGGCCCGAACCCAGAATTACCTTCCGGAGAAACCCCACGTGGCCCGGAAAACCCTCGATACGTGTGCCTACACACACACACACACACACACACACACACACACACACAGTCTCTCTCTCTCTCTCTCTCTCTCTCTCTCTCTCTGTCTTGTCACAGGGTCTGTTTTAAGGGAACACCTGAATCAAAATGTCAGATGTTCCATCTTCACATGTACCTGAGTCCCTTTCTAGAATCTTTGTTTTTGGTACTAGGACACATTTGTCAATTGCCCTTTCCATTTCCAATCTTTACAGTGAATTTGGACATCCAGTATGAGAAGCTCCCCTCTCCGATCCTCCTGCACATTTGCTCTCAAAATAATTTTAGAGTGTGGCCTTCCATGTTCTCACACATTCAAATTCTTGTTGTGATTTCTGATTGGGATTGCACCAAATTCATAGATTAATTTAGAGAAGAAGAGACAACAGTTTAAGAATTAGTCTTCCTTTCTAGAACAAAATGATATTTTAAAGTATTATTTTCATATGAACACACAATTAGTGTAATGCCATATCATGTTCAACCACAAGACTGGGCTCCTACTTAGAAAAAGTTATACTCCATCTATGCATAATATGTCAAAATGCACTCTATAGTCATGTATATTGAAACCAATAAAAATGCATTTATGAAAGTAAATTAATTATTCTTTTAGTGCCCAAACGGGAAGCTCTTAAAAGTCACATGTGTATTTTCCTTATCGTATTTATAGATGCTTCATTACGTTTGTGTGACCAATGTCAATAGGATTTTTGTTTCTATTCTATTGTGTAATTATTAGAAGGTTATACATTTTTGATGCATTGCAGTGATATCAGACAAGCTCCTCTGGCCTACTTTCTGGGGCATGACCTTGGTTTTCTAGGAAGGTGATTCCTTGAGAAGAGAAAGACAATGTGCCACTTGCTTTGTTAACAAAATCCCCCATGCTAAATGGTTGTTCCTCTCCCATTAGTTGTAAGCACCCAGCGCAGCTGTCAGAGGGGCCTTCCATGTTTCTTTGTGCACTAGAAGGAAACCTGGACCATTCAGCCTTCCCTGCCGATCAAGGGAAGGAAGGTGTGGCTTGGGTCCCTCTTATAAGCCTCTGTGTCCCAGGTGCCTCGGTGATACATGAAACAGAGTAGGCCACCAGTGTGGGGACAAGCTGCCTGTTGCCAGAAGAGTCATTTTAGTTCAAAGCCTGGTCCTCCCCCTTGGCCCTGTGACAGCCTGCAGGAATCCACATCCTCCCTCTGGACTGTGTCCACCTGGGTCATTCCTTAATGCTAAGAGTTCAGTTGTTCTAGATCAGAGACCTGGAAGGTACCTTGGCTTGAGAAGGATGACTGGTCACAGCGAGTGTTTGTCCAGCTAAACACCCACTGCTGTGAACTGTGTATTATAAAACAGTGACTGCACACCTGTAACCCCAGCACTTGGGAGGCTGAGGCAGGAGGATCGCGAGTTCAAAGCCAGCCTCAGCCGTGGCGAGGCACTTAGCAACTCAGTGAGACCCTGTCTCTAAATAAAATATAAAAAAGGGCTGGGGATGTGGCCCAGTGGTCGAGTGCCCCTGAGTTCAATCCCCGGTACCACAAAAAAAAAAAAAAAAAAAAAAAAAAAAAACCACACACAAAAAAAACAGTGACTGCAGAGTCATGACCAAGGCTGGTCTCCTGACTGGAACAGAAGACCAAATAACTGAGCAAGTGAGCATTGCCCAGGGGCCCTGTTGAGATGTCATGGATGTGGTGAGGCCCTTGCACAGAAGGTCTATCAGGAAGATTTTGTACAAGCCAGAGAAAAGTTCTGAGGATGAGATAACCAATATTCTATCAAGGGACTAGCTAATGCAGACAGTTCTCAGGTCCAGGTAATATCTGCCCCCTTCGTGGCCCCTTCTACTCACCTAGTCATCATTGAACCAGGAAAAGCTCAGGGGCAGGGGAGGCCCACCAACTGCTGTGGTTCCAAGGTTCCAAGTCCCATTATACCTCACCAAGACTCTCTTGGGGCTTAACCAATCAGGCTCCAGGACTCAGAGATCCAGAGTGAACCACGGAGACGGAGACAGTTGCCTCTCATACCTTATCACATCTTCAACAACTCTCTTCCAGAGAAACCACAGTGGTCTGACAGGTAAAACATCCTGACATACAATGGCATCTTTGGGGCCACAATCTTTATCACCTATGTGATGACTCCCAACCCTGCTGGGTACTGGGGAGAGGGCAGGGGACAGTTGTATGTTCCAACTGACAGACTCTCCAAAGGGATGTGGGTAGGGGCCCAAGCTCTAGATAGCACATTCTCACCTCTAACCCCGGCTCTGTGTCACCAGGGACAAATCCTTTCATCTCTCCTGGGAATCAAATACTGAGAACACCTTGGACACCTTGGCTTCTGGAGGTGAGTCATGGGCAGTTCTCTGTGGCAGTGGGACTGGCAGTGGAGTGCAGACTTGGGGGGTGCATGTCTTGACCAGTTTTGGACTCCATCTGCTCTCTTGGTGTCCAGTTCTGGGCTCTCAGGACAGACCTGGCCTTGGGAGGGCTCCCTGCCCTCTTTGAACTCCTCAGTGGTGTCCTAGCCCTGGCTCTTGGCCCCTCCAGGCCTTAAACAGGTTAGTCAGTACTTAGTTCCTGGCCTCAGATCCCTTCTTCCTGTGATGTCTGTGGTGGATTCTCTTTAACCCTGTCCTTGGCAGATTCAGGGAGCAAGTCAGACAAGGTCCTGACTTCAACAAACCAGGAATCAAGTAGATACGGCCAAGGGAGCTCACAGTTAGTTACCATACAGTGTGAAGTGGCCCATCAGTCAGGCCTTCAGAAAGATTCGTGAGAGCCTACACATTTAGCCATTGAAACAGGAAGGGAAAAGGTGTCAAGGAACAGAAAACAGATACTAGGCAAAGACCCTTTTATATGAGAGAATGAAAGAACTGATAAAGTTGGTACTGCAAATCAGGTGATGCCCCAAACCAATCTCTTACGACCCCTGCTGGTTTGCTGTGTGTGTGTGTGTGTGTGTGTGTGTGTGTGTGTGTGCGTGTGTGTGTGTGTGTGTGTGCACATGTGTGTGTGAAAGAGAGAGACCTTTGGTCCCATTGATCATGCAGATTTCTTTATCTTTTTCAGGCTTTCTCAGTTGTGCTGCCTTCCTGAAGCTGTGGGTAGAGTCCACCAGTCATGGACAAAGGAAATTCCATGGATACCTCCACCCCACCTGAACCGATCACGGTGGAGAAGACAGACCCCCAGTTCAAACCCCGGGGGGCCTCCAATAACATACTGACCTATTTGATCAATAGACAACTGGGGAGGCCCAGATATGATGTAGATCTGTCCAAGTGGGTGTGGATGCTCACATGAGCTACCCCACAGTGAAGTGGCCTTTGCCCCAGTGTCATTTTGTCATGGGACTCTCCTATTCATCTTTATTTGGAACTATAAATTTGAAAACAAATTACAATAAACCTTACCCATGTTTGAACCAATAATTAATTTGTGCTTAACTCCTTTCGGTTTCATGTGTGTTTTTTGTCATAGCCTTCGTGGGTTACACTGTATAGGGGATCCCAACCATCTAAACACTCCATGTAGTGATTACAGGTAGAAAGGTTTGATTTTTAAAAGTCCTCTTCACCCTTTTTTTAGACTGTTGATCTGATATTTCCTCTGCAGGCTTAAACATCTCTTAATCCTAAATTTGTATTTCTAGAGACAGACTTTAATTGAGAAAAAGAAGAAAATTTATATCTCAAAAACACAATTTAACTTAAACATCACTGAGAATATTCTCCCACAGCAAAGGCCCAATCAAAGCCAAATGGTTTAAAGGTGAGGCTTAATATGCAGATTTATATTACTATTTTTCCTTATTTTTGGCCAGCAAGAGATGCCCCTACAAATTGAAATTTTTTGTATAAAGAGTTAGAAGTCATACTTTGTGTAACTACCTAGTTATATCCTTGTTAATCTAATTTGGAAGTACACGTTGCCCTTCAAATAAGGCAAAGAGTACATTTTATGTCCACCCATCCTGGGAAAGCTTCCTTTGAACTTTTTCCAAACCTTTTAAAATTTATAAACAGACTAACAGAAACACTAAAAGGACAAAAGAGCACATTTAACAATTCCATTAGACAAAAAAAAGTCCCAAAGGCAAAAGAACACATTTAACAATTACATTAAACCAGAATGCACTTTCAGATTCATGGGAAATAGATGGGAGCCAGAGTAGGAGATGATAAAGGAGAGAGTGGGGGAAAATAAAGCACAACCAGTTAGGGGACTTGAACCCCTCTTAAGTAAGATGTGGCTTCTCAGGAATGTTTCTTGTCTGCCTTCATTACCTACACTGAGTGCCTGACCTTTGACCCCTGCCTCACAACCATCTTGAAGGATAATCAACTAAAACCCACTACTTCAGAGAGCAGAGAACCAAATAATTGTGACTGGTTCTGTTGTCTGGACCTGTAGTGGAGGGGGTTGGCAAGGAGGGGGAAACTGGGACTCTGGGACAGGTTAGGTGGGGTCTGTGAACCCAGTTTATTGCAATTCAAAGTCAACATTATTATTTTAGTGATAACTGCAATTCATATGTGAGAACCTTAGCCAAAGAAAGCGGGTTTGTTGTTTTGTTGTTGTTGTTTTGGTTTTAGTTATTTTTATTTGTGTTTTGGCAGTTATGGGGATTGAACCCAGGACCTTATACACACTAGGCAAGTGTGCTAACACTGAGCTACATCCCCAGCTCAAGAAAAGGATTTTTGAATAATAAATAAATAAATTTTGCTACAATTACATAAAAATGAGAAATGTACTTTTGCCCCAAATGGCTAAAACCAAAGGGCATACAGCAAATTGAGGAAGATATTCACAACAAATACAACTGACAAAAGGCTGACATTCACTTTATAAGACTTCTGTGAATTGATTAGACAAGGTATATGGACAGATTATTTACAACATATGAACCACAACTAGCTTATAGACATGAAAATATATGAACATTGTCTCTGGTACGAACAAAATAAAAATCAAAAAGTAATGAGATACCTTTTGCCTATCTAATTAACACAATTTTAAAAATACAAACTAAAAAGAACATACCAAGCAAATAAGAATATTACTTACCATGTATTGAAAAGGGTGTGGTAAATGCTATAATTATCATGCACTGTTTGTGCAAAAGTTAAAAAATAAAATATATCCAGATTAGGGTGGGAAAAGAAAAACTACATTTTCGGAAGACATGATCATACTCGCAGAAAATCATAAGGAATCTAATATAACAATAACTATTAGAACTAATATGGGGGCTTGGATTGTGGCTCAGTGGCAGAGCACTTGCCTCACACGTATGAGGTACTGGGTTCGATCCTCAGCACCACATAAAAATAAATAAATAAAATAAAGGTATTGTGTCCATTTACAGCTAAAAAAATTAAATTAAAAAGAACTAGTATATGGGGCTGGGCATATAGCTCAGTTGGTAGAGTCCTTGCCTTGCATGCACAAGGCCCTGGGTTCAATCCCCAGCACCACACACACACACACACACACACACACACACACAAATTAGTAATATATGAATGCAACCAGCTTGCAGAATTCTAAATCAATAAACAAAATCTAATTTTATTTCTCTACATGAGAAATGAACAAACTAAAAGAAATTAAGAAAATTCAATCCATGATAGCATCAAATGGAGTAAAATACTTAGGAATAAATTTAACAAAAACACAAAACTTGTGCTCTGAGAACTATAATAAAATGTTGAAAGAAATTAAAGATTCAAATAAATGAGAAGACATTCTTATATTTATGGATTGGAAGGCTTAGGATGGTAATATTTCTCAAATTGGTCTGCAGATTCAATACAATCCAAAATTCCAGATTTATTTCTGGTGAAATCAGTCTGCATATCACATCTTTTCCACCATTAACTTGAATAAGTGTGAAGGCATAGCTTTGTAGGACTTGGCCACTCAATACTAGACTCTCTTGTCCCAAGTCATTTGGAGGGACACTTAACAAATTCCTATCTAAAACCTAAATGCTTGCCCTGATGAGAATGATACAGGGACTGGATAGGAGACAAACTGGTGGATAAATTCTTGGACTTTCAATTCTAATTCATTGCTAAGTCTTTCCTTCCTTTTCCAATCTCACAATGCATGGAATCTCCCTTTCCTTATCCATGAGCACTGACCGTCCTGTGCCAGCAATGCCTGGCTCTGGGGAGAGTGAGGAGGAAGCACTGAGTCTAAAGGAGGAGCAGGGATGCTAGAGTGTCACACCAGAGGAGGAGGAGATAGCCAGCCCATCCAAGTGCTGACAGGATTTAACATGGTGAGCATAGAGTTGCAACAGGGAGACATTGCAGCATGATTCCATTGTGGGAAAGAAGCCAGCAGGTAAGAGGTGAGTGCTGGATGGTGATAAAGGCAATAAAGGCATTGGAGCAGAGCTTAAGTATGTAAAGGGTTCCACACTACCACAGCAGGAGCTTCCGGGGGAAGTCTGTTCTAAGTGGGACCTCAGGGAAGTTTGTGCAACTCTTCCACATCTAGTGGCTAGTTCCACAACCTCTGTGCATGGGGCCATGACCCTCCTCCACACTTTAGGTTTTCACTCATTGGTTCAGACACAAAGAGTGGTGCTTCCCTTGTGACAGCTGCTGGGGTTATAGCCTGTAACACAAAAGACAGAATTCCAAGTCCTAATGGAGTTTGGCTACTGTCACTGCCTCCAAGCTCTCTGATCCTTGGAGCAGTTCCTGGGAGAGAAAAAGGCAGAGAGCTGTTGTAGCTGCAGGGCTCTGGGAAAGTCCTCCTTCCAAAGCAGCCCCACACCCTGTGGGAATCACAGAGAAGTCTGATGTGGGAGAGGCACGGACTGTGGATAATGCCACGTCTTACTGGAGTCTCCATTTGGACCAACATGGAAGCATGTTCCCTGAGAGCAACAGTGGATTTTGTCTGCCCAGTCAGATTGTGAATCAATCACAGCCCTGTTTCCAGATTCCTCTCTGGACAGAGGATTTCACATCAGCCCCTGGGTAGCATCAGTTGTGGGGGTGGGTAAGTTCCCTTCACCTTTGTAAATGGCACAGCCCAGAATGCATTTGCTTTCATAGGCAGGCCCAGCACAGATGCCCTTTAAACCTTTTGCCTCAGAGATACGTTAATTCTAAGGCTGTTTGCCATAATTTGGGAGGCAAGTCCCCATCATCTCAACCTTATCAGGGAAGCATTCTGGTTTCCCTAAAGGACTCTGGGAGCAGGAAGTTTCAGTTGGGTTAAATAGGTATTTTCATCAAATGGAACAAAAATAACATGAAAATATGAGCAGATGTCACCACAAGTTTTTGAAGTTTCAGAGCTTCCAAACAGCATGCTGGGGATGGGGTCTGGATGGGCTGATATTAGATGTCCTCTGCTCATTTAGGGATGCAAGCATGAAAAAAAGAAAAATAATGATATTGAGCAGAGGTTGGCAAACTATTAAACTATCACCTATGGCCCAAATCTGGCCTGTTCCCTGCTCCCCCACCACCTGCCCCACCCCAGTGCTAAGGACTGAACCCAGAGAAACTCTACCACTTAGCTACATCTCCAGCTTTTTTTTTATTTTTTAGAGACAAGGTCTCACTAATTTGCTAAGACTGGCCTTGAACTTGGGATTCCCTTGCCTTAGTCTCCCTAGTCATTGGGATTATAGGGCTTTGCCATAATGCCTGAACGTGGTTTGTTTTAAAGAGCTTATTGTGACCTAATTCATACAACATGAAATTCACCCTTTTAGAGCGTACATTGTAATAATATTTAATAGTCACAGCACTGTTTCCATCACCACTGACCATTTTACAGTATATTTCCTTATTAAAAAATAAAAAAACAATATGCACTGCTTGTCACTACCTATTCCTTCTGCTCATTTTGTAAATCAATTTTACTATAATATGACCACATCATTTATTTTCTTGATATCCATGGCTGCTTTGGCACCACAATGACCAAGGTAAGCAGTTATGACAGAAACCATATGGTTTTTCAAAAATTAACGTGTCAGGGCTGGGGTTGTGGCTCAGCGGAAGAGCACTTGCCTAGCACGTGCACAGCCTGGGTTCAATCCTCAGCACCACGTAAAAACGGATTGTGTACAACTAAAGCAAATAAATAAATATTAAAAAAATGCTTATCATTAAAAAAAATTAACGTGTCCCCCCTCATGCCACTAGTCAGCATAGTGTTCCCCATGTGTTCCTCTTCCCAGGGATTATCTGGAATGTTGTTTTGGGTGTGAAACTAGGTAAACAAATGGCAGTAGTGACATGTAGGTTGTTACTATGAACCTCACTCCATCCCAGTACACAGCTTCATAGTGGTCACAGTGAATAGTTTTTCCCCTGAACCTAGTATGAATCAAAGATGTAAGGAAAGACTGCAGGAAAGAAGGGGGGGGGGCAGCTCAACAGTAACATGGGTCTATTTGGGACAAACATGCAGAGGGGTCCCAATGGAGATTAGAACTGTCTTCTGCTCACAGCCTAGGGAAGTTATAGGGGAGTGAGGGAGTGGGGAATTTTTGCAGTTAAGACATTGCTAGGGGGCTGTCTGGAAAGGGTCCTTGTGGTCAACACCTTCATTCTTTGTGGTGATCACTGTTCCATGTCAGAACAAGGTGTTTCTCAGGGTATCAGTCCCAGATAATAATTCCCTTTCTTTGTGTAATGATGGAGTATTGTTTGGGGTTTAGGTGAGTGTGGGTCAGAGTGACTGTCGGGTGACAGTTATTCTAAGATGAAAAATATGTTTCAAAATGGCCTTACCCAGGTTAAGTTCTCCCTAATAAAAACGTCATCTTAAGTCACAGACAATTCATGCCAAGACACACCCCAGGGCCACTTATGAAGGGTCCCAATCTAATACTCCTGTCCCTGAAAATGAAGTGAGTATGGAAACTACCAACTTACATGTGCTAGATCTGTCAAAGAGGCTCATTAAGATCACTTGATACAACACAAAACAGCAAAACCTCAGGAGAACAGCTACAGATTACATGATTTTATATTTAGAAGACCCAAAAAAACTCCACTAGAAGACTTCTAGAGCCATAAATGTATTTAGCAAAGTAGCAGGATATAAGACCAACACTCGTAAATTAATCACATTCCTATACTCCAATAATGAATATGCTGAAAAAGAAGTTAGGAAAACTATCCCATTCACAATAGACTTTAAAATACTTGGGAATCAACCTAACAAGAGAGGTGAAGGACCTCTGCAATGAAAAATAGAGAACACTAAAGAAAGAAATTAAAAAAAAAGATCTTAGAAGGTGGAAAGACCTCCCATGTTCTTAGATAGGCAGAATTAATATTGTCAAAATGACCATACTACCAAAAGTGATCTACAGATTCAGTGCAATTCCCATGAAAATTCCAGTGATGGCCAGGCATGGTGGTGCACGCTTGTAATCCCAGCAACTTGGGAGTCTGAGGCAGGAGGATCACAACTTCAAAGCCAGCCTCAGGGGGCTGGGGTTGTTGCTCAGCAGTAGAGCGCTCGCCTAGCACGTGCAAGGTGCTGGGTTCGATCCTCAGCACCACATAAAAATTAATTAATTAATTAATTAAAGGTATTGTGTCCAACTACAACTAAGAAAAAAAAAAGCCAGCCTCAGCAATTTGCAAGGCCGAAGCAACTTAGTGAGACCCTAGCTCTAAATAAAATACAAAAAAGGCTGGGGATGTGGCTCAGTGGTTAAGCGCCCCTGGGTTCAATCCCTGGTACCAAACCAAACCAAACCAAACAACAACAAATATTCTAATGACATTCTTCATAAAAATAGAAAAGGCAGTCATGAAATTCATCTGAAAATATAAGAGACCAAGAATAGCCAAAGCAGTGCTTAGCAAGAAGAGTGAAGCAGGAGGCATCACAATATCAGACCTCAAATTATACTCCAGAGCTATATTAAAAGCAAAACAAATAACAACAACAAACAAAAATCCAGCATGGTACTGGCACTGAAATAGGCATGAAGACCAATGGAATAGAAGACACAGAGACAAACCCACATAAATACAGTTATCTGATCATAGGCAAAGGTGTCAAAAAACATATGTTGGAAAAAAGATAGCCTTTTTAATAAATGGTTCTGGGAAAACTGGAAATCCATACATAACAGAATGAAATTTAACCCCTATCTCTCACCCTGCACAAAATTCAACTCGAAGTGGATCAAAGACTTAAGAGTTCGACCAGAAGTCCTGCACCTACTAGAAGAAAATGTAGGCCCAACTCTCCAATATGTTGGCAAAATCCCTGACTTCCTTAACAAGATTCCTAAAGTTCAAGAAATAAAATAGAAATCACTAAGTGGACTGGCATCCAATTAAAAAGCTTCTTCATGGCAAAGGAAACAAGAGCTTGAAGAGAGCGCCTACAGAATGTGAGAAGGTCTTTGCCACCTGCTCTTCAGGAAGGGCATTAATATCTGGAACATACAAAAACTCAAAAAACTTTACATCAGAAAAACAACCCAATTCATAAATGGGCAAAAGAACTAAATTGACACTTCTCAAAAGAAGAAACATATGGTCAAGAAATATATTAAAAATGTTCAACATCTATAACAATTAGGGAAATGCAAATCAAAACTACATTGAGATTTCATCTCACTCCAGTCAGAATAGCAATTATCAAGAATACAAATAGTACTAAATGTTGGCAAGGACATGGGGGAAAAGGTATAGTCACACACTGCTGGTGGGACTGCAAATTAGTGCAACCACTCTGGGAAGCAGTATGAAGATTCCTCAAAAAACTAGGAATGGAACGACCATATGACTCAGGTATCCCACTCCTTGGAATATACTCAAAACATTTAAAATTAGCATACTACAGTGATGCAGCCACATCAGTGTTTATAGCAGCACAATTTACAACAGCCAAGCTGTGAAACCAGCCTAGGTGCCCTTCAACAGATGAATAAAGAAAATGTGGTAGCTGGGAGTGGTGGCACAAGCCTGTAATCACAGTGGCTCAAGAGATTGATGCAGGAGGAACTTGTGATCCTCTTGCCTTAGTGAGCTCCTAAGCAACTTAGTGAGAACCTGTCTCAAAATAAAACACAAAAATGGGTGGGGATGTTGTTCAGTGGTTATGCACCCCTGTCCCTGTGTTCAATCACTGGTAACAAAAAAAAAAAGAAAGAAAAGAAAATGTGGCATATACACACAATGGAGTATTACTTGGTCATAAAGAAGAATGAAATTATGATATTTGCCAGTAAATAGATAGAACTGATGACTATAAGTGAAATAAGCCAGTCCCAAAAAGTCAAAGGTCAAATATTTTCTCTGATATGTGGAAGCTAATCCAAAATAAGGGAGGGAGGACAAAAAGAAAAGAAAGAGAGAGAAAAGAAAAAATGGGAGAAGGAATTTCATCAAAATACAGGAAAGATCAGTAGAGTAGGGGGACTGAGGAGAGTCGGGGATTGAAGAGAAGGAAGAAGGGATGGGAAAAGAGAAGAACAGTGGAATTAATCTGACCAAATTTTTGTATGTGCATGCATGGATGTGGTACAATGAGTCCTGGCATCAGGTGTATTCATGGGGCTCTAATTAAAAAACAATGTAAACTGCAAATGGAGTGAAGAGAGATCAGTGGAGTGGAGGGAGGGGATGGAAGGGAATGGGAGGTAGTGCTGAGAACTGAATTGGAGCCAATTGTGTTCCACAATTTTGTGATAATGGGAGCAAGTCCTAGCAAGAGACCAGCGCCCCCTGCTGGTGGTGGTCAAGACAGTCGCATCCTGTCACAGAACCAATTGTTAGGGTGAACTGTACAGTTTGTTTATAGCTGTTTTTCTAACAAAGAGTGAATAGCTAACTTCACTCCAGGGCAGGGGAATCTTAATTACCTAGCACCATACCCTAAGTCTACAAATTTCTGGGCATGTCCCTGACTACCAGGGGTAGTTTCTGATTAGTTGAGACTCCTTTGCAAATCATAGGAAATCAACCTAAACTGGATGAAGGGGAAATAAGAAACTTATTGACTCACATAAGCAAATAATCCAGTTTATGGCTAGTTTTGGTTTTCAGTGGATTCCTATGTTCCTTTGACATACATCCATCATTGCTTGTATGTGTGTGTGTGTGTGTGTGTGTGTGTGTGTGTGTGCGCGCGCACATGCATGTGTGCATGAGGTTCATTTTGAATAATCCTTGCCTCAGCCTTGGAATCAGTTATTTCTCCACTCAGTCTCTGGAACTAGGAAAACAGCATGGTTTTGCTTGATGGTTCCACAGGACTCTAAGAATTGATTGCTTGAGGAGAAGGAAGAAGGGATGGGAAAAGAGAAGAACAATGGAATTAATTTGACCAAATTTTTGTACGTGCATGCATGGAATCCTTATGTCTATTGCTCTTCAAAGATGGACATAGTCATGTCATCTAAGTGCTCAAGTTTTCCTTTGCACCCCCCATCATTAAAAACAATTTCCCAGAGAGGAGGGGAGGAAAAAGGGAGGCATTGAGAAATGAAATTGACCAAATTATGTTATGTGCATGTGCAAACACATAACAAATCTCACTACTCTGGATCATTATAATGTAATAATAATAATAAACTGTTCTGCAGAGAGTTATTAGAGAAAGTAGACAAAGCAGGGTGCTGAGAACCTGCTGCAGGGCTAGAAGTGTAGCAGGCTTACATGAGATGTAAGGAGGAGGAGACATAAAGGCAGGGAAGGTGGGAAGGTGAGAGAAAGAACCATCTGCTAGTGGCAGAAAGACTCCCTGTAAGAGGAACATTCAAGGAGGAAGACAGAAGAAGTAATAATGGGAATTTCCCTGCCTTCTCCTTATTCTCTGGGATCCTGTAGGGGAGGCAACATTTTACCTCTACCTTCTTATGGTTTTTCAGCTGAGCTTGACAATTAAATTGATGTAACACAGATAAACTGGTGAAAAGCATACACATTTATTTCACACGTTTTACATGACAGAAAAGTACTCATAAAGAAACAAAACCCCACCAGGTGCACATCTGTAATCCCAGCCACTCAGGAAGCTGAAGCAGGAGGATCACAAATTCAAGGCCAGCCTCAGAAATTTAGTGAGACCCTGTCTCAAAAATAAAAAATAAGGGCTGGGGTTGTGGCTCAGTGGTAGAGCACTCACCTAGCATGCATGAGGCACTGGGTTTAATCCTCAGCACCACATAAAAATAAAATAAAGATATTGTGTCCACCTAAAACTAAAAAAATAAATATTTTAAATTTTTTAAAAAATAAAATTGGTTGAAAAGACACTCATCTTTCTGGCCATAGCAACTCAAAGGAAGTGGTGAACACCCAATATAAGGACCAGAGGAATCTGGCTTCAACAGTAATTGTTGAATTTCTGTGGTGATACCCAAGCTCAAGGTCCCTAATTCCGAAGATAAATGCCTCAGACTGAATTCATGGCAGGGTTATAGGACCCAAAACTCTCCTCTCTTACAGAATAGCCAATATGGGAGAGAACATCTCTATTCTACAAGACTGACCACTCAGATGTAACCTCCTTCACTTTCACCCTCACAATCTAAAAAAAAAAAAAAAAACAGAAACCAAAAATGGACTCATTTTCTATTGCAAAACTACTTGGCTCAAATATTGACTCCAATATGACCTAGGGGATTTAGAACAGTGGCCTCCAAATGGTAGCCAAAATTATAATATCATTCTGCAGAAAATGGATGGAACTAGAGACCATCATGTTAAGTGCAATAAGTCAAACTTGGAAGGTCTAGGGTTGTATGTTTTCTCTCATATACAGAAGCTAGAGAGGAAAAAGGAAAAGAAAGTGTGTGGGGGTGCTACCATGAAAATGAAAGGGAGATCAGCAGAGGAAAAGGACCAAGTGGTGGGAGGCGGGGAGGGAGGGAGGAAGTGCTGGGGAGTGATATTGGCCAACTTATATTGTTATACTGTGTGCATGTGTAAATATGTAACAATAAATCCCATCAGAAACTACAATGCACCAATAAAAACGTGGAAAAAAATAGTACCGTCCTGCAACTAGACTTCTTTTTCAGGAGATAAGAAACTCCCCTATATCAAAGCCTTCATGGCCTTTTACCAAAACCTGCTCCTATGCAAAGACAAGATCTCACGTTTTCATTTCTCTTGATTGACATCTAGGGGTGAGACTGGTGGGTCAAGGACAGCTGTGTGTCTAGCTGTATAAGAAACTGTGCCTTTCTGAAGAGGCTTTGCTGTTCTCCACTGTTGCCAAGAGCGTGTGCGTTCCAGGTGAGCCACCTCCTCACCAACAGGCAGTGTTGTCAACCATTTTCGTGAAGCCACTCTAAGGCAACTTCCCCAAATCCAGATATCTTGACCATTGTTAAACCATCCTTTTGTGTCTCATGGGGAACATCTAAAGCAGCCTCCTCCATATGATCCTTCTAGAAAGGAACCCCACAGGCCACCCCCTTCTCCAAAGCTACTAATCCCTCAGCATACCCAAAGCAGGACCCATTAGGGTCCTTATGACCCTGCTGCCTTCATGTCAGCACTCAGGGAGTTGGCTGAAGCAGAGGGGACTATGAGGGTACAAGTCCCCTTTTCTGTTACAGATATTCATCAGTGTATGGAAGGACTAAGTGAATACTTAGAGGACCCAGAAAAATTTGCTGATTGTTTTGAATCCTAACCATGACTCTTGATTTGTCCTGGAAAGACATTCAGTTTATCTTGACAGCATGCTGCACCCCATCGGAAAGGGAAAGAATTTCTGAAGCAGCTTTCAGGGAGCCATAGCCTGGGTTGGACCTCCTGCTATTATAGTGGTACCCCCTCCTCCACAGAAAATCTCAATTAAGCTTCTCCAGAGACTCCCACCGTAATTGTTGTTAGACACTCAGCAAACTTTCTGCAAAATAATTTTCAGGGTATGCTTATGCTTCAGCAGCAGAGCATGATAAGAAAGCAACCCAAGGCCTTCACATAAGCATTTGCATTTCAATAGACAATAGTCAGGTCCTGAAGAGCTAGCAGGAGGGAGGGAAGGGGACCAACTCTTCCTGTCTTGGGCATTGAATCTTGCAGAGTGTCCTTGATTTCGTATCCAGGCCTGGGTTCCACTGTTCCGGAAAAGGCTGCTTTTGTGTGGACTTCTGCAGATTGTGAGTCTCTGAGCCCCTCCCCTACACACTGAGTATAAAATTCTGAAACCTTCTAAACTCAGGGTTCAGAGGGATTGATGGGCGGTGGTGAAAGCCTCCCTTCTGAACCTGGCTGCAGCCAATAAACCTGCTTCCTGCTTATCCTCAGCGTCCAGCCTCGTCTGTCCCACAGTACTATGACCACCTTCTTGCTATTTGGTCAGCTCTTCTGTTGCCCAGGGACTCTTTGACATGTCCTTTTGATGTCCTGGCAGTGTAGGACAGCCACCCTTTGGGGGAGAGTCACAGCTTCCAACAGCTACAAGATCTGTTCCTTTTGCTTAATGGGGAACTGTCGAACTATCAAGAGGCCTCTATCTTTGCAAATGGCTGTGTTTCATGTAACACCAAAAACATGTATTTGGAGTCTGTGTCCACATTGAGATCCTTATCTTGTCCTTTCGTTAGGGCTCTAGTTAGAGCAATTAGCTCAGTCTTTTGAGCAGAGGTCCCAATGTACAAGGGGTAAATCTCTATTATTTTTTCTAGGCTAACTACTGCATACCCAGTCTCCCTTTGAGTATTGTAGACAAAACTGCTACCATCTGTGAAGCCTTCCTCTTCTGGGTTAGGCAAGTCAGACAGGTCTGGGTGGCTGGAATAGGTTTAGAGATCATTTCCTCACATGAACGCTCCACCAGTAGGTCAGTGGGCATTAAGGAGGCTGGATTGAGTGTATTACATGTCCTGATACTGACTTCAAGATTATCCAAGAGAACTGCCTGATATTTTGTGAGTTTCTTTCCTGTTATCAATCAATGTCCCTTTATGTCTAAGGTGGTTTTAACCTGTTGTGTGGTGAAGACATCAGGATGTTGTCCGCCCAAAAATGTGAGTGGCCTCTGTTACCAGGAGGGCTGTAGCTACCACCACTCACGTCCTGGACATCCTGGCCACTCAGTGGTCGCCCCATCAAGGTTCTTTGAGAAACAAACCACTGGTCTGTGTTGCCTTGGGAATTTCTTTCTTTTTTTCTTTTCTTTTCTTTCTTTCTTTCTTTTTTTGTTTTTTTTTTTTTTTTTTTTTTTGGTACTAGGCATTGAACTCAGAGGCACTTGACTACCGGGCCACATCCCCAGCCCTTTTTTGTTTTTTATTAGAGACAGGGTCTCACTGAGTTGCTAAGTGTCTCACCATTGCTGAGGCTGGCTTTGAACTCACAATCCTCCTGCCTTAGCTTCCCAAGTGCTGGGATTATGGGATTACAGGTGTGCACCACCGCGCCCCGGCATTTTTTTTTAAGTATTTTTTTTAAGATAGACACAATATCTTTATTTATTTTACTTATTTTTTAAAAACATATTTATTTATTTTAGTTGTACACAATGCCCTTATTTTTACATGGTGCTGGGGATCGAACCTGGGCTGCCCACGTGCTAGGCAAGTGTTCTACCGCTGAGCTACAACCCCAGCCCTACTTATTTTTTTATGTGGTGCTGAGGATTGAACCCGGTGCCTCACATGTGCGAGGCAAGCCCTCTACCACTGAGCCACAACCCCAGTCCCTGCCCTGGGAATTAAACAGTACCTACATTTACTTAGAGACCCCAATCATCAGAGAAGGTAGAAAGAACTAACCAGAACTTAAAGTGGGTCTTAGGTAAATTCCCACAGGATCCTTCAGAAATATCGGAGTCCTGTTGTACTCATGACAATTCAAAATGCACCTAGGACCCAGCTAAATATCAGCCCTTATGAAATGCTATATGGGCAACCCTTTCTGTCAGAATAACTTACATCCTGAAAACTGTTAACTCATTTAGTACCTAATGTGGGCAAGTTCCAACTAGCTATTCGAACTACAGGAAACCAGATCCTTCTAACTCCTAAGGATGGAGTGGCCCTATAACTAAAACCAGGTGAATAGGCACTAATAAAAGCCTAGAAGGAAGGATTCTGAGAATCAATTGAGGCCAAAAGGGAAAGGTTCTTATCAAGTGATTCTGGCTACCAGCACAGCTGTAAAGGTAGCAGAGATCAACAGCTGGATTCATCTGTTGAAGAAGAAGAGAGCACACCATCTGGCTGTCACACCCTGCTCAAGGAGAACTGGATCAACAAGTCAGTTGAAGACATCAAGTTCCTTTAAAAGAAGCAGCCACAAGCCGGGTGTGGTGGCGCACGCCTGTAATCCCAGTACTTTGGGAGGCTGAGGCAGGAGGATCGTGAGTTCAAAGCCAGCCTCAGCAATGGCGAGGCACTTAGCAACTCAGTGAGACCCTGTCTCTAAATAAAATACAAAAAAGGGCTGGGGATGTGACCCAGTGGACGAGTGCCCCTGAGTTCAATCCCCGGTACCACACAAAAAAAAAAAAAAAAAAAAAAAGATAAACAAGCGCCTTCTGATCCTCTACCCCACCTGATATGGGCTCCAGTTTGGGAATTACCTTTCTCTGTGAATTCACTGTGTTTGGGGTTCTGCTATTCTATTCTTTTTTTTTTTTTTTTTTTTTTTTTTGGTACTGGGGATTGAACTCAGGGGCACTCGACCACTGGGCCACATCCCCAGCCATTTTGTATTTTATTAGAGACAGGGTCTCACTGAGTAGCTAAGTGCCTAGCCATTGCTTAGGCTGGCTTTGAACTCAGGATCCTCCTGCCTCAGCCTCCCAAGTGCTGGGATTACAGGCATGCGCCACTGCGCCCAGCGGTTCTGCTATTCTTAAGACTGTACTCTCAAGGATAGGAACCTTTACTGTCTCTTTAACACGGGGTTACTTTGTCAGATGCCTCTTATCTTATTAAAAGTCTCATTCTGCCTTTCCCTATTTTTCATCCTGACTCTGGGAGTAATCCTTGCCTTATGACTATTATTTGGCTCAGGCCAGCCTCTGGGAGAACCTTTGGATCCAACATACCTGTTCAGAACCTAAACCTTACCCACTGTCTTCTAAACCAATCGTATTCCAGGTTGGCTAAGGACCATTGGATATGCCCATCTCCTAGCTCTACAGAAAACACCAACATCTCAGTCCATGCCCAGCTACAGACTACCAGCAAAATGACTCTCCACCTGAAATGTCACAGTGGTTGTCCATTCTGGCTAATGACCTTAGATGATTTGTACAACTTCTAAACTAAAAAATGACCAAAATCACAATGACTAAAAGGGCAGTTCAAATCCAGTCTTATCAAAATAACCTTACTAAGACCTCATCTTATCTACCAATATGGGGGAGTGTATTACAACCCAAATGAGTTCAACTTCCAGGCACCCCTCTGAATCCAGACGGAGCAGAATCCTAGGTATAACTTGGGAAAATTTAAAAAATACCTTTCACACCAGTTCTTAAAAATTACTCTACAGTAGACAGGCATGGTGGCACATGCCTGTAATCCCAGCACTTGGGAGGCTGAGGCAGGAGGAACGCAAGTTCAAAGCCAGCCTTAGAAATGGCGAGGCACTTAGCAACTCAGTGAGACCCTGTCTCTAATAAAATACAAAAAAGGGCTGGGGATGTGGTACAGTGGTCGAGTGCCCCTGAGTTCAATCCCTGGTACCAAAAAAAAAAAAAAAAAAAAAAAAAATTACTCCACAGAGAGTCCACTTTAATTCCATGATGACCCAAGCAGCCTCCTTTAGAAAACCAGCATGTTTGTCATGGAAACCATTTTTTAAAAGGACAACTTATTAAATAAAAACTCAAGCTATTATCAAAATAGATCCTCTGCTTTGTGCAGACATCTTTCCTTGAGGGATCTGCTCTAACCCCAGTTATAAAAATTCAAATGAATGGATTCTCATTGATGCAAAAGTATATTTCTTACATTGGGAAAATAAAACCCTGGGGGTAACCCCAGACCAGTCCTATGGCCCCTTCCAACTTCTGACAGAGGCTATGTTAGCCGGAACTTTATCCAAATAAGAATCTGAAAATAAGAAACTAACTCACATTTTCAATCAAACTTAGCTTCTGTATGGAAACACCAGAAATATTCTTCCTGTGTGGAACCAATTCTTAACTTGTGCCTACCAGCCAACTGGATGGGAATGTGTACACTGCTATATCTAGCTCCAAATATGAGATACAGCCCCTCACATTCAATCCCTAATCACACCTTTAGTAAAATGTATTAGAGCAAACAGTCTATACAACTAATTCTTCTCTCAGTAGGATTAGGAATAGCCAGAGTTGGCACAAGGGTGGGGAAGATCTAGAAGGGCTTAGGGCATCCAGGGCAAGATGGCAAGTGAAGAGGTTAGGGCACAGACAGAACAAAGGAGCATGGAGAGGGTCCTCTGATGAGGTCAACTTCCTACTTGATGAAAATGCTCATGGATACAAGTGGGGGACCCAATCAGGCAGGCACTTCTATACTCTTGCTCCTAAGTGAGGAATCCAATAGAAAAATGAAAACAGATGCAAGGACACAGGGGGCATAAATTAATCATAGTGAAGCTAGCATGGGCAGGGGAGGAGACAAGGGAAGGAGGAAATTCCAGACACCATAAAAAGAACAGGCCCAAACTCCCCTGTTGGATTCCCAGCTCTGGGGCCCCTTCACTTTGGAGAAGTCTATCTATGCCACGTTTGCGATAAACCTGCTACTTGCTTATTACCTCTGCATCTTGTTCTTAAATTCTTTGCTGAACAGACACAATAAATCCAGCACCCCTAGACTAAAGTAACAAGGGGAGGGGCTAAACACCTCCCTATTTTCAGAGTTTGTCAAAAAATCTGTCCAATAACTTAGAGAAAATAGCAAAAAGTGTAATTACCCTCCGAAAACCAGACAGATTAATTGGCAGCAGTCACTCTCCAAAACAGGAGGGGACTAGATTTATCAACTATTGAAAAAGGGGGATTTTATCTCTTTCTGGAGGAAGAATACTGCTTTTAAGCAAACTAACCTGGAATTGTTATGAATACGGCAAAGAAATTAACAAACCATGCCTCCAAAATCCAACAGCAATTGTTGGAGTTATGGGGACATGGTCAAAATTGTGGAACTGAATGTCTTAGTTACTTCCCTTGATGGGACCCCTTTGATGCTCCTTCTGGCATTGTTTGGGCCCTGCTTATATTACATATACTAACAAAGTTTATCTCTTCTCATCTGGAGGCCATCTAACTCCAGTTGGTACTACAGCAAGGCTTCAAACCTATCCCACAAATGGACCCAGTCACTCCACTGTTTCATCTTTTTTTGGTACCGGGGATTGAACTCAGGGGCACTCGACCACTGGGTCACATCCCCAGCCCTTTTTTGTATTTTATTAGAGACAGGGTCTCACTGAGTTGCTAAGTGCCTCGCCATTGCTGAGACTGGCTTTGAACTCGAGATCCTCCTGCCTCAGCCTCCCAAGTGCTGGGATTACAGGCGTGCGCCACTGCACCCAGCTATTGTTTCATCTTGATCAGACAGCATGAGAATTTTATGAATACCAAAGAGGAAGGGACAATAGCCTACTATCAGCCCAAAGCAGCTATAAGAAAATGAAATCTCCAGCCCTTGAGACACCCCCCAAGTTTTTTGCATCATGCCTCTTCTGTCTCAGGGGAAATGTTACGTAAGATTTTAAGGACATCAAGATGGAGGAGGCAAGGTACAAGAAAATGGTTAGGGTACAAGATGGGAGTTGAATCATGTCCCTGTTTACCGTAAGTGTAATTACCATGACAACTCCTGCCACTGGGGGCTTAACACTCCTGCAAAACTCCTGCCATAGGTTCAATATTCTTATTAGGTATCATAAAGTAACCAATGGGAGCAAAGTGGCAAGTATTTTAATTAGGTAGCATAAAGTGACTGATGGGAAAAAAGAAGGCAGGGTATTCAATCAGGTCCAGGTGGGAAGGGGACACACTTCACAACTCAACATACAAGACAACCCCCCCACCACCACACACACACATTGGTGCTTGGAGTCTCTCTCTCACCCACCCTCACCTCCACTTTGCAAAGTGTACTTATTCTATTTTACAGATTGTTACTTTCTCCTTCAATAAATCTATGCATTGTCTGTCACTTGTGCATGTCTTGCTCAACTCTTTGGGATGACAAGAACCTGGGACTCCAACTGGACATCCCACCAGTAACACCTCAACTTCCAAGTACTTAGAAAAATGGGGAATATTCAATATCCCTAAATTGGTTCTCTTGTGTGTTAAACTATAGGTCTTTGCCAATAAAACAAAAGGAATATATATACATAAACTTCTGACTGGCCATGTAGAAATTTTGACACATGGATAATATTTAAATTCTTTTTTCAGTTTTTCTAAAATGACTGAAGGAGTTAACAATAGGGAGGGCTGGTGCTTGGGTCTAGTGGTAGGGAGGAAGTGGCCAGTTTAAGGTCCTAGGAGATGGATGAGGGAAGTGACAGAGTTATATTGGGTGGGGGTACAAGGGGTAGAGGCACATGGAGAAGAAGGGCTACAAAGGAGACTAGGTCTTGGGAGGACTATAGTGGTGAAGGCTGCATTGAAAGTACCCATAGCGACCCATGGAAAGGATGGTAGCATTTCAGGTTAGATTGTCCCTGAAATGGGGGGCGGGTAAAAATAAAACATAGTTACTGAAACCTGTGATAAATTGAATCAGAAAGGGAAAGCTTTAGAAAGTTCAAAGGAGGAACTGGTATGGTGGTGCACAACTGCAATCCCCCAGAGGCTATGTAGGCTGAGACAGGAGGATCCTGTTATGGTTTAGATATTATATGTCCCCCAAAAGCTCATGTGTGAGACAATGCACTAATGTTTAGAGCTGAAATGATTGGGTTATGAGATTTTTAACCCAATCAGTGAATTAATCCCCTGATAGGGATTAACTGAGTGGTAAATGTAGGGTGTGGCTAGAGGAAGTGGGTTGCTGGTGGTATACACTAAGTGTTCATATTGTGTCTGTGGTGAGGGCAGTGCTTTCTCTCTCTCTTTCTCTCCCACCCCCCACCCCCCACCCACCCCGTCCTGGCAATGTCCTGAGCTGCATCCTCCTTTCTTCCACCACATCCTTCTGCCATGATGTCCTGCCTTACCTCAGGCCCGGAGCAATGGAGTCAGCTGCCCATGGACTGAGATCTCTGAAATGGTGAACCACAGATAAACTTTTCTTATGCTAATTGTTCTTGTCAGATCTTTGGTCACAGCAGAAAAAAAAAAAAAGAAGTGACGAAAACAGATCCCAAGTTGGAGGCCAGCCTCAGCAACTTAGCAAGACCCTGCCTCAAAACAGAAAATAAAAACAACTGGGGATGTAAGGTGCCCTTGGGTTCAATCAAAGGCAGTCTGGAGCCAGCACTCAAGGTTGGAGAGACAGGCCTTCAGTTCCCAGGAGGGAAATATGACCCTTGCATCCACATAAAAATGTCATCCAAAACTTTTTCCAATTTCTGAGTGGGAAACTATAAGCTTATGTGATAAAGACCCATGATGAGAGTCCAAATTTAAAAATGGGTACTGCCACATACAAGGATAGTGCTCCAAAAGGGTCTGAGTGGGTGTAATTCCATGTATGTGGCTTTTCAGTGGTTAGGTTTCAATGTGCTGTCTGAAATCTCTGGACTTTGTACATGAGCACATATCACACATGAAATATGAAAATTCATTTCACACCAGCCCTTATGTATGTTGTGCCGTTTCATCAAATTTTATCAAAATCAATTCTCTTCCTCTATGTATAAAATTCATAGTTTCAAAGATCTTGCCTTAAAGTGTCCATTATGGTGCATTCTTTCTCCTTAACCCATGTATATAAGAGACATGAAAAAAACACATCAAGGCAAATGTGAGTTTGTCTAGAATAAGTCACACTCAAGAGTTGACAACACAGTCTACTAGTCTACTAGTGAATAGACTTTCTTGACTCCATGCCTGATGAGACTAAGTGATAATGGCATAAACTCCCGGGAAAGATCCAAGAGCCAGTTTCATTTCAAACCTGGGAGGGGCACCTTCTCTTTCATTGACATCCTGTATTCTGAGATTGTCACCAATTAGAGATATCTTCCTTTGGAATCCTGTACCTTGTGACCTCTTCCTGACTGTTGATAATCAGCAGTATTACCCATGAAACCATCCATTTAGGTCTTCCCCGCTGTCTCCCCAACACAATGGAGAGAAGCAAAATGACTGTCGTCATGAGGCAGAGGGGACAAGGGCATACATAACAGGGAGGAGGTGTCACTTTAGTGTCAAAACTGCTTTTTAATGGCACATAAAGTGCCCTTGGTCGCCATTACATTATTGGTTAAGAAACATAACTTTGGGTAAAGTTTTTCCTGGGTATCTTTGGCCTCCATTTTTCACTGGGTGGCAAATAACAATGACCTTCATTTTCCAAGGATTTCATGGCCTTTAATCCATCACCAGCATCAGCCAGAAGAGGCTGAATATCAATGAGCTGGACAAAGGCTACACATTTTAGTTTGTATTAAACAAGAAAAATGGAGTTTGACCTTGGATGAATGAACTTCATGGTCTGTGATGCCACCTTCTGAGTAAAACTTATGCCAACAGAAAAGTAAGGCATTTGAGGTGTCTACTGAGACCAGAGGTTACCAGTCTCTCTGAGCATATCTCAGAATAGTGCATAGTTACATTTGCACTTTACTTTCCCCTATCAAATTGTGATATGTTTCCACATGAATTAAAACAAATTAATCACCACATAGAAGAGAAGTGACTTTACAGAATCAAAGAAAGAGCAAAAACCTGTCTGGAACTGCCAGGTAACAGGCACCCCTCAAGGTCAGACAGTTTACCGATGGCAGCAAGTCCTGCTGGGTGCTGGGTGCTGGGTACTGAGCCCTGACAACATGCATGTGAGGTGTCCAAGCTGGCCAGAACAGAATGTGGCTCAGAAGATAGAAGAGTCTGCAGTTGAGCCTGATTCTGGCTTTCCAAAAGGATTTGTGGTGTGATTTCCAAGGAAATGTCCTGGTAACTACTGAGAAAGCTTGCTGGATTTGGGAAAGAATTGTGCAAATGACATTATGGTGAAGTTTATAGACCCTGGACAAGCAGGTGCAGTGGTGCATGCCTGTAATCCCAGTGGCTTAAGAGGCTGAGGCAGGAGTTCAAGTTCAAGCCAGCCTTAGCAAATTTAGCAATCTGTCTCAAAATTTAAAAAATAATAAAAAGGGCTAGTGATGTAGCTTAGTGGTAAAGCGCCCCTGAATTAAATCCCAGTACAAATAAAGAAAGAAGCCGGGCGTGGTGGTGCACGCCTGTAATCCCAGCACTTGGGAGGCTCAGGCAGGAGGATCACAAGTTCAAAGCCAGCCTCAGCAATGGCAAGGCACTTAGCAACTCAGTGAGACCCTGTCTCTAATAAAATACAAAAAAAGGGCTGGGGATGTGGCCCAGTGGTCGAGTGCCACTGAATTCAATCCCCGGTACCAAAAAAATAAATAAATAAAAATAAAGAAAGAGCTTGGACAGAGGTGAGTCAGTGGAGGTTCACCATAATATTCTTTTGTAATATGCAGATTGAAGAACTGGGATCATAATTCCTCAAGCACCTCCTGTGTGCTGGGCCCTTCATAAAGATGAACACATGTGATTCTCACAACTTTCAAGATACCAGGTATAATTCATGATGTGCAAATGAGAGAACTAAGGCTCAAATATGGTAGTGAGAAAGAGCTCTGGGACATAGAGACTCAGATACTGGAGACAGAATGAAGCATGATGTGTTCCCAGCAACATTTGGAAAGCAAAGACCTGACAACAATGCATGGAAGGGGGAAGAACTGAAGGGGTACTTACTTCTAAACTTCTTTCCTTGTTGGCTTCTGTCTCTAGGACTCCTACCAAGTAAATGCCCTCCCTCCGTGGTGGAGGTAGACTGGCAGATACCATTCTCCATCACCCTTTTCTTTCCCACAGATAACATTGGCTTTAAATTACCTTCAGATCCATATTTATACACCGGACACAAGGGCTCCTCAGTAGTATTCTCACAATCTCTGCATTTCTGAAAATTTATCTGTGGAGTCCAGTTCATTCCATCTTGCTTCTGCCTGCTACTGCAAGAATTTCCAGATATGATAAGAATATTAATACTTTGAGGGTAAACTGTCATGATTAGGTTTGTAAATCAGAACATTCCAATAAAGTCAATTTGTCTGTCACAGTGGCACCCTCACTGAACAGAAGAACACCAATAATGATTGGAAGATGTCACTGTGTAGCAGAATCTCTATCACAGAGTGAATAAGCAATGTCCATGGAATGAGCCTAGCATTGTTGATAGTTCCCAGCCAAGAGATTCTGGAAAGGAGCTTCAATATCATCCTAAATGATGATGTATCTGACAGGCAATGGTTGCTGCCCTCTGCCCAACACCTGTTACCTCACAAAAGATAATGTTGCTCTTACTCATCTGTTGTTCTGTACACTTGGGTCTGGTTTTACTCTTTCCACACTGCAGCTTCACAGAATAACCATTTCTGGAATTTTCCAACACAGTTTCTGAAGTAAATGGTGATTGTACAAATCTGCAAGGTTATTCGTCTGGAGGTGGACAGTCTTGTACTATCACAAACATATAAATTACGTGGAAAGTCATGCTCTAATTGACTGGGGCACACATCCTCTTTCCTTTGTGTAGAAGAGCTTCTATCATCATGTGGTGGGGCCAGAGTACCCAGTCCCAGCCTGTGCCAGGTTGGCCAACTGGGTAAAAGATAATGTAAGTTTGCAGAAACTATGCCACAAGACCAGATAGCACTGCTTTCAGAGGCCCAATTGCCCCCTTCAAAATGCACCATAGCTCATTCTGTTTTCATTAAATATCACAGGTTGATAATGAAATATTATCCTGAGAGGTAAGACACTTATTTTCTAGAAGGGGAGACTCTGGGAAATCCTATTTTCTTATTGTTCAATAACAAGGCAATTGATTTATGCAAAAGTATATGAAACAAACACTTAAAATGGGGTTTTTGTTCTCCTCACTTTGTTGCCAAGTAACAACACTCACATACAATGCAATATTACACATAACAAAATTTTCAAATGGATTTTTTTGGAGGGTCTTAGCATGTTACCAAATGTTGGCACAAAAAACAATGAAATGTCTATTCTACAAAGGCACTTTGGTATATGAGTGTCAATAATCAAAAACAATATGTTTGAAATTTTTCACATCTGAAAGGAGCTAACATCATTCAGAACAGTTTCATGAAGAATTCATTATGTTAAATAACATTACCATCACTTGTCATTGAACATAGTTCTATGAGGAGAAATAAATAGGAAAAAATTGGCCAGTTGCTTATAATACATATTAGGTGGATTTGCTCTTAACTGGCAAGTATACCCCTAGGATACTATAGACAATGAGCACATAATAAAAGTGACTTGTAGCTAGATACAGTGACACACACCTGTAATCCCAGCTACTCTGCAGACTGGGGCAGGAGTGTTACAAGTTCAAGGCTAGCCTCAGCAACATAGCTTGACCTTCATCTCAAAGTAAAATAAAAAGGGATGGGGATGTAGCTCACTTGCCTACCATACATGAGGCCCTGGGTTCAATCCCCAGACCACAAGACAAAGGTAACTTTTGACTTCATTCCACATTTATTATTCAAGGTCCATGGTTCTTCCTGAATAGCCAGAATTAATGAGGCTAGATAGTATCCCAATTCCTCAAGTCTGTATTCCTGCTGGAAATAGAAAGCAAAATCCAAATACCAGTAAATCAATCTGCTGATTTCTAAATGTAATTTAGTCAGATCATATTTAGAGAACATCAATGTTTACCAATATAGGAAGCATTAAATCATTTTAACACACACACAAACACACACAGAGAGAGTTAATATCAAGAGTATTTCAGCAGAAAGGCTAATAACTCAATCGTCAACATTATAAAAGGCAAATATTTGTGTTTTACCTCAAACTAAGTATCAGGTTATTTCCAGCACTTGTAGTCCTCAGGTTTTTGAATGAGACAAGAGTTTTCTTCTAATTCTCCTCATGGGGATACACAGTTGTGGTTCAAAGGTAAAATTGTGGGCTGGCCAGGTGCAGTGGCACATGCCTGTAATCCCAGTGACTCGGGAGGCTGAGGCAGGAAGACTGTAAATTCAATGTCAGCCTTAGCAACTTACTGAGGCCCTAAACAACTTGGGGATACCTGTCTCAAAATTTAAAAAAAGAGCTGGGGTGTAGTTAAGTGGCAAAGCACCCCTGGGTTCAATTTCCAGTACCCTCTCCCCCAAAAAAAAACCCCACAAAAACCAAAAAACTGTGGGCTGGAGGTATACCTCAATGGTAGAGTATATACATAGCATGTACAAGGCCTTGACCTCAATTCCCAGCACCATAAGAAAGTAAAAAAAAAAAAAAAAAAATGAAATTGTGAGACATGATCTCCAAGTGTCATTCATACCCAGAGAACAGAAAGCGTTCACTCAATTTAACCTTGAATTTCCTCCTTATTAAATTATAAATTCCCAATAATTTTCAAAGTAAACTTATGCAAAAGAGTAGGGACAGAACTGGGTTAAATAATGTGAAAGTCAGCATGCAATTCATTTGGAAAATGAAATTCAAAACAATGTTCAGTGGTGACTAGAGACCATTACTTCCCGGCATTCACTGTCATTAAATAACAAACACTGGGCTGGAGATATAGCTCAGCTGGTAGAGTGCTTGCCTTGCATGCACAAGGCCCTGAGTTCAATCCCCAGCACCAAAAAAAAAAAAAAAAAAAAAAAAATACTGGGTCAGTCAACGCATGCAATTTTACATTGAAGATACCAAAAGGTAGATTTATGAAATAAGATATAAAGACTAAATCTTCAATATGTACAGTGATATTAAAACAATTTAATGGTAATATAAATGAAAGCTTACACTAGCTAACAACTTGAGACCAGTAACTGTCATTAAAACAAGAGGCACAAAGCCAATGAAAACAATATTTTTTCTTTAAGCTTTTTATTTTACTAAGTTATTTGTCAATTTATTTATTTAAATTATCAGATTAAATTTTACACACACTGTGTACAATACAATGTTCACAAGTATTTTTCATTATGCATTGTTTAAATCTAAACAATTAACATGCATTACCACATTATTTATCTTTTTTCGGGGGGGGTACTGAGGATTTAACTCAGGGGCACTAGACCACCGAGCCACATCCTCAGCCCTATTTTGTATTTTATTTAGAGACATGGTCTCAGTTGCTTAGCGCCTCACTGTTGTTGAGGCTGGCTTTGAACTCATTATCCTCCTGCCTCAGCCTCCTGAGCCGCTGGGATTACACACATGCGCCATCACACCCAGCTTATTTATCATTTTTAACGAGAATACATAACATTAGCTCAAAATTTTTCAACAATAGGATATACGGTCACTACTTTAGTCACTGTGGTATACAGTGACTTACACGTATTGCTCCTATCTAAATGGAATACCCTTTCACCAATAATTCTCCTCACTACCTTCTAATGGCCCCCACTATTAACTACTAGTCTGCTCTTTTTCTATAAGATCAACTTTTTAAAAATTCCCCAAATGAAGGAGATCATGTGGTATTTATCTTTTCCTGCCTGGTGTATTTCAATAATTATAATGTTCTCCAGATTGATACATATTATGTCAATGACAGGAATTCTTTCTCTCTGTTCCCAAGAAGTATTGGGTTGTGTGTATATACATGTTTTCTTTATCCACTGTGCTGATGGACACTAATGCTGATTCCATATGTTGGCAGCAAAACATGGGCAAACAGGAATCTCTTAAACATGCTCATTTTATTTACATCAATGTATGCCCAGTAGTGGAATAGTGAGATCATATTGTAGTAATAGTTTTATTTTTATTTCAGAAAGTTCATAAGTTTATATAGAAAAGGTTTTTATTATCTTCAATATGTAACTAAAGAAAATATTGTTTTATCTAAAAGGGCCAGGATCAAATTTAATTGAATAAAATTATACCAAATACACAATTCTTCTGCAAAATACAATCCCATAGTTTAATGACTGCAGATGACAGATGGTTAAGAACAGTGCCTGTTGTAAAATATCAAGAACTAAGCCAACTAATTAGGTTCTGCATTTACAAATCAAAACTATCCCAAAACATGTGCTTTCATAAGGACATTTATGGAGCAGGAGCAACACTAGAATTTTTTTAAAGAAAATTAATTCACACAAGAAATTGTAATATGGAATAAAAAGCACTCAAATGATGTTAGGGTTTGGATCTGGAATGTCCCCTAAATGCTCATAAATTGAAGGCTTGGTCCCTAAAGCAACAATATTCAGAAGTAGGACGTTTGGGAAGTAATTGGATCATGAAGGTCCTGATCTCATCCATGGATTAATCCACTGATGAGTTCATATTTGAATGGAATATTGGGAACTGGTGGAAATTATAGGAGGTGGGGCCTAGTTGGAGGAAGCAGACCACTGGGGGCGTGTACTAAAAGGGTATATCTAGTTCTCTGCCTCCTTCCTCTCTCTGTTTCTCTCCTTCCTGGCCACTATGAGGTGAGCAGCTACACCTGTCATGATATTTTGCCTCACCACAGGCCCAAAAACAATAGAACCAAGAATATAGACTAAAACCTCTGAAATTGTGAGCTAAGGTAAATCTTTCCTGCTTTAAATTTTTTTCTCAGGTATTTTGTCACAGTGACAGAAAGCTGACTAACACAAACAGACATTAATTTTCTCTATATAAATTGAAATTTACACAAAAATACTCAAAGGCATTATAGGAGACCTAGGACCAGAACATAATAGAATACAATGAGGATGAACATGTAAAATTAAACACCAAATTGGGTCCAATTTTGGGAGTGAAAAAGCAGCTAAGGGCATCCATGGTGATTGTAAGACACTTCCAAGTGCCCATCCAGAAGATTCATTTCAGAATACACACACTGAAAACATTTTTGTTTAATGAATATTTAAAGAACAAGGCCAAATCAAAATTAAACAAATTTAAGTGACTGCAATGTCATGAAAAAGAAAAAAAAAAAAATTCTAGCCAGGCGCGGTGGCGCACATTTGTTATCCCAGCACTTGGGAGGCTGAGACAGGAGGATCACTAGTTCAAAGCCAGCCTCAGCAATGGCGAGGCACTTTAGCAACTCAGTGAGACCCTGTCTCTAATAAAATACAAAAAAAGGGCTGGGGATGTGGCCCAGTGGCCAAGTGCTCCTGAGTTCAATCCCCAGTACCAAAAACAAACAAACAAACAAATAACAACAACAAAAAACCCATGCCATTCTATTATAAAATAACATAAGAAACAGGAACCCTGAGAACTCCATTCCCTGCAGGATCTTAAAGCTACAAGTTCTTGCTAAGCAATCCACTGTTTCATATTCATAAAGTGTAAATAACACAACACTTTTTAAGGAGCACTTTTGTTGAATACAAATGATATGAAATACACAAATAAATTATAGGAATTTTTTTTTTAAGAAAGAGTTCAATGACTACCAGACCATTCCTGATGCTTAGTGAACAAGATGAAATTTAATTTGCTTATTTTCATGTTGAAATTAACAGGAAACATTTTTTAAAGACAACATATGAAGAAGATCAATTCTAAACTTTAACCAAAATAAATATTAAGCATATAAACATGGTGCTAAATGAAATGCAAAACTGGCTGCAAGGGTAACTGCCACAAATGGTCATAATCTTACACCAGATTTCTTGGCATGTTACTTTCCTCCTTTTCAGGTCACAAATATCTGATATGATATCTCATGGAAGTGGCCAAGACCAAGGTTAAAATGAATACATTTCAGCAATATCTACCCAACCACTCTGCAAAATGAAAGGAAAATTAGGTCTCTAGCAGCCAAGTGCCACTGCCATGTAGTGCCAGCTCAGCCAATCACATCAGCTGTTTCTCATTTTCAAGTACAAAACCACACAAAACCCAATGATCATGAATGAGGGTTGGGTGGGGTAGATCAATATTTACACAAATAAAATCATCTGAAAAACTCAGCGTATTGTTATATAAACTATAACACTGAGACCAGCATGGCTTTCACTGTCATTTATCCAGAAGCTCATAGGACTTATCTGTTAACATCACATCTGATAAGACATTAGAACAAACCATATACTCGATTTGATCAGAATCACAATATAAACCACCAATTAAGAATCAAAATTAGGGGCTGGGGTTGTGGCTCAGCGGTAGAGCGCTCGTCTAGCACGTGCGCAGCCCGGGTTCGATCCCCAGCACCACGTAAAAATAAAATGCATTGTGTACAACTAAAGGAAATAAATAAATATTTTTTAAAAAGAATCAAAATTAATTAAACTTACACTTCTGTGATCACCAGAGGCGGCCACCCCGTTCCCACATTTGGGTGGGTAACTGCTTACAGAAGCCCAGTTGTACAATCTATAGTTTAATGGTCACGTTGTAGGTCTTCTTTGCCAGTTGGTCTGTGGCCCCCACCTTCAAACAACATCAATGGAGGATCTGAGATGATTGACAGAGAAACTATCCACTCTCTCCAGGTTTACAGGAGGAAACTCTGTCCATACCTCAAGGTCCAGTTCATGCTGTAATTGCTTGTTATGCCATGTGGCATCCCTCGGTGCCATATCTGCTACTCATGCCTTTTCATTACCTTAATCTCTGCTTCCTGACATTTCTTTTCTTTTCTTTCTTTCTTTCTTTCTTTTTTTTTTTTTTTTTTTTTTTGGTGGTACCGGGGATTGAACTCAGGGGCACTCAGGCACTTGACCACTGGGCCACATCCCCAGCCCTTTTTTGTATTTTCTCAGAGACAGGGTCTCACTGAGTTGCCAAGTGCCTTGCCATTGCTGAGGCTGGCTTTGAACTTGCGATCCTCCTGCCTCAGCCTCCCAAGTGCTGGGATTACAAGCATGCGCCACCACGCCCGGCTTCTGCTTCCTGACATTTCTGATTTTTGAAATCTGGCTCACCTAATTTATCCAGACCCAGTTCAGTTATGCCTTCCTCCAGGAAGCCTTCCATATTTACTCCTCTCATCTGTACTGGTAGATGGGAGTTTTTCTTTACTATTAGGTGGGCACATGGATAGACATCAGAGCTAGGATGCATGAGAATGATATGGTCTTTGGAATCAGATAATCCTGGGCAAGGCATGGTGTGGTGGACCCAAGACTTGCACTTGGAATGTTGGGAAACCAGTTGAGGTTGCCAAAACAGTGGGAAAGCCAGGGGAATCCAACAAGTTAACTCAAAGCAGCCTCCCAGGATTGGCCCAACTAATAATTCAAACAACTCTCTACTACTCTGTTCTGGATTTCCATATCCTTTCCTCCGTTTCTGTCTGTGGAGATCTTGTACCAGCACCACCAACAACCCCCCACCCTGCCCCCATGGCTCAGGCTTAGGACTTGTTCCTATCCCCTCAGTGGCTTAGTCACAAGCCACCTGTTTTCTGAAGCCAGCCCTGGTTTCATGTTCCCTTCCCCAACTCCAACAGAAGCAATTTATTCTGCTGTTTCAGGATGAATGATAACAGGGCTTCAGGTAATCTGCAAAGATCATCAAGCGTCATGAGTATTCAAGAACACAAGGGAACACACTTTTTTTTTTCAGAAGGCCATCTATGGAGCGATTTTTGCAGCTGTGCTCAATTTCTGAGTCTACACAAAGAGGGATCCTAGCTAGAGTTGACTACCTCAAATGTTGGACTTATTACTCCCAACTGTGAAAGAGGGATCACACATACTGGATCATGGTAGTTGGATTAACAGAGTCACTGTATACAGTTACCTTGAGAGAGACTCTCTAATGACAGCACTGTCCCACTCAATGGGAAGATTATTTTGAGGGAAGAAAGTGAGGCTGCATTGTGTGACTATGCAACACTTCATGATGATGCCCTACCTGCCCTGGAACTTCACAGCCAACAGTAGCTGGGAAAGATGTCCTCATAGTTTTCTTCAGAAGCCTGAAGAAAGAGCAAAGTAAAATTGATTAAAATCAATTCCAAACTGTGGTTTAAGAACCTAAAGCACCAGAGACAACTGGATTACTGGGCTGTGCTAAGAATACCACTGTAACAATCCAACTGTCTGTATATGATGTCTTAGCTTCCTAAATCATAGTTTGGAACAGATGAGAAGTAGAGGGGATGGAATGGGGAGATGATAATCAAATTGTACAAAATTTCACTTAGGAGGAATTCAGCTTTTTTTGTTTTGTTTTGTTTTGGGGGGTACAAGGGATTGAATTCAGGGGCACTCGACACTGACCCACATCCCCAGCCCTATTTTGTATTTTATGTAGAGACAGGGTCTCACTGAGTTGCTTAGTGCCTCACTAAATTGCTGAAGTTGGCTTTGAACTTGTGATCCTCCTGCCTCAGCCTCCCAAGCCACTGGGATTACAGGTGTGCAGCACTGCACCTGGCTAGGAATTCATTTTTGAGATCTATTGCACAAAAAAGGATAAGTATGTGAGGCAATGGGTATTTTTAATAAGCTTGATTTAATAATTCCACAATGCATATGTATATCAAAACCTAATGGTATACCCCATAAATATGTATAATTATTATTTTTAATTAAGAAAAAGAACACAGATGTTGTCCCTGGAGGAGGGTTTATCCACTAGAGTCTGGCCGCTCCTTTATAAACTGCTTATAAGTGAGTTTTTCCAGAGTTAGGTTCTTGTGGTAATACATTGACAAAGATCCAGAAGGGCAGGGTGTTGTCACAGGCTTTGTCCAGCAATCACTGAATTGATGAATCTAAGAACATAAGCAGTATGGGGAGGGAAGAAAAGGAAGACTAGTATGATTGCAATGAATCCAATTTCCAGGAACTCCCAATTCAATCCACACCTGTTGCTGAGGCTCATCCCTCTGACTGGCCTTTGCAGATGGACAAATGGCTGGACCCTCTCAATTCCTGGCAACTGCCCATATCCTATGTCACAATTCACCTATGTTTCTATTATCTATGGTCACAAGTCACTCTTGTTATAGGCATACTTTATCTCACATCCATGGCTTGTCTGGAAAAATGACCAATTTGTGTTCTCTGTTATACACTCTGGATAGCAGTTAAGAATATGGGCTTGAGGCATGTTGCTTGAATTCAAATTGCAGCTCTTCTTCCTACCAGCTGTTTATCCTTCAGAGATTTTTGTTTGTTTTTCATTTGAGGGCACTTAATCCATTTAGGTTGCTATTAAAAAATGCCTTGGACTGCACAATTTATAAACAACAGAAATTCATTGCTTAAAGTTCTAGAGAATGGGAATTCCAAGATGAAAGCACCATCAGCTTTAGTGTCTGCTGAGGGCCTATTCCTTATATATGCATTGTCTGTGTATCCTCACATGGTAGAAGAGGCAAATAGGCTCCCTCACACCTATCTTTTATGGTTTAGATCTTAAATGCTCCCTAAAGGTCATGTGGTGCTAATGGCAGGTGGTGGCACCTTTGGGAGGTAGGCCCTGTAATAGAAGGAAGTTAGGTCATTGGGGTCATGTCCTTGAAGGTGATATTGAGACGACCCTGGCCCCTTGCTTTCTGACTGCCATGAGGTGAGTAGATTTGTTCCACCACAAGCTCCCCACCATGATGTTCTGCTTTGCCACAGAGTCAAAAGCAGTGCAGTCATCCAAATATGGAATGAATGAAACCTCTGAAAATATGAACCAAAAGAAATCTTTCCTCCTTGTAATTTGATTTATCTTATGTATTTTATTTCAGCAATTAAAGCTAACACATTGTCCTATAAGGGCACTAATCCCATTCATGAAGAAAGACCTAATCACCTCCTAAATGCCTCCTTCCTTCATACTATTACATTAAGGATTAAGTTCCTCCAGGAATTTTGGAGGAATACCAAAATTCAAATCATAGCATTCTGTCCCTGAACCCCCTCTCAATATGTCCTTTTCCCATGAATTGAACTCATTCAATATCAATAGCACCCCATCCCTGCAAATCTTAACTTGTCCCAGCACCAAGTCAAAAGTATAAAGTCCACAGTCTTATCTAAATCAGATGTGAAGCTAGATGAGCACACCTGTAATCTCAGCTACTTGGGAGGCTGAGGCAGGAGTATCACAAATTCAAAGCCAGCCTCAGCAGCTTAGAGATACCCTGTCTCAAAAATAAAAGGGGCTGGGGATTAATTTCAGAGGAAAGTATCCCTGGTTTCAATTCCCAGTGCAAAAAAAATTAAATTAAAAATGTCTATAAAAAGGGCTGGACATGTGGCTTAGTGATAGAACACCCCTTGCTTTATTTGCAGTACTGGGAAGTACTGGGAAGTACTGCAAATCAGTCAATCAATCAATCAGATATGAGTAAGACTCATATGTGTGATTCATCTGGAGGGAATTATTTTAATATTTATTTTTTGTAGGTGGACACAATATCTTTATTTTATTTTATGTGGTGCTGAGGATCTAACCCAGTGCCTCATGCATGCTAGGTGAGTGCTCTACTGCTGAGCCACAACACCAACCCCTCATCTGGAGGGAAATTTGCCTCTACCTGTGAGCATATGAAAACAAACAAAAATCTTAGTGCTCTAGAACAATTTTCTCTGACTTAATTTTCCATCTTTCAGACACACTGAACCAGGAATTAGGACTCCAAGGCTTCTGGTAGCCCCACTTTCAAGGATTTGTATAGCCCATGCAACAGCTCTCAAGGTTTAGAGTGATTGGAGTAGCTGAGATCTCCTGAGGACAGAGCATGGGCTGAGGAGGGAGCCAGTTCAGATCCCCAAGGAAAGCTGAGATGTGAAGGGTGTGTTCGCTGGTTGGCAGCAATAAGGGAGACACAAAGGAGTCAGGGCTATAGACAGGCCCATCAGGATGTGTGTGTGTGTGTGTGTGTGTGTGTGTGTGTGTGTGTGTGTTGTAGTGGTAGGGTAGGCATACTCAGGGCATCCAGCATAGTAGGCAAGCACTTCATCACTGAGCTATACCACTATTAGCATTTTTTCTTTTATTTTGAGACAGGGTCTCCCTAAATTGTCCAGGCCAACCCTGAACTTGTGATCCTCCTGTCTCAGATTCAGATTAGGTGGATTATAGGCTTTAACCATTGCATCTGGGACTCTTGAATTTTTAGAGGAATTTTGCTCACTTTTTTTAATATAAAAAAGCACTGATTACTATGGGTTGAGGTTGTGGCTCCACGGTAGAGCGCTCACCTAGCACGTGCAAGATGCTGGGTTCCATCCTCAGCACCAGGTTAAAAAAAATAAATAAATCAAATAAAGGTATTGTGTCAAACTACAACTAAAAAAATTAAAAAACAAACAAACAAAACCCACTGACTACTGGCCCGGTACGGTGGTGCATGTCTGTGATCCTAGCAGCTCAGGAGGCTGAGGCAGCAGGATTGCAAATTCAAAGCCATCCTCAGCAAAAGCAAGGTGCTAAGCAACTCAGTGGGACCCTGTCTCTAAATAAAATACAAAATAGGACTGGGGATGTGGCTCAGTGGTTGAGCGTCTCCAAGTTCAATCTCCGGTACAAAAAAAAAACAAAAAAAAAAAAACTAAAACCAACTACTGACTAGTATAGAAGGTAATAGAGTGTAAAAATTGAAAAAAAACAGATGTTTAAGTAATAACAGGTACCTTGTGCTGTCACGCTTTGTAGCAGATTATACCATAAGCAAATAAATAATAATAATAATAAACCATGTGAATCACTAAGAAAAAGTTAATATGGTACATTAAAAGATTTCTTAACACTAACACTCCTTACATAAACTGTTCATGGTCTGTTCTTTGAATAAGTCAATGCTTATTATATTAGCTAATATTTGGGGCATTCCTAATTAATGCTGCAAAGAAACCACATCTGCAGCCAGGGAGCTAATGCTTCTCACACTAAAAAATGAACAAAGAAGCAGGAAAATAAGTGCAGAGCCTCACTCATGTGGCCGCTAGAGCCAAAAAATACACAAAGGAATACCCACGGCTGATGAATGAGGTACTGGGAGCGGTGTGGCGGGAAGCCTCCTCAGGTTGCAGAACGTGAACCCTTCTAATCACCAAGAGCAGCATGCTCCTCCCTCACCAGATACCGTTAGGTGTCTTGGGCTCCTACCCGGCTCCCGGCTGCTCCCCCAGATTCCACAATAAGAAAACCCAGCCCCACCCGTCTGATTTCGACCCCTCCATCCAGAGGAGCTCATAACCAGTCCTACCCCATCTGGCCCCTGAAGACCCAGAGACACGCCTGCGTACTAGCGACCACCAAGGCTTCTGGGGGGAGCCCGCGCAGGCGCAGGGACCCTGCCCGTGGCTCCGCCCACAGTCGCCCCCACCACGGCCTGGGCCCGCCCCCGCAAACATACACTTCCGGCGACGCCTCAGCGCTGACAACCCCGCAGCCCTGCAAACGCAGCGAAGCCCAGCCAACTGACAGCCGCGCGATGGACGGTCGGGTGCAGCTGATGAAGGCCTTCCTGGCCTGGCCCATCCGTCCCGCGGCGCGTCGGTGGAGGAACCCGATCCCCTTTCCCGAGACGTTTGACGGAGATACCGACCGGCTCCCCGAGTTCATCGTGCAGACCGGCTCCTACATGTTCGTGGACGACAAGACGTTCTCCAGCGACGCCCTGAAGGTGACGTTCCTCATCACCCGCCTCACGGGCCCGGCCCTGGAGTGGGTGATCCCCTACATCAAGAAGGACAGCCCCCTGCTCAATGATTACCGGGGCTTCCTGGCCGAGATGAAGCGGGTCTTTGGCTGGGAGGAGGACGAGGACTTCTAGGCCTCCAGACCCTCGGGCCCGTGGCCGGTGCTCTGGGGAGGGCCAGCTGAGCCAGGCGCCCTCCCGCCGCGCCTCCCTGCCCCCTCGCGTCACCGCGGTCTCCCTGCGCTGCTGTCCCCTCCCGCGTAGTGCTTGCCTTTGTTCCAGGAATAGCGCTCCAGGCTCCCGCAGCTGCCGCCACTGGGCCTCGCTCTGGAGCGGGCCCCGCCCTGTGCTGCCAGCCCAGCCCAGCCCCTCCCGTGCACTCTTGGACGCTGTCCTGTGCTCCAGCCGCAAGCTGGGCCCCGTTACACACTGGACACACCATCCCTGCCAGACCACCGGACTGCATCGCTCTGCCCACACACCTGCGCTGCGCTGCCATCGCCTTCCACCACACCCACCAACAGACTGCTGCTCTTAGTCATCTGGACTCTCCTTCGAGGTACCTGAGCTGGCCACAGCCAGTGGACATTGATTCACACAGCTGGCTGTCACCGCCCCCTCCCCAGAAGGGGCCAGCCAGCCTTTCATCTTCAGCAGATCCCATTCCCTCCCTACTCCCAGAGACCTCTTGTGTTCCTGGCAGCCCAATGGAGTCATTCATTTTCTCCTGTGGACCAGTCAGTTTTCCCCAGAATCCAGTTTTTCTTCTGAATGTGCAACTGTCTCTCTGATGTGTGTGCCTTTTGTTCAACACAGTAACCCCTGTACTCTTTCCGGCTCTTCTACACTACCTGTACAAAAGTCTTTTCCTTACTTTCAATAAATGTCAGACACTATTTAAAAAGAAATCGTGTCTTAATGAGTATGGCACCTTTCCCTCTCTGGACCTGTAAATGGAGCCTATTTCCTGTTTAGAACCTTTGTGTCCTGCCATTTAGGTAGTGATGTTGACTCTTGGCAGAAGAGTGAATCATGTGGCTGTTCTCGGGTTGGACACCTTACTGACAACTATCCAATCCCAGATGCTGACTGAATCTTCTAAACCAGTCTCTTTCATTCCCCTTAGGTTATTTGCCAAGGCAGTATAAGAAGAAGACAGTTAGGTGCTTTGGGGGAAAGAGTCCCTCATTTCCAAAAAAGCAACCTGAATTTACAGTTCCTAATTATTCCAAACCCCAAATCTCACACTTTTGTCATTTGTTGATGAACACTTATCAAAATTTTATTTAACCCATTTTTCATGAAACCAGTGGAATGGCATAGGTGCTTCAGTAACAACATTAAGATTTATATTGCCTTATTTATGTAGGTAGTGGGATACGAAATGCAGAACTCTGTAATTTAGGCATACACTTGGTTGATATTCTGTAAAATATAAAATTATACTTTATTTAATGGGAAGAAACTAAAGTATCACACCATATTATTTAGGATAATCTCTAAATATATATTGCTGTAAAAAGCCTTTGCTCTCATTGATTTTTGGTCAGTTACATATCCCAATAGAGTCAGATGATCTGCCATTTGGCTTATAGAACAATGCCCTGATATGATGGTAAAAGGTTATTTAAGGGGGCTGGGGATGTTGCTCAGTGTTGGAGTGCTTGCCTATCCTGTGTGAGACCCTGAGTTCAATCCCTATCCCTGAATAAAAAAGGTTGTGTTAGGGTTCTACAGAGATACAACCAGTGTGTGTGTGTGTGTGTGTGTGTGTGTGTGTGCCTATCTATCTGTTTATTTATTTAAATATGTTATATGCTTTTCTCATGATTATGGAGCCTGAGAAGTACTAAGATCCACAGTCGGCAAGCTTGGAGACCCAGGTGGGCCTATGTGTTGTTCCAGTCTTTGTCCGAAGGTGTGTGAACCAGGTGTCAACAATCTAAGTTCTAGTCTGATAGCCCACAGGTTTAAGACTCAAGAAAAGCTTATGTTTCAATTCAAGTCTAAAAGCAGGAAAAGACCAATGTCACAGCTCACAGCAGTCATGCAGCAGGACTTACCTCTTACTCATGGTGTGGGGTTGGAAATCAGCTTTCATGTTCTTTTAGGCGTTCAAATAATTGGATGAGGTCCCCCAGCATTAGGGAGGGTCATCTGTTTTGGTCAGTCTTACTGATTCATATGTTAATCTTATTCAAAAGCACTCTCACAGACATACCTGGAGTAATATTTGAAATATCTAAACACTTCATGGCCCAGTCTATTTGGCAGATAAAATGAACATTGACAGTTGTGTAATCAACTGTAAGTTTTGGTGATTTTTATATAGATTGTGTGATTAAGAAATGAATCATACTTATGTTTTTTCCACATGATATTTTTCTCCCCTCCCCTCCCCTCCTCTTCTCTTTCTCCTCCTCCTCCTCCTCTTCCTCCTACTCCTTCTTCTTCTTCCTCTTTCCCATTTCTCTTTCTTTCTCTCTCTCTCTCTCTTTCTCACTTCATTTGGACAATTTTTGCCATTTATGTGGTATGGTTTCCAGGGCATATATGGGGCTGAAGGTACATTGTATACCTTATATATCTGATTATACTTTTGATCTTCCAAATAATGAAAACATCATTAGCTTGTAATTTGAATTATAATGGGTCAAAGTCTTCCTGAAATCAGAGGGAATATTTTAATAACTAAAATGAAGTTTGAAGTTTTTGTTTGTTTTTGGTACTAGGGATTGAACCCAGGGGCACTTTACCACTGAGCTATACCTCCACCCCTTTTTATTTTTTAATTTTGAGACAAGGTTTTGCTAAGTTGTTGAGGGTCTTCCTGCGCTGCTGAGACTGGCCTCAAATTTGTAATCCTCTTGTCTCAGTCTTCTGGAGTCACTGGGATTACAGGTATGTGCCATGCACCCAGCTGAAATTTGAAGTTTTTACAACTTACAGGGTTCTTAAAACAATTGGAACCTGGCTAATTGTGAGGGCCAATTCAAAGTGCTGACAGCCCTCTTGGGTGGATATGAAGGATGATTGTGTTAAGATATTTGCTGTTTGTTTTTAAACAGATTGTGCTGAAGCAGTTTGAAAAGTGTTTGGAAGCAGTTTGCTGAGTAAGTCCAGCGTACTCCTGTGACCTATGTCCACCTGGCTCTGGAGGTAGGTCAAATGGCCAGGGACCTGCTAGGTATCCTTTGAGCATTGTTGGTAGCCCCTACCACTCTCAACAACAATCCCCCTGTAGTTTTCTTCTTCCTGCCAAGATGGCTCTGTCTGGGAAATTTTCCCTTGGTCTACACTAGTTATATCATCCTGACTCATCTTTTGTGCTGCAAATATCTGGGTGATATTTAGAGGAGAAGGGAGGTGTTTTTCATTCCTTTGCAGTCTCACCTCTTAAAGTTGTCATTTATATTCCTCTTCCTTACTTCTTTTCCATAGGGTGCCCCTGGGCCCTGTGGAAGGATGTGATTGGCTTGTCTGAATAATTCTGTGGATTGGTGGGAAAGTAAAACCTGATGTTCAGGCATGGCAGGACCTGTGCCTGGGCCCTTTGGTGAGCATGGTTCTTTAGCTGGCAGATCTTTTCCAAGAACTTGCTTTTTGGTCATTTGATACCCTCTTAGTTTCACCGGATGTTAAGGCAGCATAAAAGTCCTTAGTTTTAGGCCTTACACCACAGTATGTGTATACACATATCCATGCACATACATATATATGTCTATATGCACATACCTGTGTGTAAACACCACCATGATGAAGAACATTTCTCTTACTCCAAAATAGTTGTTCCTCTTTGCAGTGAATCGGTCATATCCTTAGCCCAAGTAATCTAGCACTGTAGATTAGTTTTGCCTATTCTAGAACTTCATGTAAATGGAATTGTACACTCTGTACTATTGTTTTTTATTAGAGCTTATAGTCATACATAGTCGTTGGGTTTATCCCAATAAACTCATACATACATGGAAATCAATTTAATTTCATGATTCCCCCCCTTCCCTTTCCTTTTTCCTTCCTGTCCTACCTCCCCTCCCCCATTCTCCTTCCTCTACACTTCTCAAATTCCTTTTACTCATCTATTTATTTATATTTAATTTGTTCTTTATATTATCCTATATTTCCCTCCCCCTTTCCTTTATTTTATTCTAGCTTTTATTTGTTTATTATTTTTTATTTTTTAACTTCTTTTGGTACCAGGGATTGAACTCAGGGACACTCGACCACTGGGCCAAATCCCCAGCACTTTTTTTTGTATTTTATTAGAGACAGGGTCTCACTGAGTTGCTAAGTGCCTCACCCTTGCTGAGGCTGGCTTTGAACTCGAGATCCTCCTGCCTCAGGCTCCCAAGTACTGGGATTACAGGCATGCACCACCATGCCCAGCCTTTACATATCAGAGAAAAATTCAACCTTTGAGTTTCTGACTCTGGCTTATTTCACTTACCATGATATTCTCCTTTTCCATTCATTTACCAGCAAATGGAATAATTTCATTATTTTTTATGGCTGAGTATAACTCCATTGTGTGTGTGTGTGTGTGTGTGTGTGTGTGTGTGTGTGTACGCACACGTTTTCTTAATTCATTCATCTATTGACAGGCATATAGGTTGATTCCATAATTTAGCTATTGTGAATTGTGCTGCAATAAATATTGAGGTGGGTGTATCACTGTTGTATGTCAATTTTAGATCTTTTGGGAAAATACAAAGGAATGGGAAAGCTGGGTCATATAGTGGTTCCATCCCTTTTTGAGGAATCTCCATACTGCTTTCCAGAGTGGTTGTACTAGACTGCAGTCCCACCAGCAATATACAAATGCACCTTTTTCCCCACAACCACACTAGCATTTATTGTTGTTCACTTTCTTGATAATTGCCATTCTGACTGGAATGAGATGAAATCTTAGGTAGTTTTGATTTTCAATTTCCTGATTGGTAGAGATGGTGAACACTTTTTCATATATTTCTTGGCCATTTGTGTTTCATCTTTTGATAAGTTTCTGTTTAGTTCTTTTGCCCATTGATTGATTGATGTGTGTGATACATTTTTTTAGTTCTTTGTATGTTCTGAATATTTATCACCTATCAGTGGAGTAGCTGGCCAAGATCTTCTCCCATTCTGTAGGCTCTTCCTTCACGCTCTTAATCATTTCCTTTGTCTTGCAGAAGGTTTTTAGTTTGATAACATCCCACTTATTGATTTTTGTTTTTAACTTCTTGTACTTTAGGAGTCTCATTAAAGAAGTCTGTTCCTGAGCTAACATGTTGAAGTATTTGGCCTACATTTTCTTCTAGCAGTTGCAGCATTTCTGGTCTAATTCCTAGGTCTTTGATCCACTTTTAGTTGACTTGTGCAGGGTGAGAGATAGGGGCAAAATTTCATTCTTCTATATATGGATTTCCAGTTTTCCCAGTTCTATTTGTTAAAAAGGCCGTCTTTTCTCCAAGATATATTTTTGACACCTTTGCCAAACATCAGACAGCTATAGGTATGTGGATGTGTATCTGTGTATTTTATTCTGTTCCATTGGTCTTCATGTCTATTTTGATGCCAATATCATGCTGGTTTTGTTACTACAGCTCTGTAATATAATTGCAGATCAGATATTGTGATGCCTCCTGCTTTGCTTTTCTTGCTTAGTATTGCTTTGGTTATTCTGGATTTCTTATTCTTCCAAATGAATTTAAGAATTGTTTTTCCTAGTTCTGTGAAGAATGTCATTGGTGTTTTTTCCCTTAAAAACTACCTACTTTAATAAGAAATAAATTCAGTAAAGAATGATAATACTGAGAACCAAGGAGTTCTGATTTCAAAAGTCATGCTTCTTTACAGTTGATCCAAAATTTTGTCAACTAAGTTTTCAAAGGTTTCATTGGTGTTTTGATGGGGATTGCATTGAATCTGTATATTGCTTTTGGTAGTATGGCAATTTTGACAATATTGATTCTGCCTATCCAAGAATATGGGATGTCCTTCCATCTTTAAAGGACTTCTTTAATTTCTTTTTTCCAGTGTCCTATAATTTTCATTGTAGAACTCTTTTATCTTAGTTAGATTAATTCCCAAGTATTTAGTTTTTTGAGGTTATTTTGAATGGGACAGTTTTCCTGATTTCTTCCTCAGCCAAATCACTGTTGGAATATAGGAAAGCTATTGATTTATGGGTGTTGATCTTGTATCCTGCTACTTTGCTAAACTCATTTATAAGCTCTAAAAGTCTCCTGGTGGGGTTTTTTGAGTCTTCTATAAATAGGATCATATCATTGGCAAAAATAGATTATTTGATATATTTTCCTACTTGCATTTTTGATTTACATTTCTTGCCTGATTGCACTGGCTAATGTTTTGAGGACTATATTGAATAGGAGTGGTGAGAATGGACTGCCTTGTCTCAATCCCGATTTTAAAGGGAATATTTTTAGTTTTTCTTCACTATGATGTTGGCTTTCGGTTTGTCATAAATGGCATTTACAATGTTAAGTTCCTTGGATGCCTAGCTTTTCTAACATTTTTAACATTAATAGGTGTTGGATTTTATCACAGGTCTTTTCTGCATCTATTGAGATGATCATGTGATTTTTGTCCTTAATTCTGTTTAATGATGAATTATGTTTATTTATTTGCATATGTTAAACCAACCTTGCATCCCTGGAATGAAACTCACTTGATCATGGTGTATTATCTTTTAGATGTGTTTTTGAATGTAGTTTCCTAATATCATTAAGGATTTTTGTATCCATATTCATCAGGGATATTGGTCTATAGTTTTCTTGATGATACATCTATCTGATTTTGTTATCAGGGTTGCACTGGCTTCATAAAGTGTATCTGGGAGTGTTCCCTTTCTTTCAATTTCATGGAATAATTTGACAAAGACTGGTGTTAGTTCTTCTGTAAAGGTCTGGTAGAACTCAGCTGAAAATCCACCATGTCCTGGGCTTTTCTGTTTTGGAAGACTTTTGTTTTTACAATTTCATTATTTAATAATTATATCATCTTCTTGGATTGTTCCCTTTACTAGGCTGTAGTACCCTTATTTTGTCTCTCTTTTGAGTAATTTTTGTTTGAAGTCTGCTCTCATGATAATAGGTACTCCTGCTTTTTTTTTCTCGTACCATATGCATGGAATATTTTTTGCCATCCTTTTACCTGCAGCCTGTGGATGTCTTTGCCTATGAGTCTCTTGTAAACAGCATATTGTTGGATATTATTTTTAATCAATTCTATTAATCTGTGTATTTTATTTGGGGGTTTGGGTCTATTAACATTCAGCATTAGTATGGATATGTATTTGTGGTTTCCTGCCATTTTGTTCTTTTGCTATATTTTATCCTGTCTTGATTCTCATTTAGTGGATTATTCTCTTATTAAACTTCCTCTGTTTGGGAGCTTTGGGAATAGTTTTTTAGCTCTTCTTTGTACATTTAATCTTTGAGTACTCTTTGTAGTGCTGGCTTGGTACTCATGAATTCTTTTAGCTTATTCTTACTGTAGAAAGCTTTTATTTTCCCCTCAAATTTGAAACTGAGCTTTGCTGGTTATGCTAAATTTGGCTGGAAATTGTTTTCTTTTAGGGTTTAGAATATCTCATTTGAGGCCCTTCTTGATTTTAGTGTCTGTGCTTGAAATCAGAAGTAAGCCTTATTGGTTTGCCTCTAAATGTTACCTGGTTTTTCTCCTTAGATTTTCTTTGAGTTCATAATCATTTTTTTATAATCTTTCTCTGGGCTTTTGTCCACCTTGTCTATCAGTGGGATCCTTTGTTAGGGGATTGTGGATTTAAGGGGGAGATTTGTTTGCCTGTTCTGTCACATTTTCAGAGGTCTTGAACTTGCATATCATTTGAAGTGGATCCCCTACCACTTTTTTTGCTTTTTTTTTTTTTTTTTTGGTGGTGGTGCTGGGGATTGAACCCAGAACCTTGTGCATGCAAGACAAGCACTCTACCAACTGAGCTATAGCCCCAGCCCACTTGTGTCCTTTTATGTGTAATTATCTTATTATCTTATTTGTTCTGTGACTTCTGTCTTTTGCTGATGTATGCATGTATGCCAAGGTGGGGGGTGACCTGGTTTCCCTATCCAATTCTTCCCCCTTGGGTCCTTGTTGTTGGTTTGAAGCTTTTGTCTCTTCACTTCTTTGAGTTGGAGTAATGTCAGGGAATGTAAGTCAGCAGCAGAATCTCTAACCTGTGAACTTTAAGTGTTCCTGTAGATTCCCAGCACTTCACAGACTGGGGCAAAATACACAATAGTAACAATCATTGCAAACAACAAACAATACACAGTGTTAAAGTAAATTGCCACCACTAAAGAGGAATGGTGGATTCAGCAGTTGTCAATGATGAAAAAACAATAACCATGAACTAGAACTGACTATAAAGCAAATAGCACGTGTCAACTATATCATCCACAGTAGTAATAATTGTATTGGCATTAATGGTGGGGGCAGGAATTATATAGACCAATTAGTTCTGAAAGATGTTAAAATACAGTTATTTAGGGGAAAATAAAATGTTTAGGAAGTTAGAAAACACTTTACAATTTCAAAAAGTAAACAGAGAAAATGCAGAAGAGGTGTAGCAAGTGATATTTATACGGAATGAGGGGGAAATAGGAGTAGCAAGGTATTAGGAGAGAGGGAGAGAGAATAGAAATTGGCCATTAGCAAGAGAAGATGAAAAAGAGAAACAAGACAAATAAACAAATGAAAATAATACAAAACTCAACCAAAATATACAATCAAAAGAATCCAAACCCTCAAAAGGCAATGCTAGGAGAAAAATTACATTTTTTAAATGCTAAATATGAGAAGAAAATAAATAAGTGTATGTGTATGTGTTCCTGAACCAATCAGCACAGCCAGAATTCATATGTGCGTGGCGCGCGCACACACACACACACACACACAGAATACAAAAATTAAATTAAATTTACAATTTAAAAAAAAATGAAATATTAGTGAAAAATTAAGGAAACTTCTCTGCTAAGATGGTCAAAATGGTTGACCAGATTGGGTGGTCATTGTCTATGTCCAATAGTCTTTCTTTCCAATTCTTCTTGGGTTAGGTACTGATAGAGTAAGGGGTGGATGTTGATAACCCCTTCCTGTTTTTGTGTTGCTCTCTAAGCTGCCCATAAGAGTGGCCTAAGATTGAAGTTGTTTGATGTAAGACTCAGCTTGCCTTTTTACCAATATGAGGTGGGATGGGTTAGGATATATTGTCAGTTGGCATTTTATCCATTTAGACCAGTTTGTTGCACTCCCAGGGTACCACTTCTGCCATGTTGCCTGATAATTCCAGCAGGTGGCAGTGAGGTCTAATCAGGCTTCAGGGGCTTCCTTGTGTGGCTGCCTACTTTGGAGACACTAGATTGACCTGCTCCTAGACCTAGACAGTAGCCAATCTCTTCTCCAGGTCTGGCTCTGAGGAGCCTCCCAGGAAATTCAATCATGGGGTAGGGTGGGACAATCTTCCACCCCCTGTTCCCCAGGAGCACAGCCTTCCTAGGTTTAGTCCCTGAGTGTATACATCCACACCTGCTCAGATTCCCAGCCTGCTTCAGCTGGTCACATGATCTGTCCAACAGAAAGGAGAAGCAAGTTGGGCTCCCTTTCACCCTTCCAACTCAAATTCCCCTGGATACAGTCTACTCCATGCCTGTTTTATGTTTGGTCAGACCCAGCCTAGACTCCTTGATAGCCACCTGCTGGCATATTGCATTTTGTGTGTGTGTGTGTATGTGTGTGTGTGTGTGTGTGTGAGAGAGAGAGAGAGAGAGAGATTTCCCAGGTCCTATAGTTGCCAGAGTGGAATGGTAGCCCCAAGATGGCTCCATCTCAGCTCTCCATGGCCAGTTGAGGTACAGAGTGTGCTTTTCAAGCATACAATGTACCCTCTGGATCAGTTAAGATTAGGCAGCATTTTTTATCTCAGATTTCTCTGTACCAAGACTCTGATCCCCTCCCTTTGTGTGTGGTGAGTCAGCACCAGTGGTCATTGGTCAGCTCCGATGTATTCTTTCTTCTTTGTTTATTGTACCAAAATTTTTGAGTCCCTAAGCTGCTTTGAGTGTCCAGTATTAAATTTTTTTCCCAATATTAAAATTTAGTGCAGTCCCTCTTTCACCTACCTTGCTGAGAAACTGTACACCCGTTTATTTAATTCTATGTCATGGTGCAGCTTGGGACACAGCTTTCCTTCACTCCACCATCTTCTGGACCATTCCCTGGCTTTCATGGTACATAGCATTCTCCCTAGGGTACTTTCAGTACCTGTGTAGTAAGTAAAGAAACCCGAGGCTCCTAAGCATAGGAGAGGCAGTCTAGAAATAAATCCAAAGAATGGTGGACTTCAGAAACAAAGGCCCAGCATAGTGTTTTTAACATTCATCCATGTTGTAGCATGTATCAGTAGTTCATTCCTTATTATTGCTAGGTAATATTCCAATGTATAAATAAACAATATTTGTTTATTCATTAGCCTATTTATTTAAAATGTGGGTATCTTCTACTTTTGGACAATTATGAATAAAACTCCTATAAGATAACAATATGAACTTTTATTTGGGCATATATTTTCACACCTAAGGCACATATCCAGGAGTGGAATTTCTGGATTATATGGTTAGTGTACATTATACTTTATGAGAACCTGCCAATTTCTTTTTTCCAAAGTTGTTTTATAATTATACATTTTCACCAGAAATAGATGAATATCCCTGTTTTTCCACATCCTTACCAAAAAAATGTATTGGCATTAATTTAATATACTTTTAATTTATTATCTTTAATTTTAGGCATTGTAGTATGTGTGTAATCTCATTAAAATTTAAAAATTTTATTTTTGTGATGAAAAGTAATATGAAGCATATTTTCATGTCCTTATTATCCATTCACATATCTTCCTTTGTGAAGAATCTATTCAAGTGACCTATTTTTTAAATATTTTCTTAGTTGTTGATGGGCCTTTATTTTTTATTTATTGATATGTGGTGCTGAGGATTGAATCCAGTACCTCACACATGCTAGGCAAGTGCTCTACCACTGATCCACAACCCCAGCCCCTCAAGTGACCTATTTTTTATTTGTCATTTTTTTTTCTAACTGACTTACGGTGATTCTTTATATGTGCTGGACATCAATCCTTTGTCATATACATATATATCAGGTATTTTCTCTAGGTGGGCAATTTACTTTTAAATTTTCTGAAAGTTATCTTGAAGAGTAATAAATATTTATATGAAATTCAATTAATAATTTTTATCTTTTATGATTTGAGGTCCTCTGTTATGGTTTGGATGTGTGGTGTCCCCCAAAAGCTTACATGCAAGAAGGTTCAGAGAAGAAATGATTGGGTTGTGAACACCTTAACACAAGCAGTGAATTAATTACCTGATGGGATTAATTGAGTTGTAACTGAAGGCAGATGAGGTGTGGCTGGAGGAGGTGGGCATTGGGGATATGGCTTTGGGGCATATATTTGTATCTAGCCAGTGGAGTCTCTCTCCGCTTCTTGATCATCATGTTAGCTGCTTCCCTCTGCCACACACTCCACCATGATGTTCTGCTTCACCTCAAGGCCTGAGGAATGGAGCTGGCTTTCTATGGACTATGACCTCTGAAACTGTGAGCCCTCAAATAAATGTTTCTTCCCCTAAAATTGTTCTGGTCATATCTTTTAGTCATAGCAGTAAAAAAGCTTACTAAAACATCCTCCCAAACCCAGATGCTAAAATGGAATTATACACTCAAGGGCTTTATTAGGGAAATATCTGTGGAGGATAAAGAAGAAGGAGAGAAGGGAAAAGTAGGTAGAGCCTTCAGACCATCACACAGCTCTAACACCTATCAAAGGAAAGAAGGAAGGAAGGGAGGGAAGGAGGGAGGGAGGAAGGAAGGAAGGAAGGAAGGAAGGAAGGAAGGAAGGAAGGAAGAAAGGAAGGAAGGAAGGAAGGGCCTCAGCCCATAGTTCCAATCAAAGGAAGCCTCATTGCTGAGGAATCCTGAGAAGATTGTCTGCTATTGGAGAGTTCTGTGTCCACTCAGGAACATCCTGGCTCTCCTACTGCTTGTGCATTGGCTGGTAGCAACAGAGGAGAGTGTGACCCAATGTTGCATTGGATACCAAAGTGTAGCAACTGGAAGGTGGTTGATCACTATGATCCTTATAGGAGGTTGTCTTGAAGAGGAATGTCTTGAAAGACACTTCCACAGGTACCTCAGGTCACTCCTCCATGCAGATTAAGGGAACATCTACTTCATGGATCTTGTGGTCCTCTAACTGAGAGGAAACTTGGAGAACGTGTAGATTAGTGTAATGAACTACAGTCCCCATCACTGTAATGAGTCTCCAGGCTGCAATTGTTATTCTGTCCTTTCTCTCCTTCGCTATCCATTGTACAATCCTGCCATTTTCAGATATCACTGTGATGATTAATTTTAGGTGCCAACTTGATAGGGTTAAAGGATATCCGGATATCTGGACAAGCATTATTTCTGGGAATGTCTGTGAGGGTATTTCTGGTAGGGATTGGCATTTGAATTTAAAATTTTTGTGGTGAAAAGTAATATTAATTATATTTTCATGTCCTTCTTATCTATTCATATATCTTCCTTTGTGAAGAATCTGTTTAGTGGACTAAGAAGGAAGATTCACTATTACCCAATATGAGTGGGCACCATTCAATCAGCTGAGGGCCCAGAAATGACAATAAATGTAGAAGAAAGACAAATTTGCACACACTCTCTTCTGAAGGTGGGGATACCCATCTTCTCCTGCACTTGTGTATCAGAACTCCATGTTCTTTGGCCTTCAGACTTGGACTGAGCCATGCCATGAGCTTCTCTGGTACTCTAGCTTACAGAGGGCATATTATGAGACTTCTAATCCTCCATTATTGTGTGAATCAATTCCCCTAATAAATCCCCTTTATCTATCTGTCTGTCTTTCTATCTATCTATCATCCTATCTGATTGGTTCTGTTTCTCTGGAGAACACTGACTAATACAATTACATTGTAGGTCTTCGTTGGCTTACCTGGTGATGAGACTCAAACCTTTGTTCCTTTGAGGGCCTGAGTATTTGGCAATCATATCCTTCACAGCATGGGGTAGGTACAAATGTGCCACAATTCATACTTAAATTGAGCACGGGAGTACCAAGAGATGCCCACATGAATTACCCAGGTTTGACAAATTTTCCTTTTTTGCACCGATTGTAGAAAAGCAGTTTCACATCTTCCTGCTGATTAAGAGACCTGCTATTAATTGGCACTTCTTGCCTGTTGGTCCAGGGAAACAAAGAGTCCAAATTGTCCATGTGATAACTGTACTTTACAATTCGAAGGGTCACTTGCTATGTCTTCTGGCAAAATTGTACCTCCTTTATAGACCAGGCCCTTTAACATTACAGAACCCTGAGTTGATGGAATTGGGAACACAGTTTACACCTGTGTATCATTCAGAGTATATAATAAATAGTGTTACTCCTGAATCTACTTCTTAGTTCTTGTACCTATGCACTTTTCCTAATTAATACATATATGGTGTCCTGAAGGATGGCACCCTGTCTTTGCAAGATATTTCTTCTGAGATCACATTTTTGCCTTATGCTTAGAAGATAATTCCAGCACACTATAATTACAGCTTCTTTCTCTACGGTGGGGTAGGTGGTATGAGCAGTGGCTCCTCTAACTTCAGGGGCACTATTACACATCCTTTGTGAAGTGGGTCCCCAAGTTATACTATATGGACGTCCAAGCCTATAACTCATGCATTCTCTCAGATTCCAGTTAGTGCTGTTGACTGGGGCTATGTGAATGGGAAAGTGAATCCGTTCTGAGGATAAGTATCTATCCCTGTGAGGGAAAATTGCTAGCCCTTACAGTATGGAAGGGGCCCAATAAGTCAATTTGCTACCAATGGGCTTATTGATCTCCTGCATAAAATGTGATTATTGATGGCTTAGCATAGGTCTCCATTGTGGGCAGAGTATAAATTCAAAGAAATTAGTAACAATATTGGCCTTGTTAAGTTGTACCCCAAACTGTTGGCTGCATCCATAGCTTCCATATTTGCCATCATATTAACTCCTCACGTATCTTCAAGCCATTTCTGGAGGGACTAATGATGAATGCTGACTAATTTTCATTGGCTGAATCATTTTGTCTCCACAGTTCAGTATTTCTTCTATGGTCTATGCTATCTGATGTACATTAACATGTGATTTAAAAACATTTGTTATCTGTGCTAAATCCCACATGTTCACCCAAATGCTTTTCCTTACAAAATCTTCACAAAAATTTTCAGCCATTTTCCTTCCAGGCTAGAGAGCTGGGTCCTCAGTTATATGACTACCAATCTGTACATAGACTATAAATCTGTGCATATTCTCACTTCATGCCATTTCTTCTACACAAAGTTAGTGGCCCATTGGAAAGATTTTACTGGTTAAATAACTATTAAAACCACCCCTGAGGATGGCTGTAATGGTATTCACTTCAGACTTGGACCTTCACAGAGTCAACCTACTGATAATACAACCTTGGTTCTTTTCCTTCTCCTTGAACTGGTAGTGTGGGACTTGTCTCTCCTCAGGTTATCAGGTCTATAAGCTGGGATAATGGTACTGATGAAGTCACGATGTTGACATGGAAGTCTGGGCTACCTGCTCAGGCAGCCTATTGTACCATCTCATGTGTAGGTTTGTGGATGTAGCATTTCCATCTCATAATAAACTTCTGTTGGACATGTTTGGATTTATGATCAGGAAAGACCGTTAGCACCCAGATCATAATAGTTATTTGCAGATACATTTACACCTGTGGCCCCATGGTCAAACATTCTCTGCAGGGAAGAATAACACAGCTGATTTTCAAAAAGTATAAATTTTCTGTTTCAGGAGGCATGTCATTGCTCTAGGATCTCAGGATGCTGCATTGTGATTACCCTTTAGGGGCTTTCTGGATAATCTACACTTTCAAAATACCCAGAATAATGGGCTGGGGTTGTGGCTCAGTGGTAAAGCTCTCGCCTAGCATGAGTGTGGCCCGGGTTCGATCCTCAGCACCACATAAAAATAAATAAAGGCATTGTGTACAACTAAATAAATAAATATTTTTAAAAAATACCCAGAATAAGCCAGGTGCTGTTGCGCACGCCTGTAATCCCAGCACTTGAGAGGCTGAGGCCAGAGGATCGTGAGTTCAAAGCCAGCTTCAGCAATGGTGAGGCACTTAGCAACTCAGTGAGACCCTGTCTTCAATAAAATACCAAAAAAGAGCTGGGGATGTGGCCCAGTGGTCAAGGGCCCCTGAGTTCAATCCCCAGTACCAAAAACAAAAACAAAACAACAACAACAACAAAAAACAGAATAGCCAAAATGATCTTGCTAAAGAAGTAACTCACAGAATTCATATTTCCCAATTTTAAAACTTCCTAAAAATCTACTATAATCGGTATTCTTATTGCATGAGGGTAGATATATAAATTAATAGAACAGAATTGAGAGGCCTCTGCCTCAGTGAAATTTCTAGGAATCCAATGTTGTGGGCCGTGTTGAGATATCCCTTCTAAGATGAAGGATAAGTTGTTGTATTTGGCTCCTCCTCAAATCAAACAAGAGATCATGCCTAGTGAGCCTCTTTGGATTTTGGAGGCAACATTTCTCAGTTGAGTGTTTTTACTCTGGCCCACTTACAATGTGACCTATAAAGCTGTTAGTTTACTGTGGTTCCTAAGACAAGAGAAAGCCGTGTAACAGGTACAGGCTATGGCGAAGGCTGCTCTTTCACTTGGGCCAACACAGATCCAATGGTGTTTGAAATGTTAGTGGCAGATAGAAATGCTGTTTGGAGCCATTAGCAGGCCTCTATAGGTGAATTGTGGTGAAGGCCCTTAGGATTTAGGAGCAAAGCCCTGCCAGCCTCTGAAGATAATTATTCTTTTGAAAAACAGCTCATGGAATGTAAGCTGCCTGGTACCGAAAACGGGAGGAAAAACTCTCAGAGGCAGAGTATAGCTTTTACTACTTTTACTTCTACTTTCTTAGAGCTTAGAGAGGGAAAGAAAGATTTTTAGAGAGAAAGATTAGAGCGAGCTTTTCTTCTTGTCTTCTTAGCTTAGAGTCTTAGAGAGAAAGAAAGATAGAGCTTAGCTTAGAGCGAGCTTTTCTTCTTGTCTTCTTAGCTTAGAGTCTTAGAGAGAAAGAAAGATAGAGCTTAGCTTAGAGAAAGATTAGAGCTTCTTTCTTCTTGTCTTCTTTCTTCCTTCTTCTTTCTTCTGTCTTCTGTCTTCCTTGGGAGCCTCGGCCTAACTCTGACCAGTCATTACTTCTTCTATCTGGTTTCTCTTCTGTCTTCTATCTGGTTTCTCTTCTGTAACCGCTCTGCCTACGTTCTGGCCGCTCTGATTCTTCTGACCGACCGAGTGACTGCCCGGCTGACTGAATTCTCTGTTCTCCTAACTCGGACCGCTTTCACCCGGTTATATACCTTCAGGTTTGCGGGTGCCTACAGGTGCGTCACATACATATCAGGTGGAACTTATGGCTTCCAGCTAGCTACAACAGCCCTTCCTAATTAGGGCTCCTTCAATGGAATGCTACTGGACATTATTAGCACAAGTAAGTTACATGATGAAGGGCCCAAATGCCCATGGTCCTCTGCTTTATCTCTCTTAGTCTGCACCTATGGTTTCTTGGGGAACTCCCTATGGTTAAAAAAGGGGGGAGAGAAGACTTAGGCCTGGTTTTGGATAGTTCTGCATGACATACAAGCACTACATAAAAGTAGACAGTTGCAGCACTATAGCCCCTACTGGAACATCCCTGAAGGACACTGTGAAGGGAAATCCTCCCAGTGGGCAGAATTTAAAGTAGTGCACCTGCTTGTTTACTTTGCTTGGAAAGATATGAAAACAAATGTGGTAATATATTGATTCATGGGCTGTGGCCAGTGGATTGGCTGGATGGTCAGGGAATTGGAAGGAATGCAATTGTCTTGGGTTGGGAATGTGGGGAGTTGAGTGCAAAGGGGCACCAGAGTACATTTTGGGGTGATGAAAATAATCTATAACTTGTGTGTGCTGATTGTTATGTGGATATATACATTTGTCAAAACTCACTGTATCAAACAATTAGAATGGGTGCATTTTTTTTAGCATTTAAATGATACTTAAACAAAGTTGATGTTTTCATTTTTGTACTGAGGATTGAACCCAGTGGCACTTTACCACTGAGCTACATCCCCAGCCCTTTTTATTTTTTTTTTTTTTAATTTTGAGAAAGGTTCTTACCAAGGTGCTGAGGCTGGCTTTGAACTTTCCATCCTTTTGCCTCAGCCTCACAAGTTGCTGGGATTACAGGTGTGTGCCACCGTACCCAGCCAACAAAGTTGGTTTTTACAAAGTGTACTTTATGTAGTACAGAAGAATAGAGAGGAAAAGTGCAAGTGAACTGCATTCCTAATATCCATTGTTAAATATTTTATTATATTTCCTTTCAGGTTTTTTCCTAGGAGTCTATATATTTTGGTATGTAATTTATGCATATTACTGACACGGGATTATCTACATATAGTTTTATAAATTTGTTTTACCTAACATTATGTCAAGGACATTTTCCCCATCTTACTAGACTTCAAAACTGTGACAAAGTGGCCAGGGATGTAGTTTAATAAAAAAGCACGTGCTAGCGGCTGGGATTGTGGCTCAGCAGTAGAGCACTTGCCTCGCACGTGCATGCCCAGGCTCGATTCTCAGCACCATGTAAAAATAAAAAACACATTGTGTACAACTAAAGCAAATAAATAAATATTAAAAAAAGAAAAAGAAATAAGCTTGTCTTTGCTAAATAAAAATTCTTAAAAAAAAAAAAAGCATGTGCTATTTAGCATGCAGAAGGCCATGGTTCCATCCCTGGTACTGCCCTCCTTCCCCCAAATGACAATGAAGTAAAAAGGAAGATCAAATGGGCCAAGACTTATAGCAATACATTGAGTATGAACAGGTCAGGGGCAACTGTTTGGAAGAGATATTTTCTCACCCAGACTTTATGTGCCAGGAAAGTTGTGGTGTGTGCAGGAGCCAAAATATATACACTCCCCCCCAACAATTGGCCTTAAAGTACATAAAGAAAAATATGATACCTGAAGCACTACAGATTAAGAGGAAATGATAGAACATTTAGTAAATGATGCTGAGAAAAATTGGGCTAGCTGCTCGATAGGCCATGAGGAGCAACCTGGTTTCATTTCCCCCAGGCAGGAGGCAATCAGCTTAAAGGTCGCTTTGTTCCTGAGGCAGGAGCCAATTGGCTTAAAGGTCGCTCTGTTCCCCAGACAGGAGCCAATCGGCTTAAAGGTCACCCTATTCCCTGGGAAAAGAGCCAATAGCATTAAAGGTCGCTCTGGTACACCCCCCCACCAGAAATCCCTATTTAAAGCTCCTGCCTGCCTGGAGCTCAGACACAACAGCTTGTCCATGCTGAGAGGAAGCAGCTGCTGAAATAGCTCCAGACCCACCATCTCCAGCCCAAAGGCAGCTGCCCCAGCCAACAGCTCCAGAGACCACAGCCAGCATGACAAGGCAACCACCCTCAGTCCAGAGCTTGCACACTCCCTCTCCCTGACTCCTCTCTCCCCGTACTTCTTCTACCTCCGACCAGCCATAAAGGCTGGTGAATAAATCACTTGGCTGCATGGTTGTCTCTGGTGTGATTTTTGCCCTTCACTAGCTATTTTAAGAAAATGCATTTAGTTCCTTACTCCATACTATATTTCAACATAAATCACAAATGAATTACCATTTTAAATGTGAAAAAATGAAGAGACTAGGAAAACACAATTGATATTATGGGAATGTATACATTTCTTTGCATGGGGAAGAGATTTCTCAGCACAGAAGCAAAACAGAAAACCACTTCTGATGAAATGAGAGGTGAACACAGGGTCAGGAACCTAAGTGTGAGATAATAATTGAGGATCTGATCAGAATCAGGAGAATGTCTTGAATAAGGGGTAAGGAGAAAGTACAGAACTTCCTTCTCCTCCTCCTCCTTCCCCTCCTCCTCCTTCTTCTTTTGGTGGCACTAGGGATTAAATTTGGCCTCATGTATACTAGGCAAGTGCTCTGCCACTGAGCCACATTACTAACCCTTGAGTCATTCTTTATTAAGTATGTATTTTCCATGAGACTTTGTGATCTGTAAGGCTGATTTAGCTAGGGATGCCCCTATGTTTAGAAAGGGTATTTTCAGCTTGAAGGGTCAATTCGTTTTACATTTTTGAATTTTATTGGTTCTTTTTGGTTATATATGAAGGTAGAATTTATTTAGATATAATTGTATAAGCATGGAATATGTCTCATTTTATTCAGTCCCCAGGCCCTCTCCTTCCCCTTTTCTTTCCCAGCTCCTTCTCCCTTCCCTCTATTGATCTTGAAGGGTCAAATTTAAGATTGAAGCAATAACAATCTGCTTTCCACTAGAATGTTACTTTGGAAGTTGTAACCTGTTTACTATGTTGAAGCTGTGGCTACTGCTGGAAAGGACCCTACTGTGACTAGCACCGAAGTACTCTCTCCTTTTCAGCAGCGTAAGTGTTCAGGTGGCTTCGACTTCTCAATGCATCACAATGTCTTGGTTACTTCTGAGACAATTGCTTTCTGCTCTCCAAGAACATAATCATTTTAATTGGCCAGTTTCCCCTATGGCATCCAGTCTGGGGATGCCATCTGTTTGCCAGTTTCTGTCAAAGGCTAACAAGGTATTTTCTCTGGCTAACCTCTCTACGCTACTCTACTCTTTGGGGGAATATGAATTGGGTAAGATTGTTCAGAGCACAAAAAAAATGTAAGCAGTGCAAGGTTAGTCTCATATGCAGATACTTCATGGGTTGGGTATTTCTTATGGGTGTCCAAGTCCCAAAAGATAAGGAAAGGTAAAACAAAAACAGTATCCAAAGAAGCGTTCAGCCCAAAAGGACAAATATGTAAGCCTGAGGCCCAGACCCTGATCGCCAACAAAAAGTACTGGCAACAATGAGGGAGACAAGGATTAGAACAGGGTGGCTAATCAGTTTCCACCAGATGTTTTTCAGCCCAAAAGGACAAATTTTTCCTGAGAGCGCCAGACCCTTTCGCCAACAAAAAGTCCTGGCGCAACAATGAGGGAAGCCAAGGCTTAGAACAGGGTGGCTAATCAGTTTCCACAGAATGGCTGCTTCTAATGTAGGACTGACTATGTTGTTCATAACTGGACTCAGACTCAGGATGTTCAGAGCATTATAATCTTTCAGACATGTATGAAACGGTGTTACCCACACTAGTTAATGCCCTAATACAGATAACATGTGGAGGCAGTGGATCAGGTAGGTGAATTTACTACATCACAATTGGCAGACTAAATTTGGAGGTATAGCTTTCAGCTGTGGCAGGTGGGAATAGTACCTCCTTGAGGCAGTTCCTTCACTGGCACCATCTCTACCACTGGGTTCCAGTGTGTGAAGGAGCCAAGAGCCACAGCAGCCCAGAAGGGGCTATAATACCTGAAGGAAGCAACGGACAACCCAAGCTTCACAAATCAATAAAAACCATTCAGTGAAAGATCTGTTAATGTCCATGTGTTTAAAAAATGCATCTATAGGCATTAACAGAAATTACAGGTCACAGATTAATAAACAATAAGTTACAGATGAATTTTAAAATGTAAAGTTAAAAAATGAAAACATGAAGAAATCATAAGAAATGGCATATAAATATTACCCTCTCTTGCATAGCAGCAATATAAATTATTGCATCAAATAAAAACTCAAAATGTAAAAAGAAAATTTAGAATATGCCTACTAAATATTATAAAGGGTTAATATACTTTATAAATAAGGAATTTATAAAAAGCTTTCAGAAAACAGTCCAACCCCCCAAAAAATGTAGAAATGTTTTAATCAGATGCAATATTATGATATTTTTGGTTTTAACCACTGTTCCTGACTCATAACTCTCTCCCCAAAGCAGGTTACAGAAGATCCCACCTACCCCATACCCTTGAGGGGGATTGCTGCACTGAGGCCAAGAAGAATCTGGATAAGCCTTGCTGGTTTTCTCCCACCCAGTGTATTCACAATCATGTCTATGCAATGAAAGATAAAAACAGTGACAACACTGGTATAATTCACTCCTCTAGCCTGTGTTACTATAAGAACTCCAAAACAGAAATCAGACAAAAAGTTAATTGCACAACCTTTTAAAATTGTCCAATGTGGCAACCTATGTATGTGGCCAACTTAGGATATTTAACATTGTTAATAAATTAATGGATCCTTTTTATAGAACTATAAATCTAAGAGATTAAATTGCAGATAAACCATAAAAGTGATTTTTATGCCCATTATGTTTATATATAGTTTTATCAGCTAGATTTGTGCCTAAATACTTTAATTTCTGCATTTCCCATTATGTAAATAATCAAGAAACTGTGAATGTTATTTAAAAGCACCTACATAATTGTTGGTTCTCTGATTAATGGGTAAAATAAGACTGTTATACCCCAACAATCTGTGTGATATTCATGGTTTATACCAATTTGGGAGTTATATTTTCAAATCATATTTTGGAAATGACAAACCTTTTCAAAGAACTGAGTGGATTACTTTTCCTATTGCCAAAAAATAAGGTAAAATAAGGTAAAGATGCATTTCCTAAAAGGCTTGAAACATTCTTAATTGGTTTCAAGGATTCACCATCTAAGAGACATTGGTCATCATTGCTGTCCCATTGGCAGGACAACAAAGGACTTGGATATCATTGTCAAAAGGAATGGCAGAATTAGGGCTGGAGTTGTAGCTCAGTGGTAGGGCACTTGCCTCTCACTTGTGAGGCACTGGGTTCCATTCTCAGCACCACATAAAAACAAGTCAATAAAATAAAGATCCATCAACAACTAAAAATTCAAAAAGAAAAAAAAATAATGGCAGAAGGTATAGTTGGTGAACAAGAAATGGGCCTCATTTACAAGACCAGGGAGGGAAAGGTGTCATACTCATTAAGACACGATTTCTTTTTAAATAGTGTCTGACATTTATTGAAAGTAAGGAAAAGACTTTTGTACAGGTAGTGTAGAAGAGCCGGAAAGAGTACAGGGGTTACTGTGTTGAACAAAAGGCACACACATCAGAGAGACAGTTGCACATTCAGAAGAAAACTGGATTCTGGGGAAAACTGACTGGTCCACAGGAGAAAATGAATGACTCCATTGGGCTGCCAGGAACACAAGAGGTCTCTGGGAGTAGGGAGGGAATGGGATCTGCTGAAGATGAAAGGCTGGCTGGCCCCTTCTGGGGAGGGGGCGGTGACAGCCAGCTGTGTGAATCAATGTCCACTGGCTGTGGCCAGCTCAGGTACCTCGAAGGAGAGTCCAGATGACTAAGAGCAGCAGTCTGTTGGTGGGTGTGGTGGAAGGCGATGGCAGCGCAGCGCAGGTGTGTGGGCAGAGCGATGCAGTCCGGTGGTCTGGCAGGGATGGTGTGTCCAGTGTGTAACGGGGCCCAGCTTGCGGCTGGAGCACAGGACAGCGTCCAAGAGTGCACGGGAGGGGCTGGGCTGGGCTGGCAGCACAGGGGCGGGGCCCGCTCCAGAGCGAGGCCCAGTGGCGGCAGCTGCGGGAGCCTGGAGCGCTATTCCTGGAACAAAGGCAAGCACTACGCGGGAGGGGACAGCAGCGCAGGGAGACCGCGGTGACGCGAGGGGGCAGGGAGGCGCGGCGGGAGGGCGCCTGGCTCAGCTGGCCCTCCCCAGAGCACCGGCCACGGGCCCGAGGGTCTGGAGGCCTAGAAGTCCTCGTCCTCCTCCCAGCCAAAGACCCGCTTCATCTCGGCCAGGAAGCCCCGGTAATCATTGAGCAGGGGGCTGTCCTTCTTGATGTAGGGGATCACCCACTCCAGGGCCGGGCCCGTGAGGCGGGTGATGAGGAACGTCACCTTCAGGGCGTCGCTGGAGAACGTCTTGTCGTCCACGAACATGTAGGAGCCGGTCTGCACGATGAACTCGGGGAGCCGGTCGGTATCTCCGTCAAACGTCTCGGGAAAGGGGATCGGGTTCCTCCACCGACGCGCCGCGGGACGGATGGGCCAGGCCAGGAAGGCCTTCATCAGCTGCACCCGACCGTCCATCGCGCGGCTGTCAGTTGGCTGGGCTTCGCTGCGTTTGCAGGGCTGCGGGGTTGTCAGCGCTGAGGCGTCGCCGGAAGTGTATGTTTGCGGGGGCGGGCCCAGGCCGTGGTGGGGGCGACTGTGGGCGGAGCCACGGGCAGGGTCCCTGCGCCTGCGCGGGCTCCCCCAGAAGCCTTGGTGGTCGCTAGTGCGCAGGCGTGTCTCTGGGCGCTCAGGGGCAAGGGGAGGGTATAAGCACCTCAAGAAGGGGCTTCAGAATAGAAGTTTCCTCAGTGGGTCTATGATCATAGGGCTTCATGGCGAAGTCGCTGCTGACTGTGTTTTTATAGCACAGTGTGCAAATGTTCTGGAGCTGAGAAGTCATCCTGACGTATTTATTCCCTGTATTGTGCTTTCTGCACTTTGGTGTTCCTTTGAAGAAGCTCAGCCTTGAAACTTTGGAAAAATTGATCAATCATTTTGTAATATATCCCTTTGTATGCATTTATCTGGTGCTCACTTATAGTTAAAATTTGGGTTAATTTTGCTAGATATACCACCAAATGTATGTTATGTCTCAAGGTGCTCATGATGTCAATATATTTTGTTACTGATACTGGTTGCCATAGATGCTCTGAACACTGTTGTGTTGTTTAGGTTAAAATTCCTGAGGAGTTGGGTAGCATGCCATTCTGCCTTCATCCCTACTCACCATTAAGTAAAAGCTTTCTATGAGGCAAGCTAATGTTATATATCTCGCTTCCAATAACCCCAAGATGCTTTTTATGAATCTATTCATCTATTTTGTGTGTGTGTGTGTGTGTGTGTGTGTGTTACCAGGGATTGAACTCAGAGGCACTCGACCACTGGGCCACATCCCCAGCCCTTTTTTGTATTTTTATTAGAGACAGGGTCTCACTGAGTTGCTAAGTGCCTCGCCATTGGTGAGGCTGGATTTGAACTCGCGATCCTCCTGCCTCAGCCTCCCAAGTGCTGGGATTACAGGCGTGCCCCACCGTGCCTGGCTTATTCATCTATTTTTAATAGCAGTAAGTGAACAGTTGGAAGTAGAATGCATCCTTTATTGAAGTGATCATATAGCTTGTGTGTTTGCATTACCTTTCTATTTGTCTTAACAAATTACTATATATTTAGTGGTTTAAAACAATGCAAATTTATCATCTTACCATTATGTAGCTCAGAAGTTTGGTACAGGTTTTAGCAAAGTAATATCACAGTACAGTATTGGGAAACCATGATCCTTTCTGGAGACTCTGAGGGATAATATCTTTCCTGTTCATTCTAGCCATTGCCAGAATTCAGCTCATTATGGTTATAGGACCAACGTACCATTTTCAGCAATGTAAACAACTGCCATTCCCAGCGTCTAGAGGCCATCACATTTATTGACTCATGGCTTCTTTCCTCCATCTTAGAAGTCAGCAATAGTGGGTTGACTCTCGTGTGGCATTTCTCTAACCCATTCAGTCTCCTTCTTCCACTTTCATTAGTTCATGTGATTAGATAACCAGGTTAATATCCTTCTGTTATGTTCAACTGATTAGCCAATTTAATTCTAGCATAATCTTAATTCCCTCTTGCTTTATGTTTTCAGATTCCCGGCATTAGGACCCAGACATCTTTGGAAGATAGTTATTCTGTCTACTACATTCATTTTTGTTATATATTAAATTATGATTTATTTATTTATTTATTTATTTATTTTTGGTACTGGTAATTGAACTCAGGGCACTCAACAACTGGGCCACATCCCCAACCCTTTTTAGTATTTTATTAGAGGCAGGGTCTCACTGAGTTGCTAAGTGCCTCGCCATTGCTGAGGCTGGCTTTGAACTCATGATCCTCCTGCCTCAGGCTCCCAAGTGCTGGGATTACAGGCATGCACCACCCTAGGATTTATTTTTTATTGAGAAAACAACCTTGCATTCCTGGGAATAACCTCAGTTAATAATGGTTATTCTTTCAATATCTTACTAGATTAGGCAAATGAATGCATTATAACATTCATAGAATGGAATTCTATACTGGGACATACAGCAATATGAATGAATTCTACAGATAATACATTAAGTATAATACATTAGTCACAAAATAGCCTATACTTTATGATTCCACCTGGTATCAATGTACAGAATAGGCAAATATAAATGCTTAGAATTCAGAATAGTCATTATCTCAGGAGAGGGAGTATTATAGTTTGTAAACTTGCATGAAGGAACTCTAGATGTTAAAAATGTTTCCCAAAATGACTGTAACATTCTGTTTCAGTCGGCTTTGGCATCACTGTGACCAAAACACCTAACAAGAACAATTTAGAGGAGGGAAAGTTTATTTTGAGCTTATGGTTTCTGAGGGTACAGTCCATAGACGACTTGAGTTCATAGTCCTGGGGCCAAGGTGAGGTAGAACAGCATGGCAGAAGATGTGGGTGCAGAGAGCAACTAAGGACATGGCAACCAGAAAGGTGGGGGACAGGGAAGATGTACCCTTCCAGGGCATGCCCCCAGTGACCCACATCCTCCACCCATACCCCACCTGCCTACTATTACCATGCAGAGAGTCAATTTAAATTAGGATGGGCTGATTAGGTTACGGCTCTCATAATCTAACAATTTTATCTCTGAATATTCTTTCCACCTCTGGTCCCCAAAAACTCATGTCCATCTCACAATGCAAAATGCATTTAGTTCATCTCCAAGAGTCCTAAAGTCTTAACAGTTTTAGTATTTCCCAGAAGTCCAACTTCAAAGTCAACTCTGAGACTGGAGGCAAACCCTTGACTGTGAGCCCCTATAAAAATCAAAAACAAATTATATGTATGTGTGTGTACACACACACACACACACACACACAAACACACATCCAATACATAGTGGCACAGAGTAAATATGCCCATTCTGAAAGAGAGGAAGAGAGGCACACAAAGATGGGAAGGGGTCAAAATAATACTGAAATCCAGCTTCACAAACAGGTCCCCAACTCTGTTTACAAAATCTGGGACACATGGCTACAACATGTGCTTTCCAAAAGACTTGAGCAGCCCTGCTCCTTTAGCCTTGTGGTTGTAGTGCACATAGACTCTCTTTAAGCTTAATTCTCTCCACAGCCTTTTCTCCACAGAGAGTCCATGTTACTGGCAGCTCTTAATTCCTGGGGTCTCCATTCCAGCTTTGGCGTTACATTTACAGCTTCATGTATTGCCCTTTCAGTGGAAGCCTGCAGGGATTCTGTCCCTCCACCACTTTGCATGGCCTACCAGGCCTTCCTTTGAAATATGGGTAGAAGCCTCTGAGTCTTTAACTCGAGAATCCTGCCTTCCTTCAGAACGGTCACTATGTGGATGAGGCCCAAGGTTTGTTGCCAGCTTTCTCAGTACCTGGAATCACTGCTGTAGTGGCATCTGAGTGCCTTCACTGCTCAGCATGGTGAAACAACTTCATAGTCTCTTGTGTGCATAGGGTACCCTCAAAAATATCTTCTCAACAGAATTTTCCATTCTACATCTTTTGGTCTTCAGTGGATATGGTATCAAATATTCCTGAGATGACTTAAAGGCATCTTTCTTAGTGTCTCTGTGAAAAACATTTAGCATAGTTTTAGGGCCTGTAATCTCTTCCACAAGCGTACCTTTGGCCCCAGCTTTACATGCACTTTTCTGGCCAAACTGCAAATTTTTAAAATCCCTTAGCTGTTTTCCACTCCTGTTTCTGTCTCTCTCATTTTTTTTTTTTTTTTTTTTTTTTTTTTTTTGGTACTGGGGGATTGAACTCAGGGGCACTCGACCACTAAGCCATATACCCAGACCTTTTTTGTATTTTATTAGAGACAGGGTCTCACTGAGTTGCTAAGTGCCTCACCATTGCTGAGGCTGGCTTTGAACTTGTGATCCTCCTGCCTCAGCCTCCCAAGTGCTGGGATTACAGGCGTGAGCCACCATGCCCGGCTATCCACTCCTGTTTCTCACAGTAAACCTAGCTAACACTTGCAGGAGCCCTGTTTGGGGAGATAGCTAAGATTGTGGTTGACTATGGGCCATAGACATTTTTGGGCATTTCCGCCTTCCGTAGTCTCACGGGATCTCGCGGGACTTGGTCGAGGATCTCGAGAGATTTGAACGGTGACTCAGCAGATCGAGCTAGCGCCATTGCTGCTCGGGCGCATGGGAAGAGACCAGAGAGAGTAAAGACAGGGTTATCGCTATTGTATAGATACATTGTAGTTTCTTGTAAGAGTAGGTGCCTTGGTTTCTTGTGAGAGTGTGTATGTGGTGTTAGAAATTACAAGAGACAGAGACAGAAAGATTAAAGAATATTTTCGTCTCCATCCTGTCTCCGGACTCCTTCCCGCGGCGCTGCCGTTCCAGGTTGCAATCCCTTTCCGGCGACAACACTTGCCAGCAATATCCATGCTTCTGACCAAATGCTGGGCTGCCTTGAAATTTCATCAACCAGATTAATTAGTCCATAACTTTAAATTTCAACCACAAAGGGTCAGAACATGAGCAAAATGTAGATAAGTTCTTCCTCAGAATATAACAGAAGTGGCCTCTAGTCCAGTTCCCAATAGAATCCTCATTTCCCTCTGAAACCTCATGAGCACAGTCCACATTCCCATTGGGATCTGGTCTTTTGAACTCCCACCAGAATCACCCAGTAAACTCTGCTGACAACATTCTATAGGTTTTCTAGTTTGCCTCTATAAACTTTTCAAAATTCTTCTTGCAAACCAATTTCAAATACTTCTGAACCATATGGTCAGGTTAATAATAGCAATGACCCCACTTCTTGGCACCATTTTCTGTTTTAGTCAGATTTTACAACACTATGACCAAAATAGCTGAAAACAATAACTTAGAGGGAAAGCTTATTTGGGGCTCAAGGTTTCAGAAGTCTCAGTCCATAGACAGCTAATTCTATTGCTCTGAGTCTGAGATGAAGCCCAATGTCATGGCAGAAGGTGTTGAGTAGGAAAGCAGCTGAAGACATGGCAACCAGGAAGCAGAGAGGGGCTAAGAGACCACAGGAAAAGTACACCCTTCTAGGGCATGCCCTCAGTGACCCACCTCCTCCATCCATGCTCTATCTGCCTACAGTTATCACCCAGTCAGTTCTTTCAAACTAGGATGGACTGATTCGATTTCAGCTCTCAGAATCTAATCATTTCACCTCTGAATATTCCTGCATTAACAGGAGCTTTTGAGGGACATCTGAACCATGACATTCTATGTTACCAGCAGTGATATATGAGAAATTAAGTTGCACCACAAGCTCAATAGCATTTAGTATTATCAGGTTTTGTTTTGTTTAGTTTAGGATTTTGGGGGCTTGCTATTTTTGTTTTTACTTTGGCCATAATATGTGTGACATGATAATTACCTGAGGTTTTAATTTGCAATTCTCTAATTATTAGTGATGATGAACATCTTTTGTGTGCTTATTTACCATATATTTATCTTTTCGGGTGAAGCATCTGTTCAAATGTTTTACCATCTTGAATAATATGGTTTACTTTTTTCCTTGTGGAATTGAGAATTCTATATGAATTCTGTATTCAAGTCTTCATTAGATATGTGATATACCAATTTTTTTCTCCCAGCCTATTTTTTGTCTGTTCATTGTATTAACAGCATATTTTGAAATACACAAGCTTTTTTAGTTCGATGAAATCTAATTTACCTAATTTTACTTTTATTGTGCTTTCAGTGTCATTAACTAAGAATCTTTGCTTAATCTAAGATTGCAGAGGTATTTTCCCTGTTTTCTTTTAGGAGTTTTATAATTTTACATTTTACCATTAAATCTATTAACTATTCTGAGTTACTTTTTGTATATAGTGTGAGAGCCATGTACAGTGGTGCACACCGGTAATTCCAGTTGCTCAGGAGGCTGAGGAAGATGAACCTTGAGTTCAACATCAGCCTTTCCAACATAGGAAAACCCAATATCCCAAAAAGGGTGAATTAACAACTTATATGGTGTGAGATGCAGATCAAATTTTACATTTTTAAAATGGATATTCAGGAGTTCCTGTGTCGTCATTGAAATGACCCTCCATTCTCCACTGAATTGTAATTATAATGTTGTAAAAAATGAGATGTCTATATATGTATGAATGGTTCTGGATTCCATATTCAGTTCCATTCATCTACTTTTTAATCTTGATAAAAATATCACATTGTCTTATTACTGTAGACTTATCATAAATCTTGAAATCAAATAGTATTAGTGTTCCAATTTAATTCTTCAATTTCACAGTTGTTTTCACCACTGTATGTCCCTTGCATTTCCATATAAATTTGGGAATCAGTATTTTTTGGGGGGGGTACCAGGGATTGAACTCAGGGGCACTTCACCAATGAGTCACATCCTCCACCCTATTTTGTATTTAGAGACAGGGTCTCACTGAGTTGCTTAGTGCCTCAATTTTGCTGAGGCTGGCTTTAAATTCCGCTATCCCCCTACCTTAGCCTCCCAAGCTGCTGGGATTATAGTTGTGTGCCACCGTGCCTGGCAGAATCAGTATGTTTTATGTTAAAAATAATTTGCCAGGCTGGGAATGGTGGCATACAACTGTAATCCCAGCTACTGGGGAGGCTGAGGCAGGAGTGTCATAAGTTTGAGGCCAGCCATGGCAACTTAGCAAGGCACTTTTTCAAAAAACTTTCTTCCAAAAGGAATGGAGATGTAGCTTAGTGGTAGAGTTCTTGCCTCATATGTGTAAAGGCCTGGGTTCAATGCTTGGTACTGAAAAACAAAACAAATTTTCCAGAAGTTTGATTGACTCTGTAGGTCAATTTTGGGGAAATTACTGCCTTAGCAATGTTCAGTCTTTCAACCTATGAACATATGTTTCCATACTCTCTTACATTTTGCAATATATATATAATACACACACACACACACACACACACACACACACACACACACACACACACACCGGGGATTGAACTCGGGGGCACTCGACCACTGGGCCACATCCTCAGCCTTTTTTTGTATCTTATTTAGAGACAGGGTCTCACTGAGTTGCTAAGTGCCTCACCATTGCTGAGGCTGGCTTTGAACTTGTGATCCTCCTGCCTCAGCCTCCCAAGTGCAGGGATTACAGGCATGCACCACCTCGCCCAGCTTACATTTTGCATCATATTTAATTAACTTTTATGTTTTTATACTGTTTAGTTTTTTTTAGTTTCAAATTTCCTTCATTTTTATATTCGTTCACCTGTGACCTGAAATCTTGCTAAACTCACTGCTTATTCTAGTATTTTTATAGATACTAGAGAATCTGTTTTCTATATACATGATCATGTTGTCTACAAATAAGAATTTGCCTTCTTCCTGGTCAATCGGAATGCCTTTTATTTCCTTTTCCTTTCCCTGTTCTTTTTCCTTATTGCACTATCTAGAACCTTTAGTGCAGCATTGTACTGAAGTGGTGAGAGTGAATACACTTGTCTTGTTTTTATAAGGGTGGAAAATATCCTTGCTTTCATCTTTAAGTATTTTAGCTGTAGGGTGTTGGGGTTTTTTGTTTGTTTGTTTGTTTGTTTGAAGATACTCTTCATCAAATTTAGGAATTCCCTTCTATTCCTACTTTGATTTGAGTTTTTATTGGGAACCATATGACACAGAAATCCTTCATGATAGAGAAATTAAAACATGCTTACACAAACATCTGTATATGAATGTTTATAGCCAATTCATTTGTAATTGTCCATACCTGGAAACATGCCAAATGTCCTTAACATGTGAACATATCACCAAACTGTTAATTCCATGGCAGATAGACTGTAAGGTAGCCTCCAACATCGCTAGCATCTGGTCATGTCTTTGAGTCGAGTGAGGACTGTGACTTGTTTCTAAACAGTATGGCAAAAGTTGTGAGATGTCACTCTTCTGATAATGTTACATTGTACATGACTCCATTTTGCAAGCAGAGTTCATTTCTCGTTCCTGCTGGCCATGAAGAAGCAAGCTGCAGTGTTGTGAACTGCGTATGCACAGTGCAAACATAGCAGAGAACTGCAGCAGCTTTTATAACAAATTAGGAGATTTCTTAACATGCAACCTGCCTTACACTAACTTTCATGATGCATTATTTTCTGAGTGTGCTGCTCAATATTATGTTTGCTAATACTTGAGACTTCCCTATTAATGCTACAAAAGCAACCACAACTGCGGCAGGGGTTGCCAATACTTCCCAGGCTGAGGGATTCATGAAGAAAGAAAATTTCTTTACAGAATCTTGTTCAACTGACTTCTACAGGAAGGTGAGTGAGGGGCTGGGAGGGGTGTGGCAGGAGGTCTCATCAATATTCAGAACGTGGACCCTCCTATACTTCACTAGAAGCGGGCACCAAACCTGGAAACAGGCATTCACCACACACCTCCAAGGTGTCCTGGGTTCCTCCTATTTTTAAACACCTTTGCCTATGTTAGCATTGGAAAACCTCCGCCCCGCCACCGTGATACCAACCCCAAACCCCGCCTTCCTGACTTGTGCTACGACGAGTCTGCGCACTGGAGATTATGACTTCCAGGCGAGGCATGTGAAGGCACTGGAGTCCCTCCCTGGCTCCACCCACCCAGGATTCGGACCGCCTCCTAAGATACGCGCTTCCGGTGACACTTCTGTCTTGACCTCTACGGAGCCCAGCGGAGCTAGCATAGAGCAATGGACGGTCGAGTGCAGCTGATAAAGGCCCTCCTGGCCCTCCCCATCCGTCCCGCGGCGCGTCGGTGGAGGAACCCGATCCCCTTTCCCGAGACGTTTGACGGAGATACCGACCGGCTCCCCGAGTTCATCGTGCAGACCGGCTCCTACATGTTCGTGGACGACAAGACGTTCTCCAGCGACGCCCTGAAGGTGACGTTCCTCATCACCCGCCTCACGGGCCCGGCCCTGGAGTGGGTGATCCCCTACATCAAGAAGGACAGCCCCCTGCTCAATGATTACCGGGGCTTCCTGGCCGAGATGAAGCGGGTCTTTGGCTGGGAGGAGGACGAGGACTTCTAGGCCTCCAGACCCTCGGGCCCGTGGCCGGTGCTCTGGGGAGGGCCAGCTGAGCCAGGCGCCCTCCCGCCGCGCCTCCCTGCCCCCTCGCGTCACCGCGGTCTCCCTGCGCTGCTGTCCCCTCCCGCGTAGTGCTTGCCTTTGTTCCAGGAATAGCGCTCCAGGCTCCCGCAGCTGCCGCCACTGGGCCTCGCTCTGGAGCGGGCCCCCGCCCTGTGCTGCCAGCCCAGCCCAGCCCCTCCCGTGCACTCTTGGATGCTGTCCTGTGCTCCAGCCGCAAGCTGGGCCCCGTTACACACTGGACACACCATCCCTGCCAGACCACCGGACTGCATCGCTCTGCCCACACACCTGCGCTGCGCTGCCATCGCCTTCCACCACACCCACCAACAGACTGCTGCTCTTAGTCATCTGGACTCTCCTTGGAGGTACCTGAGCTGGCCACAGCCAGTGGACATTGATTCACACAGCTAGCTGTCCCCATGAAGGGGCCAGCCAGACAGACTTATTCTCTCCCTATTCTCAGAGACCTTGGCAGTCAAATCCGGTCGTTCATTTTCTCCTGTGGACCAGTTAGCTTCCCCCAGATTGCAGTTTTCTTCTGAATGTGCAGCTATCTCTCTGATGTGCGTGCTTTTTTTTCCCAATACTACAATTCTTGCACTCTTTCCAGCTCTTCTACACTACCTGTACAAAAGTCTTTTCCTTACTTTGAATAAATGACAGACACTAGTTAAAAAGAAATTGAGTCTCAGTGAATTTGGCACCTATCCCTCCCCAGTCCTCTAAATGGGGTCCATTTCCTGTTTAAAAGCTATCTGTCCTGCCATTCAGTGGCTGATATTGATACTTATATTACAAAACAGAAGATCAAATCCTGTGTTGGTCCTGGGAATAGAAAACTTAACTGTCATCTATCCATTGGTTATTTCGGTAGACTGAGTCAGGGTAGATTGTAACCTATCACTCACTTGGTAAGGGGCACTTCAGAAGTGAATAACCTATAGGATCATAAGCAACAGTGCTATTTGTAGCCAAAATTTGAAGCAACATAAATGTGATCAGAAGGAAAATGCAGTGATATGCATGTGCATTTACTTTTGCCCTCTTTTTAAAGTATGGATAATAATTTTTAATTTACAAAAAATTTATAAAAATGCCTGGCAAAATTGTGCATGCCTGTAATCCCAGCTACTCTGAGGAAGGATTGCAAATTGCAGATCTAGTCTGAGGCAGGATTGTAAATTCAAAACTATCCTGGTCAATTTAGTAAGATTCTGTCTCAAATTAAAATTTAGAAAGCCCTGGATAGGTAGCTAAGTGGTAAAGCACTTGCCTAGCCTGCATGAGGTCCTAAATTCAATCCCTATTACCACATACACTCACACACAAAAGTTTCAAAAATAGTTCAAGCAATTCCCATATTCATTTATCTCATTTGCTTTTTTTCTTTCCTATCTATACCTATAAAATATATGTAGGGGCTGGGGTTGTGGCTCAGTGGTAGAGCACTTGCCTATCATGTGTGAGGCACTGGGTTCAATTCTTAGAACCGCATATAAATAAATGAATAAATAAATAAATAAAAGGTCTGTCAACAACTAAAAAATTTAAAACAAATATGTAATATATATTTTCTGAATCATATGAATCATGTACATATATATAAATATGAATGTGTATATATATCTTATACATCAACACATATGTATATAACTTTTCTGAAGCATTTGATAGTTCATTAAAGTGATAATGTATATCTAGAAATAAGGTACACCTAAGATAATATTTAATGGGTATATGTCAAATGTTTTCCACAGAGGTAACAAACTGGACAAGATTGTCCACTGTCACCATTTTTATTCCCAATGTCAAATAATGGGGGCTGGAAATGTAGCTCTGTGGTAGAGCACTTGCCTTACAAGTAGGAGATCCTGGGTTTGATCCGTAGTACCACAAAAAATACAAACAAGAAAAGAAACGGGCTGGAGACATAGCTCAGTTGGTAGAGTGCTTGCCTTGCATGCACAAGGCCCTAGGTTCTATCCCCAGCACCACACACACACAAAAAAGAAGCAAAATTTCTTAATATTGGAAAAGAAGAATAAAAGTAATTGTTTGAAGTTATTATTGCATACATAGGAAATACAAGCAAATATGTAGTAATTAGAAATTATAAATGAAGCTAGCAATTTCCCTACAAAAATAAAAAACAGACAATAACAAGTATTGGTAAAGATGTCAAGAAATTGGAGCCCTTATACCTTGCTAGGAAAATGATGCAGCCACTTTGGAAAAAGAGTTTGGCAGTTCTTCAAAATGTAGAGAGTTACCATTTACCATAGGACTCAAACAGCAATTCAACTCCTAGGTATGAAGAGAATTGGAAATAAACATCCTCACAAAAACTTGTGCATGAATGTTCATAGAAGTGTTATTCATAATAGCACCAAAGTGGAAACAACCCCAAAATCCTAAAAAGATGAATAAACAAAATGTGGTATCTCTATACAAGGGACTATTAGTCAAAAAAAGGAATGAAGTGCTGATTGGTACTACAAAAGAATGAACTTTGAAAACATAATGCAAAGTGAAAGAAATTAATCACAAAACACCACATATTATATGATTCTGCTTATATGAGATATCCAGAATAGGCAAATGTGTAAATGTAGAAAGTAACTTAGTGGTTACCTGGAGCTAGAGGGAAGGGAAAATGGGGAGTTTAAGGTTTTTTTCCTGGGTGATGGAAATGTTCTAAAATTAAATAATGGTAGTGGTTGCACAACCTGGAAATATATTAAAAAGCACTAAATTGTATAATTTATTTTATTTTTGCAGTACTAGGAATTGAACACAGGTCCTCACACACACTAGGCAAGCATTCTACCACTGAGCTACACCTCCAACCCTAATTTTATACTTTAAAAGACTGAATATTACCATGTGTTAGCTTTTCATCACTGTGACCAAAATACTCCACAAGAACAACGTAGAGGAGTAAAATTTATTTTGGGTCATGGTTTCAGAGGTTCAATCTATGGTTGGCCAGTTCAGTCTGGGTTCTGGGCCTGAGGTGAGGTGTAGCATCCCGACTGAAGGGCACTGCAGTGGAGGAAATCTGTTTACCACATGGGAGCTGCAAAGCAAAGAGAAAAGGAGAATCCAGAGGGACAAGATGTATTATCCCAAGGGGCATGCCCCCAGTGACACACCTCTTCCAGCATCATCCCAGCAGCCTATAGTTACCACCTAGTTAGTCATTTAAATTATTAATCCATCAAATGGGTTAATTCAGTGATTAGGTCACAGCTCACATAAACTAATCATTTCACCTCTGAACACTGTCTCATGAACTTTTGGAGGACACTCCATATTCAAACCATAATACCACATTTGAGTCTTCTCAATAAAGCTATTATAAAAAAATTGTATTCCTATTTACTAACAATAAAATAGTAGAAGTAAAATTTTAGAAATTAATACCATTTACAATCATAAATTATCAAATGCCAGAAATAAATCTATAAAATATTCATCATACTTCAACACTGAAATATACAAAATATTACTGAGATAAATTTAAAACACAATAAATGGAAGGATATAAGATGTTAATGAATTGGAAAACTCAAATTTGTAATAAGATATATTCTCAAATTTCTTTTTGGATTCAATTCAATCCCAAACAAAATCAGGCAGATTTTAGAAGAAAGCACAGGAGAATATCTTTATGGTATTAGATTAGGCAAAGATTTCTTTCTTTTATTTCCAGCCCTGAAAATTGAATGCAGGGCCTCAAACATGCTAGGCGAGCGCTCTACCACTGAACTATATCCCCAGCCCTCTAACACCCTTTTACAGAGATGTCCCATAGTTTTCCACGGTGTGTTTTCATTCCCTACAATGAATAATAAATCAAATTTGTTCAATTACAATAGGTTGTTCCTGTTGGGTCTTTGCCTAGAGGGCATTAACATCAAGTATGTATAAAGAGTTGCTGCCAATCAAAAAAATGTAAATAAATCAATAAAAAATATTTGAAAGTTGTGAATGAGCATTTCATAAAAAAAAGCAGAGCTAAATGGCCAAAAAGCAATAGAGAGGTACTTCGTATTATTGGTAATAACAGAAATGCAAATTGAAAACACAATGTGATATCACCATAGACCATCAACCCACACTTCAATAAATAAAAATGAACACTTGAAACATACAACATAGATGAATCTCACAGACACAGAATAAATTCTATATTGCTACATGTTTTCATTTATAAGAAATTACAAAACAGGTTAAAATTTGTATCTTTGGTGATAGAGGTCAGAAAAGTTTTTACACAAATTTATTTATATTTGGTGATAGAGGTTAGAAGAGTGTTAATATAAATGTCTAATTTGAAGGTTTTAAAAAACAGACTTAGCGTATCTTCCAGTAGCTCACCTTCATTTGCACCTGTTGCTTTGGATGGCCAGCTTCATCCAGACTCGAAACAGACCTCAACTGCTCTTGTGCCACTGGTGACTCCTGCACCTTTGCCAGCTCCTGCAAATGCAAAGAGTGCAGGTGCACCTCCTGAAAGAAGAACTGCTGCTCCTGTTGCCCTGCGGGCTGTGCCAAGTATGCCCAGGGGTGAGTCTGCAAAGGGGCAGCAAAAAAGTGCAGCTGTTGTGCCTGATGAGGAGAGAGCCTCGCTTCCATGTGTACACAGAGTGACCTGTGAAAACCTGGATATATTTTTTACACCCCCCACCCATTTATATAAAATATTTCATTTCATTTAAATGTATATGAAATTTGACAATAAACTCATCCAGACTTTAAAAGAAAACAGGCTTAAGGTAATGACAAGAAAGAACAAAAGAACATTTACACTTGGAGGCAATTATTTATAATTAAAATAAGTTTCTTTCACTACTTCAATGCTTTGTTTGACTAGATAAGAAGTTATATACTCTGTATTCTTTTTGTAATTGCTCTGAAAAGTTTGCATGCATACTTAATATATAAAGTTATCAACACAAGGATATTAGAACAATATAATTGACAAAAAGAAGCTGATAATACCAAGTATGGATGAGGAAATGAGACTACATAAATTAATAGCAAGAGTGTAAATTACAAGAAATTGTTTTGGAAAACAATTTGGCAGTTCCTTTAGACTGGATTTCCCATAAGGTGATTCTGACCAAGATTCATGTGTAAGTGATATGTAAGAAGTGGTACATGTAAAAATATAGTGATAGGGAAATAGAAAAGTAAAACTGGGGCCGGGCGCGGTGGCATACGCCTGTAATCCCAACACTTGGGAGGCTGAGGCAGGAGGATCGCGAGTTCAAAGCCAGCCTCAGCAATGGCGAGGCACTTAGCAACTCAGTGAGACCCTGTCTCTAATAAAAATATAAAAAAGGGCTGGGGATGTGGCCCAGTGGTCAAGTGCCCCTGAGTTCAATCCCCGGTACCACAAAAAAAAAAAAAAAAAAAAAAAAAAAAAAAAAAAAAAAAAACCCAAAAACCTGGGATAGAAAGAGGGCCAAAGCAAAGTGCCATCTGGAGACAACAGAAGTCACACTTCAGAATTATCCTAATCAGGGGCAAAAGAACTGGGGTGTTTATACCTACACATCCACAGGGGCTCTCTGGAGGACTTTAATGCCCAAATCTGGCTCTTCATGTTTGCACACAAGGATCTACAATCTTGTGACAAAGAGCCACAGATTTTGGCCATTGGAAGAAAAAAAGCACAAAGGGAGCAAAGGGAGCTGATGTACACAAAAATGAACAAGAATTCCAAGAGGATAGAACATTAATCACATCTGCTTCAATAAGTATTAGTTGTAATATTCTTCTTAAAAATATTTATTTGCTTTAGTTGTACACAATGTGTTTATTTTTAATAATAATCGAACCCGGGCCGCGCACATGCTAGGTGAGCACTCTACTGCTGAGCCACAATCCCAGCCCCCTCTTTTTTTTTTTTTTTTTTTTTTTTTTGGTGCTGGAGATTGAACCTAGGGCCTCACGCATGCTAGGCAAGCACTCTACCATGGAGCCACATTCCCAGCCCAGTTTAATATTCTTAATACCATGAAAAATAACCTGATAGCTAGGGCCTGCCCCTCTAACCCTGCTTACAATGATCTGCACTAAGAGCTTGAATATACTTGCTTATAATCCTTGTTGTACAATCCTTGGAGTACATTCTCTTGATTTCAAATGTCCATTTCTCTATCTGGCCTGGTCTAAAGGAATAGGCAGAAATATAGGCCCCATTTTTAAATGATGATGAAATGATCATTTGCAAGAGGTGCATCTAACATATATTTGTACATTTAGGGACCTCAATACACATTGGCATTCATATTTTTATGTATTAGATATTAATGTGTTTTGCTAGGTGCAGTGGTACACACCTATACCCGCGGTTACTCAGGAGGCTGAGGCAGTAGGATCACTTAAGCACAGGAGTTCAGGAGGCAACATACCAAGACCCTCTCTCAAAACAAAACAAAACAAAATTAAGAGATACTGACATGTTTTATTATTGGCAGAATGAATAGGGCTGACTCTGATCTTATGGTTATATACAAAGCAAGTTCTTTGCTCCTCATCTTTATGGCCTTAATAACATAAATTGTATAGATGCCAATTCATCAAATAATGGGCTCAAATGACCCATGTAGCCTGAAGTCCCAGGGTTGCTCAGGAGTGTCCTGCTCTGTAAGAGCCCTAATTGAGGATAGCTAAGATGGCGGTTAGCTGAGAGCCATAAAGGTGTTCAAGTATTTTCACCTGATATTCATGCATTTATCTAAGAATCTTTTTATGCCCGTGAACACTGTGTGATGCACCTGTAAGCTCGAGCTGTTAGCACTTGTCCTTGTTAAAGCAAAATGTATTTAATCCGGGTGAGGTTAGTTAGAGGGGTTGTTGGAGTTGGAGTTGGAGAGGTTGTTGGAGCCGGACAGAGAAGTTAGAAGAAAGAAGAATAAAAGAACTTTTTCATTTCCAGTCTGCCTCCGAGTTTTCTCCCGTGGTATCATTGCTGCAAGCGGCAATTGCTATAGACAGTGACACTGCTCAATGTATTCTGTTGTCTACTGACTAGCTGCAACTAGAAATACAAGCAAAATATTCATTAAATTCACTTGAGGTATGATTGGATGGTTGGTCAGAAAGAGACTCCATGGAGCCAGGGTGATACTCCCTCCAAAGTAATGACATTCCAGGAAAGTGCTGATAATGATGGTTATAGTCAGGGTGTTAACCAGTTTTGGCTTCCAAAACAGGCTGTCTCTGTGTGATTCCATGAAGCTAGATAAAACTGAGTAGTGGAAGCTTTGGGAGGATTATAGACAATCCTTCAAGTTGAAAATAAATTTCAATGTGTATGTCCTTTAACCTTAAATTTTCTGCACAAACCGGTCCAGAAACCCTTTAGAGTAATTCCTCCTTCTTAAGAATTTTTGCTGGCTGGATGTGGTAATGCACACCTGAAATCCCAGAGGCTCAGGCAGAAGGCTGAGAGTTCAAAGCCAGCCTCAGCAACTTAGAGAGGCCTTAAGCAACTCTATGAGAGCTTTTAATAAAAGCAACTCAGGAGGCTTTTAATATAATATTAAAGAGGACTGGGGGTATGGCTCAGAGGTTAAGTACCCCTGGGTTTAATTCCTAGTACCAAAAAAAAAAAAAAAAAGAATTCTTGGTGAATGTAGATAACAAATTTGTATATGATTGCATCTGCAATTTGTTTAATCCTTTTGTTTTCTCACATCTTATGGGCAGGTATTCTTTCTTTTTCTTTCATCATTCTATTTGGCAATTTTTTTTTTTTTTTTTTTTTTTTTTTGTGGTACCGGGGATTGAACTCAGGGGCACTCGACCACTGGGCCACATCCCCAGCCCTTTTTGGTATTTTATTTGGAGACAGGGTCTCATTGAGTTGCTAAGTGCCTCACCATTGCTGAGGCTGGCTTTGAACTCGCGATCCTCCTGCCTCAGCCTCCCAAAGTGCTGGGATTACAGGCGTGCTCCACCGCGCCCGGCTCTATTTGGCAATTTTGCTAACTCATATTTGGACAGACTTGTATTTCCTCTTTTGGGAAGATGGGACTACATCAGTGTTGGAGATCCCCCTGAATTTTGAAAAGATATAAATTCTTTTATTTTTTTTATTTTTTTTATTTTTTTTTATTATTTATTTACTTATTCATCATGCACAAGTATAGTATCTTTTTACATACAACTGCTTGTATACAAAGTATATAAGTACCATTCAGATCTTCAATCATGCATTTAGGATAATGATATCCATCTCATTCAACCACCAATTTTTTTCCAACCCCCCCTTACTCCCTCCCTCCCCTCCCTTTCCGTTGACCATTCTAGTGTTCCTCTGATCCTATGTACCCCCTTCCAACAACTCTGTGAACCAGCCTCCTTATATCAGAGAAAACATTCGGTACTTGGATTTTTGAGATTGACTAATTTCACTTAGCATTATATTCTCCAACTTCATCCATTTACCTGCAAATGCCATTATTTTATTCTCTCTTATTGCTGAGTAAAATTCCATTTTGTATATATACCATATTTTCTTTATCCACTCATCTACTGAGGGGCATCTAGGTTGGTTCCATAACCTAGCTATTGTGAATTGTGCTGCTATAAACATTGAAGTGGCTGTGTCACTGTAATATGCTGTTTTTAAGTCTTTTGGGAATAGACCCAGGAGTGGGATGGCTGGGTCATAGGGTGGTTCCATTCCCATTTTCCCAAGAAATCTCCATACTGCTTTCCATAGCGGTTGCACCATTTTGCAGTCCCACCAGCAATGTATGAGTGTGCCTTTTTCCCCACATCCTCTCCAACATTTATTGTTGTTTGTGTTCTTGATAGCTGCCATTCTGACTGGAGTGAAATGAAATCTTAGAGTAGTTTTGATTTGCATTTCTCTAATTGCCAGTGATGTTGAGCATTTTTTCATGTATTTGTTGATTAATCGTGTATCTTCTTCTGAGAAGTGTCTTTTCAATTCCTTAGCCCATTTATTGATTGGGTTATTTGCTTTTTTGGTGTTAAGTTTTTTTAGTTCTATATACATTCTAGAAATTAGTGCTCTATCTGATGTGCATGTATTAAATATTTGTTCCCAATTAGTTGGCTCTCTATTCACCTCACTGATTGTTTCTTTTGCTGAGAAGAAGCTTTTCAGTTTAAATCTATCCCATTCATTAATTCTTGGTAATAGTTCTTGTGCTACAGGATTCTTATTAAGGAACTTGGGGCCTAATCCGACATGTTGGAAATTGGAGCTTACTTTTTCTTCTATTAGGCGTATTGTCTCTGGTCTAATTCCTAGGTCCTTGATCCACTTTGAATTGAATTTTGTGCATGGTGAGAGACAAGGGTTTAATTTCATTTTGTTGCATATGGATTTCCAGTTTTCCCAGCACCATTTGTTGAAGAGGCTATCCTTTCTCCACTGTACATTTTTGGCATCTTTGTCTAATATAAGATAGCTGAAATTATATGTATTAGTCTCTGTGTCCTCAATTCTGTACCATTGGTCCACCAGTCTGTTTTGGTGCCAATACCATGCTGTTTTTGTTACTATTGCTCTATAGTATAATTTAAAGTCCGGTATGGTGATGCCACCTGCTTCACTTTTCTTGCTCAGGATTGCTTTGGCTATTCTGGGTCTCTTATTTTTCCAGATGAATTTCATGACTGCTTTTTCTATTTCTTTGAAGAATGACATTGGGATTTTGATTGGAATTGCATTAAATCTGTATAATGTTTTTGGTAGTATGGACATTTTGACAATATTGATTCTACCTATCCAAGAGCAAGGTAGGTCTTTCCATCTTCTGAGTTCTTCTATGATTTCTTTCTTTAGTGTTCTATAATTTTCCTTATAGAGCTCTTTCATCTCTTTCGTTAAGTTGATTCCCAGGTATTTTATTTTTTTTGGTGCTATTGTAAATGGCGTAGTTTTCATCATTTCCCTTTCAGAGGCTTTGTCACTGATGTACAAAAATGCCTTTGACTTATGGGTATTGATTTTGTATCCTGCTACTTTGCCAAATTCATTTACTAGTTGTAAAAGTTTTCTGGTAGAGTTTTTTGGGTCTTCTAGGTAGATTATCATGTCATCAGCAAATAGTGCTAATTTGAGCTCTTCTTTTCCTATCTTGATCCCTTTAATTTCTTTCGTCTGTCTAATTGCTCTTGCCAGAGTTTCCAGTACTATGTTAAATAGCAGTGGTGAGAGGGGGCATCCCTGTCTTGTTCCAGTTTTTAGAGGGAATGCTTTCAATTTTTCTCCATTTAAGATAATGTTAGCTCTGGGCCTTGCATAAATAGCTTTTATAATGTTGAGATATGTCCCTGATATTCCTAGTTTTTCCAGTGTTTTGAACATAAAGGGGTGCTGTATTTTGTCAAATGCTTTTTCTGCATCTATTGAGATAATCATATGATTTTTATCTTTAAGTCTATTGATGTGATGTATTATGTTTATTGATTTCCGAATGTTGAACCAGCCTTGCATCCCTGGAATAAACCCCACTTGGTCATGGTGCACTATCTTTTTGATATGTTTTTGTATCCGATTTGCCAGAATTTTGTTGAGGATTTTTGCATCTATGTTCATTAAGGATATTGGCCTAAAGTTTTCTTTTTTGGATGTGTCTTTGCCTGGCTTTGGAATTAATGTAATATTGGCCTCATAAAAAGAGTCTGGAAGAGCTCCCTCTTTTTCTATTTCTTGAAATAGTTTGAAGAGCATTGGTATTAGTTCTTCTTTGAAAGTCTTGTAGAACTCTGCTGTAAACCCATCAGGTCCTGGACTTTTCCTTGTTGGTAGCTTTTTGATGACATCTTCTATTTCTTTGCTTGTAATCGATCTGTTTAAATTGTGTATAGCCTCCAGATCCAGTTTAGGCAAATCATATGACTCTAGAAATCTGTCAATGCATTCAGCATTTTCTGTTTTATTAGAGTACAAGTTTTCAAAGTAATTTCTAATTATCTTCTGTATATCCGAGGTGTTTGTTGTGATATTCCCTTTTTCATCACAAATGTTAGTGATTTGAGTTTTTTCTCTTCTTCTTTTCGTTAGCATTGCTAAGGGTCTGTCAATTTTGTTTATTTTTTCAAAGAACCAACTTTTAGTTTTGTCAATTCTTTGAATTGTTTCCTTAGTCTCAATTTCATTAATTTCTGCTCTGATTTTAATTATTTCCTGTCTTCTGCTGCTCTTGGTGTTGATCTGTTCTTCTTTTTCTAGTGCTTGGAGGTGTGATGTTAAGTCGTTTATTTGTTGGTTTTTCTTCCTTTTAAAGAATGAACTCAGTGCAATGAATTTTCCTCTTATTACTGCCTTCATAGTGTCCCAGAGATTTCTATATGATGTATCTGTGTTCTCATTTACCTCTAGGAATTTTTTAATCTCCTCTTTGATGTCTTCTTCAACCCCTTGTTCATTCAGTAGCATGTTGCTTAGCTTCCAGTTGTTGGAGTAGTTTTTCTTATTCCTTGTTTTGTCATTGATTTCCAATTTCATCCCTTTATGGTCTGATAGCATGCAGGGTAGTATTTCTATTTTTTTATATTTGCTGAGATTTGCCTTGTGACATAATATATGATCTATTTTGGAGAAGGAGCCATGTGCTGCTGAGAAAAAAGTGTATTCATTTACTGAGGGATGAAATATTCTATATATGTCCGTTAGATCTAAGTTATTAATTGTTTTAAGGAGGCCTAAGGTTTCTTTGTTTAGTTTTTGTTTGGATGATCTATCCATTGGTGAGAGAGGTGTGTTGAAATCCCCTAGAATAACTGTGTTGTGGTCAATTTTACTCTTGAACTTGAGAAGTGTTTGTTTGATGAATGTAGGTGCTCCATTATTTGGGGCATATAGATTTATGATTGTTATATCCTCTTGATGAATGGTTCCCTTAAGTAGTAAGAAATATCCATCTTTGTCCCTTTTGATTAACTTTGGCTTGAAGTCTACCTTATTTGATATGAGAATGGAAACCCCTGCTTGCTTCCGCAGGCCATGTGAGTGATAAGACTTTTCCCAGCCTTTTACCTTCAGTCTATTGATGTCTTTTTCTATGAGGTGTGTTTCTTGGAGACAGCAGATTGTTGGGTCATTTCTTTTAATCCATTCAGATAATCTGTGTCTTTTGAATGGCGAGTTTAGGCCGTTAACATTCAGGGTTATTATTGAGATGTGATTTTTATTCCCATCCATTTTTATTTGTATGATGATCTTTAGCTTGATTTGGTTTCTCTTCTGGTTGGTATTTCCCTTAGTTTAATATCTCCCTTTGTTGATTTTCATTGTTATTTTTCTCTTCTTCTTCATGGAAAATTTTGCCCAGGATGTTCAGAAGTGCTGGCTTTCGAGATGTGAAATCTTTTAACTTTTGCTTGTCGTGGAAGGTTTTTATTTCATCTTCAAATCTAAAGCTCAATTTTGCTGGATATAAGATTCTTGGTTGACATCCCTTTTCCTTCAGAGCTTGAAATATGCTATTCCAGGATCTTCTTGCTTTTAAGGTCTGGGTAGAAAAATCTGAACAAAGTCTGGTTGGTTTCCCCCTATATGTAATCTGCTTCCTTTCTCTTGTGGCTTTTAATATTCTCTCCTTGCTCAGTATATTAGGCATTTTCATTATAATGTGTCTTGGTGTGGATCTGTTGTGATTTTGTATGTTTGGTGTTCGGTAGGCCTCTTGAACTTGGTTTTCCCCTTCATTCCTCAAGTTTGGAAAATTTTCTGTAATTATTTCATTAAATAAATTACTCATTCCTTTGGCTTGAAACTCTGCCCCCTCCTCTACCCCAATCACTCTTATGTTTGGTCTTTTTATGTTGTCCCATAATTCTTGAATGTTCTGTTCTTGGTTTCTTACCATTTTTGCTGTGTAATCTAGATTTTTCTCTAGGATATATATTTTGTCTTCATTGTCTGAGGTTCTTTCTTCCAAGTGATCTACTCTGTTGGTGATACTTTCGATTGAGCTTTTATTTTGATTTATTGCTTCTTTCATTTCTGGAATTTCTGTTTGGTTTCTCTTTAGAGCTTCTATCTCCCTATTGAAGTAATCTTTTACTTCCTGTATTTGTTTATGGAGTTCTTTGTCAAAATGATCTTTCACCTCCTGTATTTGCTCCCTCATCTCATTTTTGAGTTCATTCTTAAGTTCCGCTAACATTTGGAATATGTAATTTCTGAATTCCATCTCTGGCATTGCACCAACTGTGCATGGTATGGAATCTACTGAGGAGGTATATTGATTTGTTTGTGTCACTTTCTTCCCTTGTTTCTTCATATTGCTTGTGCGTCTATTCTACCTGCACTGTGGGACCTTGTCTACTTTGATTTTACCTTAAAACCTTATGTTGCTCCTGTAGTACAATGCTATCAGATCCCCTTATATTTCCTTTACACTTTAAAATCAAACACTTTCTATTCAGAGAATCCCAGTTTGATCACAATGTACAGATTTAGTTAACCCAGATGTTGTTTCCAATTTACTCTGTATGCTTCTGATGGGGTTTTAAAGTTTCAAGTAATGGACAGAGAGGTAATATGTTTAGGAAGAAGGAAGTGAGTGTATTGATTTGTTCTTTCTTAGAAAGTATGAAAAGAGAGTTCTATGGAAGTGGTTTAGTATCAGCCGACGAGAGAGGAAAGAGAATGGAGTGAATGAATAGATGGAAAGACCGATTTACATATAAACCTAACTTATGCTGCGGTTGAGAGGAGAAATAAAGAAAGATGGAAAAGAAAAAAAAAAGAAGAGAAAAAAATAATAACCAAGGAGTAGTAATTAGTGTAAGAGAGAGGAGAGAGAGAATAAGTCTAGAAAATAGAGAATAAACCATATATAACACCACTTTGCTATATATTTCAATTGTACACGTTCTAGAAATCTCAATTTGTGCGTATAACTTGTTTTTGCCTCTGTTGAGAATGCAATGGCAGGGTGTAAATAGGGAAGATGAAGGAAGAAGAAAAAATATAAAAGTGAGAAGGAAGAAAAGAAAGAAAAGAGGAGCAGAAGCACACAAAATACACTGTCAATCAAAACAAAAACAAACAAAAAACTCCCAAGAAACAACAAAACAAACAAACAAGCAAATAAAAACAAAAACGTTGAACCCAAGAACAAGTCTCAAACAAAGTGGACCCTTGGAAGCCCTTCTTTTTTCCCTTCCAGTTTAAGCCACCTGACCCAGATCGTGTACAGTCAGCAACCCTGTTAGTGGAGTCAAGGCTGCACCTTTGGTCCGTTGCAGAGTGGCACAGTGGAATAGTGGAAGGGACTTATCCTCAGGCTGGGCCCTGCTTACAGCAGTAGGGAGATGCTACTATGGGCCTTGGAGGCCAGGCAAACTGGCGGAGGGTTCTCTCCTTCCAGCGGGCAGGTGCCTACCTCTTGCTCTGGTTGCAGCTGGGCAGGTCGCACTCCCCCAGGGAGTGGAGGAAGCACTTCACCAGGTCTGGCCCTGCGTGCAGCAGCCGGGAGATGCTACTCTGGGCCCCGAAGACCAGGCAAACTGGTGGCTGGGTCTCTCCTTCCAGCGGGCGGGAGTCTACCTCTTGCTCTCGAAAAGATATAAATTCAAGTTCACTATTGTCTTCATTCCTAAAAATATCTTTTAATGCTCAGTATCTGAAAATAGATTAATAGGATTTTATAAGTTAAATATTGCTCCCTCTAGAGGCTTTACTAAAATGCTTTTTAAAAACTCCTACCTGTGTTACTTTCATACCTCCTCCAACCCCACGATTTGGGAGCTAAGAGTGGGGTGGGAAAATGGAAATAAAAATGTTCCAATTGTCCTCATGTGGTAAGATAGTAGAGAGGAAAAGAGGGATAAAGTGAAATTTTTCTAAAGGTCTCAACTTTTTGGAAACAAAAGGAGGTAGAACCAAAACAAGGGACGTTTTATACTGGGAAAAAAAGTATGTATTGTTAGGGATATCTTATCTGTTTTTTTTAAACATTTTTTAGTTGTCAATGTACCTTTATTTTATTTATATGTGGTGCTGAGAATTGAACCCAGTGCCTCACACATGCTAGGCAAGTGCTCTACCACTGAGCTACAACCCCAGCCCAGGATACCTTATCTTTATTGAAAATTAAATATTTAATAATAACAAAGGTGAAGAGACATTCCCTCATGTTATTCATGAGAATGTAGTTTGAAAACAATCTCTCTGGAGCAAGAATTTTTTTTCTTTAAGAAATTATATATTGCTGGGGTTTCTAGCTCCCCCCGGACACAGGTTTAATCTTCTCTGGCCAGCGGAGAAGGCTGGGGAAACATGCCCCAGCAGTGAGGCAGAATCAGGAAGAGGCAGAAGTCGACTGGTGGCCACGTTCAGCCCTCACAATGGAAGACAATCAGGCATACACCAGGGAGTCCGGTCAAGGAACAAGCTCAGTTTATTGAGGAAGTTGGACGGCCTTTATAGAAGACATGGGCCAATCAGCAGAAAGATCATAGGGGCACATAGGGAGCATGAGCAAATCACATTGGTGGAGCCATTAGCCTATCCTAGTGGCAGTCTGACCTCTGTAATACCTCAGGAGAACACCCCTTGGCTAGGCCATGTTCCCGTATCAGGAAGTGGGAGACAGCCAGAGAGTTTCTATCTCCTGGCATGTTGTTAATGTCCCCAACAACTTATTTATTTATTTATTTACTTACTTATTTATATGTGGTGCTAAGAATGGAACCCCATGCCTCAAACATGCCAGGCAAGTACTCTACCACTGAGCCACAACCCTAGCTCCATTTTTTTTTTTCTATTGCTGTACTGAAGGTTTAACCAAGGCCCTTGTATATGCTAGGATTGCACTGTACCACTAAGCTATACCCCAGACATTTTTATTTGATTTGTTGATCCAAGATGCAAAGAAAAGACCACCAACTTTAATTTTAAATTAAAGCAAGCTTATATTGTATACACACAAAGAGAGCTGGCCAGGGCTGCCCCTCCCAAACACTGGGCTTGGGGTCAGCCCCGCTCTCAGGGAAGACAAGGTTTTTATAGTTCAAAGAGTTACAAAAAATTTTGGGAACTTACAGCTAACAAGGTCAGACATGTGTAATTTAAAGCAAGTAGCAAACTAATCACCTACATGGCATTGCATTTCAAGGAAAAGGGGGGTGTAGTCAAACCCCATATCAAAAGTTTATGAGGCACCGTTAGTTTTAGAGAGAGAGAGTTGTTATCTGGTCAAGGAAAGCCAGGCCTGAGTGAGCTCAAGGCCGGGGCATGAATGCCAGACAATTTAAAACATCAAAATATGCTCAAGCCAAATAGGAATCCTAGCATTTCATAGAAAACTGAAGTGGGCTTTTCATAACTTTTTGACAGGATGGCTCTCAGTCTTAAGATGAAATTAGGCTGGTTTATCAGATTGTGAGACAAGCTCTGCCTAAATTGCTGAAAAACTTAAATTTATGATCCTTAAATTTATAATCCTCCTGCTTCAACCTCCTAGTCACTGGGATTATAGGTGAGTACAACTATGCTTGGATTGGAATAACATTTTGACAGGTCAAAATATTTAAAGTCCAACATGGACTTTTGTAAGAGCCCTAATTGAGGAGATAGCTAAGATGGCGGCTAGCTGAGAGCCATAAAGGTGTTCAAGTATTTTCACCTGATATTCATGTATTTATCTAAGAATCTTTTTATGCCCGTGAACACTGCATGACACACCTGTAAGCTCGAGATGTTAGCACGTGTCCTTGTTAAGGCAAAAAGTATTTAACCAGGTGAGGTTAGTTAGAGGTTGGTTGGAGTTGGAGAGGTTGTTGGAGCCGGAGAGAGAAGTTAGAAGAAAGAAGAATAAAAGAAGTTTTTCATTTCCAGTCTGCCTCCGAACTTTCTCCCGCGGTATCATTGCTGCTAGCAGCAGCAGCCGCAGGCGGCGACAGACTTTGATCTCTACATTAGTTTTGGAAATCTATCCTAAATAGCTTACAACAAATGTGCTTGCTTCTAATGTGAGTAAATATGTAGTAGTCCTCCACTCAAGGTTGCAGAATAAATGCTACTTCAGTTTTTAGCCCACGACCCAAATTACTAGCCTTACTGTATTCTTAGGAACAACATGGATTCACATGCTCTCCTTTTGATCCCTGACAATATGCTCTCAACTGCCTTAAGCCAGAGAAGCAGCCACAGTGGGCAGAAGAAAAAACTTCTCAGGCTGTGCTTGGCATTGTGGCAAGGCCTCTGAAGTCCAGGGACTAAAGAAGGCAAGTGATAGGGACAGGGGCTCAGGCAAGGACAATAGGGGACCCACTAAAGTGAGGCAGGAGGCAGAATGGATTTGATGATTGTTGATGGAGACCATTAAGAGGGTAGGTTTGAAGAGGACTAGGGGTGAGTGGGAGAAGCTGTGCGATCACCAGAAGGGCCCAAAGGAGCAGAGTAGGAGCTTAGTTATAGCCCAGCAGCTATGGACTTGACCAGGTAGCCTTTTTGGAACCACATTCTCCATCATCACAAACACAGGGACTGTCCCTGACCCCAGCCCTGCACAAACACAAAGTCCAGGTACTTTCAGTATGGCATCTGTGATTGATAGCTGTGGTACTAAGATAGAGGGACCCGATAGTCTTAACTATATCCTGATTGTAGACTCATTTTATTCCTTATTATATGAGTGTGGTCATTTCTCCATGCCATGAAATAGTCTGGGATCACAAAGGGCTTTTATTTTTTTCAGTTTGTTTCATTGGGTATTTGTGCTGGCTGATTTTTGTCCTTTCCATAGCTGGTCCCAAAAGATTTGTTACTTTTCACTGTAGGCTCATAACTGATTAGAACTGCTCGTTACAGTACCTAGGTAGTCTCCATACCCCCATGATGGAAAGCAAAGAAGTATGTCAATACCTGTATAGAGGCAGGCAGGTGATTAGACCACAGCAGAAATCCTTGGAGGAAGGATCCTTGCATGTAGAACTTCTAATACTTAATCTCTCAACCACCTACTTCGGGTCCCTCCAGGTTCCTAGGGGACAAACAGATGAAACTCACTTGCAAGGGGTCTATTTGGAATCCCCTTCCTTACTCCATCTCTGCCTTGGGGTTGACTCTTTGTTCAGGGGTACACTTAGGGCCCTAGGGTTAAGGGTAGAGTAAAGCCTTTCATCAATAGATTTTTACCAGGATTCCCCTGAGACTCAAGATCCTGGCACATTGAACCATCCATATTCAATCATTCCCATATTAAATTTTTCTGGGGGCTGGGGTTGTGGCTTAGCAGTAGAGCGCTCACCTAGCACATGTGCAGTTCGGGTTCGATCCCCAGCACCACATAAGAATAAAGGCATTGTGTACAACTAAAAACAAATAAATATATATCTAAAAAAATTTTTTTCTGGATGTGTCACAAAATTTGTGTTATGTTGTCATAAATATAGGCTCCAACTCATCATGGTCCCAACCACCAAACCAAACAAAACAAAAACCAGTTAATTGCATTTCTCTCTCCTCTTTCTTATATTTATCTTCTTTAATATCAGTCTTTGTTTCCCCATTCTTATGAGGTAAAGCTGTTTGGAGATTCAGTAGATTTCTGAAAATGAAATGAATGAAACAAACCAAGAAAAGCAACTGCAAGGATGAGAGTGCAAAGTAATGAAAAAGAATCTCCCTTCTATCCTGAAAAATGTCATCCTTTATCCCTTAATGGAATCTTGCTAAGGTGTACACGGTTGATTCATATGAACTTTGACTCCCCAGAGATATCTGTAACATGAAAGACTAGTTGGGGTGATTGAGTAAAGCAAGGGAAAATTTCCCAGACAGAGCCATCTTGGCATGAAGAAAAAAACTGCAGGGGAATTGTTGTTGAGAGGGTAGGGCCTGTCAACACTGCTCAAAGGATACCTAGTAGGTACCTGGCAATTTGACCTACCTCCAGACCTAGGCAAACAAAGATCATGGGGAATATGCTAGACTTACTCAGTAAAATGCTTCAAAACATTTTTCAAACTGCTTCAGCAGAATCTATTGGAAACCAGAGAGAATATCAAACATGATCATCCTTTACACCCATCCAGAAAGGCTGTCAGGACCTTGAATTGGCCCTCATAATTAGCCTGGTTTCAATAATTTTAAGAAACAAGTAAATCACAAAGCTTAATTGTACTAAGCAATTTTAATTTTCTCTCTGATGTCAGGAAAACTTTGATCTGACATTCCAAATTACAAGTTAATGATGTTACTATTTCTGGGAATAAAAATTATGACAGACATATGTAGATAATGTACCTATAGTTCCATGTACAGCCCTATGAATCAAAAATGAATGGCAAAATTTTACCTGTTCATATGAAGAGAAGAAATAACGTTTAAAAACACTCTTACTATTTATTCCTCATTTGTATGTTCTGGAAAAATCAAACATTAGAAATAAGGCAGAGAGTTGTTATACTGCAAGCCCACGTTAGCATTATCTGACTCTATTGGGACATTTAACTTTTCCCAGTGATAAATGAGGTAGCAAAGTCTCTTTAATATAGTAGATTTAAGAGATTAGCATGCAGAGAGATGTAAAGTACTGTGTTTTTTTCTTTATCTAACCATTAGGGAAAGTTGTAATTGTATAGCCCTACAGGTCATCAATCAATCATGTTTGTATCTGAATTAATAAACACAGTTCTGCATTCCTTTTTCCACTACATACATAAGCAAGGTAAAACAAATTTAAATGCTTTTACAGAAGACTTTTATGTCATTCTGCTGAATCCCTGAATAATGGGTTAAATAAAAGTCTGACAAGCGTCCACCAACAAATGTGTGGGATTTGTGATTTTAACAACTAGATGCTGTGCTGTCAGGTTGCTTTTGGGAAACAAGGGAAACATTCCTACAAAGCATCTATCTGATTTCTCCATACCTTTTGCTTTGACAAAAATAATCATTTCTTACTGAACATGAAAAAGTCTGGTTTTAAAGATTCATCATCTGGGATTGGATGGCTGCCAGTAAGGTATCTATTCTAAAGACTACCACAGGACTATCTTCTGTTTTATAATGCAAGAATCAAGAAGAAATGGACCTCATTTACAGGACCGGGGAGGGAAAGGTGCACGATTAAGACACGATTTCTTTTTAAATAGTGTCTGACATTTATTGAAAGTAAGGAAAAGACTTTTGTATAGGTAGTGTAGAAGAGCCGGAAAGAGTACAGGGGTTACTGTGTTGAACAAAAGGCACACACATCAGAGAGACAGTTGCACATTCAGAAGAAAACTGGATTCTGGGGAAAACTGACTGGTCCACAGGAGAAAATGAATGACTCCATTGGGCTGCCAGGAACACAAGAGGTCTCTGGGAGTAGGGAGGGAATGGGATCTGCTGAAGATGAAAGGCTGGCTGGCCCCTTCTGGGGAGGGGGCGGTGACAGCCAGCTGTGTGAATCAATGTCCACTGGCTGTGGCCAGCTCAGGTACCTCGAAGGAGAGTCCAGATGACTAAGAGCAGCAGTCTGTTGGTGGGTGTGGTGGAAGGCGATGGCAGCGCAGCGCAGGTGTGTGGGCAGAGCGATGCAGTCCGGTGGTCTGGCAGGGATGGTGTGTCCAGTGTGTAACGGGGCCCAGCTTGCGGCCGGAGCACAGGACAGCGTCCAAGAGTGCACGGGAGGGGCTGGGCTGGGCTGGCAGCACAGGGCGGGGGCCCGCTCCAGAGCGAGGCCCAGTGGCGGCAGCTGCGGGAGCCTGGAGCGCTATTCCTGGAACAAAGGCAAGCACTACGCGGGAGGGGACAGCAGCGCAGGGAGACCGCGGTGACGCGAGGGGGCAGGGAGGCGCGGCGGGAGGGCGCCTGGCTCAGCTGGCCCTCCCCAGAGCACCGGCCACGGGCCCGAGGGTCTGGAGGCCTAGAAGTCCTCGTCCTCCTCCCAGCCAAAGACCCGCTTCATCTCGGCCAGGAAGCCCCGGTAATCATTGAGCAGGGGGCTGTCCTTCTTGATGTAGGGGATCACCCACTCCAGGGCTGGGCCCGTGAGGCGGGTGATGAGGAACGTCACCTTCAGGGCGTCGCTGGAGAACGTCTTGTCGTCCACGAACATGTAGGAGCCGGTCTGCACGATGAACTCGGGGAGCCGGTCGGTATCTCCGTCAAACGTCTCGGGAAAGGGGATCGGGTTCCTCCACCGACGCGCCGCGGGACGGATGGGCCAGGCCAGGAAGGCCTTCATCAGCTGCACCCGACCGTCCATCGCGCGGCTGTCAGTTGGCTGGGCTTCGCTGCGTTTGCAGGGCTGCGGGGTTGTCAGCGCTGAGGCGTCGCCGGAAGTGTATGTTTGCGGGGGCGGGCCCAGGCCGTGGTGGGGGCGACTGTGGGCGGAGCCACGGGCAGGGTCCCTGCGCCTGCGCGGGCTCCCCCCAGAAGCCTTGGTGGTCGCTAGTGCGCAGGCGTGTCTCTGGGTCTTCAGGGGCCAGATGGGGTAGGACTGGTTATGAGCTCCTCTGGATGGAGGGGGTCGAAATCAGAGGGGCGCGGCTGGGGTTCCTACTGTGCACAGTGGGAGAGGGGCAGCGAGTGAAGAAGCGCAGGATGCCTTGTAGTGTAAGGTTAGGGTGGAGCCAGCAGCCCTTAGAGATCTGGAGGGTCTGCGTTCTGGAAGCTGATGAGTCTTCCTGCCACACCGCTTCCAGTTCCTTACTCATCAGCACTTTGGTAGTCTTTTGTGTACCTTCTGTTCTGGACGCCTTTTGAATGAGTGAATACATTTTTCTGCTTCTTCGTGCATCTGTCAGCATGAGAAGCATTAGCTGCCTGGCTGGAGATGTGATTGTTTTACAGTATAGGAAAATCCCAAATATTAGCAGACCTAGCACAGAGCAGCCTGTTCAAAGAATAATGCAACATGAGCTGTTAATTTACGGAGTGTTAAATGTTAAGAAATATTTTCATTTGTTATACTAAGACACTAATAAACGATTGAGTAAGAAATTAAAAGAAGTGTTGGATGCTTTAAAATATTATACTTGTCAATAAGTAAGAATAAAGGATTGGAATATCCAAGAGTTTTGCAAATTGGAAAGGAGGAGGAGGGAAAATTAACTGTTTCACACTATATACAAATTTAGTTTTAAGACTGAGTAAAGTATTAATATAAATTCACCAACTTTCACATGTACAGAATATCACCTCTTAAATATATATTTTTTGGTTAAATTCCAGTTTGAAAAACAATTTAAAAGTGGGTATTGAAACAAGCATCAAATGTTATAAGTATCAGAAGATTTTTTTAAAATATCTTTATTTGCTTTAGTTGTACACAATGCGTTTTTATTTTTACGTGGTGCTGAGGATCAAACCCCAGCCGCACACATACTATGCAAGCACTCTACCGCTGAGCCACAACACCAGCCCCTAGAAGAAATTTTTAATGCTAAAGAAGAGAACAAAAGAATACAGAAACAAGTAGGAAGATATTCCCAGATCTGGTATAGGATAACTAAATATCTTACATATATTAATTTTATTCTTGCAAATAAATAAAAGAGTTTTGGACTTAGATCGTAGTCACAGAACTGAACATGCTGCTCAATACAGCTGCTGCCTCATACCAACAGGGTGACTCAACGAATTTACCCCTGTCTGCATGAGTTGCAACAGTGTCTATTACCCCCATGCCCTTATAGTGTAAAATCTTGTGGTACCAGCTAACTAGAAGTATTCAGGGAAAGGTATTCTGGAAAGTCTTGTTCCATTAAAGTTCAGTTGACAAATTACAAATGTAGGATTGATCACAGTTGTGGCAATCAACCAATATACCCAATGCAACTTTCACTCCACTGTACTTCAACCAGCACTTGAATTTTTCATCTACTCATAAGTGGTCACATGTCAATACAGACAATGTGATCGTAGTTGGAGATGGAATTTTTGGGATATAAAGTTAGATGAGGGAATGAGGATGGGGTCTGCAGGATGGAATTAGTGCCCTTACAAGAAGAAACACCAGGGGCTGGGGTTGTGGCTCAGTAGAGCGTTCGCCTAGCGTAGCCCTGGGTTCGCTCCTCAGCACCGCGTAAAAATAAATAAATTAAAAATAAAGGTATTGTGTCCAACTACAACTAAAAGAAATATTTTTAAAAAAAGAAGAAACACCAGAGAACTTGCTCTCTCTACCTTGTGAGAATATAACCTGAAGGAGGGGGAGCATTTGCAAACAATGAAAAGAGTCCTTACCAGAGCCCAATCATGCTGTCATTGTTATCACAGACTTCCAGCCTCCAGAATGTGAAGAATACATTTCTGTTGTTTAAACTGCCCAATTTTTGGTATTTTGTTCAGGCAGACCAAGCTAACACACTAATCCAACTCTTTTTTGCGGGGTAGGGGTGAAGTTCCAGGGATTGAACCCAGAGGCACTTAACTACTGAGCCACATCCCTAGACTTTTTTATATTTTTATTTTGAGATGTGGTCTCACTAGGTTGCGTAGGGCTTTGCTCAGTTGATGAGGCTGGCTTTGAAATTGTGATCCTCCTGCTTCAGTCTCCCAGACTGCTGGGATTACAGGCATGCACCAACATGCTCAGCACTAATCCAACACTTGAGAATTTCTTCTGAAATATAATTTAACTGAAGATAAAAAAAATCTTGAGACATAAAGATATCATAGCACGAATATCTGTAATCCTTTTAAAAAGGAAATATCCAATGAGGGAATAACCTAAACTATTTTTCATTGACATTTTAAAATTACATTAAAATAATTATGGAAAATAAACAGAGACCAAATTGTTCTAACAAATTATTAAGTGAAAAAACAGTCCAAATTAGTGTATTTTAAAAAGTATACCAAAGTGAAATAGGTTTGTGACATAGGTAGACTAAAATGGGGCCACGTGGAGACACCCTTAGTAAATGGGAACATCTGAAAATATGACAGGTTAAGCTTGCTTCTTCAGTTCAAGATAAACTGAATGTTCAATGTATGCTTATAAGAGATTAGATATATTATTAATTAAAATGTTACCCACCTGAGGAACTTACACAATGTGCCTACAAATGACTAATGGCTAAACTCTTTGATTCAAGAGGAACATTCTGATCTCTAAGTCATCACTGTGGACTCAGTTACCATGATGGAGTGGTTCACCATGTGACTTGACCTCTAAGAAAGTTTGTAGATATTTTCTAAATTAGCAAAATCTAACAATATCTCACCTGATTAGGACCTCCTCTCTGAAAATTATATACAAAATCAAAGAACTCAAACCTGGGGGTGTCACTCATTTTCTCTTCTGCAAGAAGTGAGGGTCACCAACTCTCCCTCTGAGCATGAAATCCTTTGCTGTCCTTAAGTAAAGTTTTACCTGTGTCTTATATACTGACTTATCCTGCAATTCTTTTTTTTTTTTTTTTTTTTTTTTTGGTACAGGGAATTGAACTCAGGGGCACTTGACCACTTGGCCACATGTCCAGCCCTATATTTTTGTATTTTATTGGAGACAGGGTCTCACTGAGTTGCTAAGTGCCTCGCCATTGCTGAGGCTGGCTTTGAACTTGCAATCCTCCTGCCTCAGCCTTCCAAGTGCTGGGATTACAGGCGTGGGCCACTGCGCCCGGCTCTGCAATTCTTTGTGTGACAAATGTCAAGAACCTGGTTGGTTGCAAGTGGAGGTCCCCGTCTCTCAGGACCTTCTTAGATTCCCTTGGTTAACATGTGTAAAAGCACCAAACATCTGATGCTCTTAAGTGACTGCCCAGTCAGGTAGTACATTTATAACTCCTTCTGCATCTTCTTAGCCTTATATGGTTAAGTGTAGGACTTCTATGCCTGTCCCAGAGATGAGAACAAAAGAGAATACATTACAGCTGATTATATTGGGCCAGCAAAACTTTACACGAGAACCTGCCATGGTGATTATGAAACAAAAAATTAAGGGCAATTTTACTCATAAATATAGATGCAAAATCCTGAAACAACATATTAATACATAGAATCTTGTAGCACATAAAGGTCATACTATATCACGACCGAGTTTGTTTTATTCCAGGACTGTGAAATCAAATACCAATCAATAGGGCTAGGGGTATAGCTCGGTGGTAGAGAGCACTTGCTTAGCATGCACATGGCCGGGGGTTTGATCCCCAACACTGCAAAACAAAACAAAACAAACCAACAAAAATCAGTGTAACCCACAATACTAATTTTTTTTTTTAATGAAGAAATCCTTCATGTAATTATTTCTCTAGATTCAGAAAAAAAACATTTGAGGGGTTAGGGTTGTGGCTCAAGCAGTAGAGAGCTCACCTAGCACGTGCACGGCCCGGGTTCAATCCTCAGCATCCATGTAAAAATAAATGTATTGTGTACAACTAAAGTAAATAAATAAATAAAAAATATATATATATGAAGAAAAAAATTTGATACAATTTAATTGCCATGCATGATAACTACTAGCAAGTTTGGAGAAGTATAAATCTTTATTATTCTGCTAAAGGGCACTTGTGAAAAATTACAAGGAGGGCTGGGGTTGTGGCTCAGTGGTAGAGTGCTTGCCTCACGTGTGAAGCACTGGGTTCGATTCTCAGCACCATATTAAAAAAAAGTATTGTGTCCATCTATAAGTGATAGACAGATAGATAAACTACAATGAACATCATACATCTTGGGAAAATGTTGAAAATGTTTCGCTTGAAATAAAGAATGGGGGTTGAAGCCGGGCGCGGTGGCGCACGCCTGTAATCCCAGCACTTTGGGAGGCTGAGGCAGGAGGATCGCGAGTTCAAAGCCAGCCTCAGCAATGGCGAGGCACTTAGCAACTCAGTGAGACCCTGTCTCTAAATAAAATACAAAAAAGGGCTGGGGATGTGACCCAGTGGACGAGTGCCCCTGATTTCAATCCCTGGTACCACAAAAAAAAAAAAAAAAAGAATGGGGGTTGGGGATATGGCTCAGTGGTAGAGTGCTTATCTTACATGTGCAAGGCCCTGGGTTCCATCCTCAGCACCACATAAATAAAACAAAGGTATTGTGTCCTGTTGCCGCCTGCAGCTATTGCCGCCTGCAGGAACGATACCCTGGGAAAGAATTCAGAAGCAGACTGGAAAATGAATAGGCTCTTTATTCTTGCTTCTTCTAACTTCTCTCTCCGGCTTCAACAACCTCTCCAACTCCAACCACACCTCTAGCCAACTTCACCCAGTTAAATACTTTTTGTCTTAACAAGTATACACGTGTCAACAGCTCAAACTTACAGGTGCGTCACATAGTGTTCACGGGCATAGAAAGATTCTCAGATAAATGCATGAATATCAGGTGAAAATACTGAAACACCTGTTATGGCTCTCAGCTAGCCGCCATCTTAGCTATCTCCTTATTAGGGCTCTTACATTTCCCCCCTTTTATTTTAAAAGAGGGATATCTCTAGGGCGTCTACATGTGCAACCAACATTCTTACCCATCATCAGATAATCAAGGCTGTGCCCTTTACTCCTGTCTTAGGTTGATATGTCGGCCACATGAGACTTTCCCGTGGATGGGTGACGACCCTCACCACATCCGGATCGACTGTGCCTGTCTTAGGTTGTCCCCCTCTGGGGATCTTACCCGTCATTGACTACCAGCCGTCCAAACGAGCCAACCAAACATGAGGAGATGCTCTGGTTCTAAGGCGGCAAGCTTTGCACTGACTAGCCAAGTTCCATAGCGGATCAAGTTTTTTTTTTTTTTTTTTTTTTTTTTAATAAATCAGCTGCCCTAAGTTCCATTAAGTAACGCACTGAGTTCTCTAGACAAATACCCGCAAGGCATTGTCCCGTGCAATGTCCCAAACATAGAAAGATTTATCAAAATGTCCATTTGCTAACACATTGATATAGGAGGCCTCAGGCATGCAAAGCAGAAGCCGCACTGCTGGTGAAGTTGTTTGATGCTTGAGCAGCAGGGATGCTTGTAGCGATTGCAATCCCTGCAGCTGTAGCAGCAGCCATCTTTTTTATGTCTAGGGAATGCTACCGGCAAATCTTCAGGGCCCGCTACCTAGAAACACAAGCATCAATCATTAGAGGAAAGGCAGTGCCATTCCAGCACTGAGTCAAGAAGCGAGTTGTCAAACTAAAAAATAGAATTATTAGATCAGGTAATTGAAGTTGATCTCTGCTCACACACGTTTCTGCTTGAGTTCCCACAAACATAAGCTGGCAAAATATCACATTCAGAACGGATTAAAGAAAGACTGAGGGTATTTAGCTGACAAAATATTATATTTAAGATAAATTAAAGAAAAGCAAAGAGTATTTTAGAAAAATAATTTGTTAGCTGGAACCCCTGAGCCTCTGCATAGACAGCAAACTTCCATGAATATACCTGTTGAAACAATTTAAATTAATCAGATATTTAACAAATAAAGTTAATTACAAATAAACAATCCCATGTCAAATACCAAAATATCAGGTTGAACAGTATTAGTCACATTCTTGCTGAAGAGAAGTCCTAGAGATACTTATAAATTAAGTTTGAAGGTACCTTCACTTTTTAATTGTTTTACCCAATTTGAATACTCTTAACTTAAATGAATTAAAGTTATTTGGATCCATATATATATATATATTTTATTATTATTAATTTTCATGAGCGCTCGTTTTTTGTTATTGTGACGTCACATTGGACAGACGCACAAACATGAAGACATATATTTGTGATGTCACATTTACACGAAATCTAGACAAGCACACAGACATAAAGACATATATAAAAAAGAAAAAAATACGATTGTGTGCACACTAAAGAGAGATCTTCTTGTCCTGGCCGGGAGGAATGAGACTTAAGTTGTGAATTTATTGAAGGACTTTTTTAAGGGAATCATTCCACAACAACTTCATCTTGGTCCTTTTGATTTGATACCTGTTTTTATTAATCTTGATGGTATCCATACTGGAGAGGATTCGTACTGTGGAAAAACACAAACAGATCCTCTCCCCCAAATTAACACTGAATCTGGGCCCTTCCATGTGCCTGAAAGAACATCCTTCCAGTTTACCGAAGGTTTATGTTGTTGGTGTGGATTCCAGTGTCTGTCTCCAGCCGAATATCCTTTAGAATCCAAAGTTAAAAAATTTAAAGTAAAAAGGGCAACGGCCAATCTGTCCCTAGGATTTGTCCAGTTTCCTTCTTTTTGTTTCAAAAGCATAATTTTGAGTGTGCAATTAGTTCGTTCAATTATACCTTGGTCTTGAGGATTATACGGAATACCTATCTTATGGAGTATACTGAATTTTGCGCAAAACTGTTTGAAAGATGAGGACGTATATGCAGGGCCATTGTCTGTTTTAAGCATTTTGGGAATGCCCAATGCAGCAAAAGCTTGTAGACAATGAGATGTAACATCTTTAACTTTTTCTCCAGCATGTAAGGAAGCAAAAATCATGCCTGAGCATGTATCTATGGTCACATGAATAAATCGCTATTTTCCAAAACTTGGCTCATGAGTGACATCCATCTGCCACAAATGATTGGGCATTAATCCTCTTGGGTTAACCCCATAATGTGGATTGGGCAAATGTGTCACACAAGATTGACAAGCCTTCACAATTGTTCGAGCTTGATCTTTAGTTATTTTGAACCTTTGTTGTAAAGTAGTACTATTAACATGAAATTGAGAATGGAACGAGGTAGCGTGTTGGACTGCTGAAAATATAAAGATTGAGTGAGGGCATCGGCCTTTTGATTACCTTCATGGAGAGGACCAGGCAAATTAGTATGAGCTCTGATATGTCCAATAAACAAAGGTTCTTTATGTTCCCATAGAAGGTTTTGAATTTGAAAAAACAATTTAAAGGCTGAAGTATGTGGTGCTATTGGACCTGCTAGCTCCAATTTAGGGACAGCATGTACAATATAGTGGCTGTCTGAAAAAATATTTATGGGCTGTTTTTTAAAACTTCCAGGAGCTATAATAATAGCTTCTACCTCAACTAATTGAGCTGATTTATGGGCAGTAATATGAATCATATTTTCTTTTTTGAGTGACTACTGCAGCGGTACCATTAGAGGACCCATCTGTAAATACATTTAATGCCTTAGGAATAGGTTGATTTTTAATTACCTGTGGAAATATAATGGGATGCTTGATACAAAAAGATAGTATAGGAGACTTAGGAAGATGGTTATCAAAATTTGCAGAAGTAGAGCATCTAGCTATAGCCCAATCATTATCATTGAAGCACAAATATTCAACCTGTGATGATGAATAGGGAGTAATAATAGTAGCGGGGTGAATGCCAAATATTTTAGTAGAAGTCTTAAGTCCTTGAAGAATAAGTTTAGCCACCATGGAGGTATAAGACTCAATTGTACTTTTAGGAGAGATGGGAAATTGTATCCATAATAAAGGCCCCTGTTGCCAAAATACTCCTGTGGGTGTATATTGTGAAGAAATAATGATCAATATCAGCGGTCGAGTAAAATCAATTCTATCATAATGGGATCCTTCAATCGCCTTTTCTACCAACTTTAAAGCTTCCCTAGCATCAGGAGTCAACGTTCGTGGTGAAGATGGATCAGGGTTCCCACGAAGGATATCGAATAAGGGTTTTAATTGGCCAGTGGTGAGGCTTAGTGTAGGGCGAAGCCAATTAATGTCTCCCAGCAATTTTTGGAAATCATTAAGAGTGGCCAAATGTTCCTTATTTATTAAAATTTTTTGAGGACTAATAAAGGTATCCATAATTTGGAAACCTAGATATCATATTGGAGATCTAGTTTGAACCTTTTCGTCAGCAATGTTTAGTTCATATCGTTTCAAGTTTTCTGATATATCGCTAAATATGATGAATAAGACTTCTTGATTAGGATGAGCAAGCAAAACATCATCCATGTAATGGAGGCACATAAGCTCTGGGTATTTGTTCTTGATAGGCTGAATAACTTTATCTACATAGATTTGACATATAGTGGGGCTATTAGCCATTCCCTGGGTAAAACTTTCCACTGAAATCTTTGATCAGGGCCATTATTATTAATAGAAGGAACTGAAAAAGCAAACCTGGGGGCATCCAGAGGATGTAGAGGAATAGAAAAGAAACAATCCTTTATATCAAGAGTTATAAGATGGAAATTTTTTAGGAATAGCTACAGGATTAGGAAGTCCAGTTTGGGTAGGGCCCATAATTTGCATGGTTTTATTGATTTCTCTAAGATCATGTAACAATCGCTATTTTCCTGATTTTTTTCATGATCACGAATATGGGGGAATTCCAGGGAGAGTCGGAAGGTTCTAGATGTCCTGCTTCTAGTTGTTCTTGAACTAGTAGGTGGGCCGCTTATAATTTCTCTCTAGATAGGGGCCACTGAGGGACCCAAACTGGCTTATCAGAAAGCCATGGTACTTTCAAAATTGTTTTCTCAGTGGCCCCTAAAAAAAATATCTTTTACCTTTTCGGTGATGATTTCCTTTTGTAACACCTGCGGGCTTGGTTGTAAGATGTACTCCCATTTGTTGTAAAACATCTCTTCCCCATAAGGTAACTGGAAAGCTGGACAAAACATAAGGCTGAAATGTTCCTTGATGCCCTTCATCATCCTCCCATTTTAAAACTGTTGCACCTTGTTCTTGGGTATTAGAATATGCCAAGCCTCTCAAACTATTTGAAGCCTTCTGCAGAGGCCAGTGTTTGGGCCATTGTCGTGTGGTATTAGAAATTACAAGAGACAGAAAGAGAAAGATAAAAGAATTTTTTTCATTGCCATCCTGTCTCCGGGCTCCTTCCTGCAGCGCCGCTGTTCCGGGCTGCAATCCCTTTCCGGCGACAACAGTTGGTGGCCTGTTCGGGGCATTCAGCACAGCAGGTAAGAAATGAGAAACCTCGCAGGAGTCTCTAGTCAGAGTGGTTAAAATGGGTTCAAAAATAACTAAGACCCAAGTGTACAAGGCTCTTGATGAATTCTTTGATATAGCTGAGTCTGTCATTAGTGAGGAGGATTTAGAAAACAGTGAAGGCGATCATGAAAGCGTAGCTTCCGCTGAGTCAACTAAGACCAGTAAGGAGAGTATTAGAAGCGTCCCCAAAATGACAAAGATCCAAGCTGCTAAAGCTATTCAAGATTTATTAGAGATAGTTCAAGGATACATGGTCTCAATTGAACCTGGGACTCAGGATGTTACTGAGTCAGTTAGGAACAATGAGAGTAGTAGTAGTGAGGAGGAAATAAGTAAAAGTGATTTTGAGAAAATGAACAAAAGGAAATTAAGGAAGACCAAGATAAGAGATCGTCAAGTGGAGGAACTTGTGTCCTCTACTCCTCCATGGGTAGAATCCATTACAGAAAATATGAAGGGTATCACTAGGCGTTTGCATACCCTAGAAATAGAAATAAAAAGTCTTTCTGAGCGCTTATGCGCTCTCAAGGGTAACTCACAGATACATTGGGAACTGCCAATATTTGAAAATGAAAATGGACAGAGGGGCCACCAGTCAGTAGATTTCAAAACAATAAAAAATCTCAAAGAGGCAGTAATGACATATGGACCCCAAGCTCCTTTCACATTGAGTATACTGGAGTCCCTTAACACCTTTAGCTTAACCCCCGCAGACTGGAAACGTTTATGTAAAGCAACATTAAGTGGGGGACAATACTTGGTTTGGCAATCGCAATTTCAAGAACTTTGTATAGAAACAGCTAAAAGAAATGCAGCTGCAGGATTTGGAGACCATAATATAGAAATGCTCACAGGAGAAGGGCAATTCGCAGACGTACAGGATCAAAAATATTATACCCCAGGAGTATATGCTCAGATAAACGCAGCTGCCTTAAAGGCATGGAAAACTGTACAAGGACCTGGGGATCTACAAGGTAGCTTGTCCAAAGTAATTCAAGGACTTAATGAACCATATGCTGAATTTGCTGATCGACTTTTGAGAACTGCAGGTAGAGTTTTTGGAGGCGTTGATCAAGTTATGCCATTAGTTGTCCAATTAGCATATGAAAATGCTAATAAATATTGCCAAAAGCCATCAGGCCATGGAAAAATAAAAAGAATCTTTCCATATATATACAATTATGTAAAGATATAAATGATGCCTTTGTCACAGGGAATGTGATTGCAGCAGCTGTGAGAGATGCTGCCCCTCAAAATTTCATAAGGGCTCAACCTAGACATTATGATCAATCAGGATATTCTAGGCAAAATTATCATAATCAATCAGGCTATTCTAGGCAAAATCCCAAATGAGAAATAAGACCAAATTCATACCGTGCTCCAGGTTGCTGCCACAGGTGTAAGAAAGGAAATAATTGGGCCAATAAATGCTATTCAAAATTTGACATCCATGGAAATCCTTTGTTCAGGAATTCAAAAAATGGGGCACGGGGCCCAATGCCCCGGGGCCCACAAATGTATGAGGCATTGGAGGAGGAGTATCCTCAAGCATCCACTCAGATGCTTCCCCAACACAATCTCTACTACCCATCCACTCCCTCGCCAGAGGAACAGGAGGAAATGCAGGATTAGACCTCTGTTCCACCGCCCGAATAGTGTTAACACCTGAAATGGGGGTTCAACTGATTCCCACAGGAGTCAGGGGACCTCTTCCCTCAGGGACTGTAGGACTTATTCTCGGGCGAAGTCCTGAAAGCTTATTAGGTTTGCAAGTGACCCCAGGTGTAATAAACTCAGACTACAAAGGGGAAATAAAAATAATGCTTAGCTCACCCCAAAGTATAAATTCTATTAATCAGGGAGATAGAATTGCTCAGCTGCTCCTCTTCCAAATTTACATAATTCATTTAAAATGAATATGCCTCTAAATAGGAAAAATAGAGGATTTTGTTCCACTGATTCGAGACCCATGGTTTGCTGGGATCGAGACTGTACAAGGAGGCCTATGTGTAAAATAAGAATCCAAGGAATAGAAATGGAGGGTCTTATAGACACTGGAGATGATTCTTCCATCATTAATTTACATCAATGTCCCAAACACTGGTCTCTGCAAAAAGCTTCAACCAGTTTAAGAGGCTTGGGATATAATAACCTCCCAGAAAAAAGTGCGGTAATTTTAAAATGGGAGGATGATGAAGGACATAAAGGAACGTTTCAGCCTTATGTTTTACCTAATCTACCGGTTACTTTATGGGGAAGAGATATTTTACAACAAATGGGAGTACACCTTGCAACCAAACCTGCAGGTGTTAAATGTAAAAATCTACAGGGTAATCTTAACCCTAAAAGAAATCATTATCAAAAGTACAGGGTAAGCTTAACCCTAAAAGAAATCATTATCATATAGGAACAAGACATTTTTCTTCGGGGCCACTGAGAAAATAATTTTGAAAATACCATGGCTTTCTGATAAGCCAGTGTGGGTCCCTCGGTGGCCCCTATCTAAAGAGAAATTACAAGCGGCCCAACTACTAGTTCAGGAACAACTAGAAGCAGGACATATAGAACCTTCCACCTCTCCCTGGAATTCCCCCATATTTGTGATCAAGAAAAAAATCAGGAAAATGGCGATTGTTACATGATCTTAGACAAATTAATAAAACTATGCAAGTCATGGGCCCTACTCAACCTGGACTTATGAATCCTGTAGCTATTCCAAAAAATTTCCATCTTATTAGTCTTGATATAAAGGATTGCTTCTTTTCTATTCCCCTACATCCTCTGGATGCCCCCAGGTTTGCTTTTTCAGTTCCTTCTATTAGCAATAATGGCCCTGATCAGAGATATCAATGGAAGGTTTTGCCACAGGGAATGGCTAATAGCCCCACCATATGCCAAATATATGTGGACAAAGCTATCCAACCCATTAAAAATAAATATACAAACCTCATGTGTCTACATTACATGGATGATATTTTACTGGCCCACCCTAATAAAAAAATCTTATTTAATATATTCAGTGATGTGGTAGAAAATTTAAAAAAATATGGATTATATATAGCAGAAGAAAAAGTTCAAACCAGATCTCCCATATTATATTTAGGATTTAAAATCATGGATACTTTTGTTAGACCCCCCAAAATTTTAACAAATAAAGAACATTTGACCACCCTCAATGATTTCCAAAAACTACTGGGAGACATTAATTGGCTTTGCCCTACACTAAACCTCACTACTGGCCAACTAAAACCTTTATTTGACATCCTTCCAGGAGACCCTGATCCATCCTCACCACGAACATTGACTCCTGATGCTAGGGAAGCTTTAAAGGTAGTAGAAAAATCCATCGAAGGAGCTCATTGTGACAGATTTGATTTAACTCAACCGCTGATGTTGATTATTATTTCTTCAAAATATACACCCACAGGAGTATTTTGGCAACAAGGGCCTTTATTATGGATACATTTGCCCGTCTCTCCTAAAAGCATAATTGAGTCTTATACCTCCATGGTGGCTAAACTTATTCTTCAAGGACTTAAAACTTCTACTAAAATATTTGGCATTCACCCTACTACTATTATTAGTCCTTATTCATCGTCACAGATTGAATATTTATGCTCCAATGATGATGATTGGGCTATAGCTAGATGCTCTACTTCTGCAAATTTTGATAATCATCTTCCTAAGTCTCCTATATTATCTTTTTGTATCAATCATCCTATTATATTTCCACAGATAATAAAAAATCAACCTATTCCTAAGGCATTTAATGTATTTACAGATGGGTCCTCAAGTGGTACTGCTGCAGTAGTCACTACAAAAGAAAATATGACTTACATAACTGCAGGAGCCCTGTTTGGGGAGATGGCTTAAATTGCGGTTGACTACGGGCTTTGGACATTTTTGGGCATTGGCGCCTTCCGTAGTCTCACGGGACTTGGCCCGGGATCTTGTGAGAGTTGGCCGGAGATCTCGAGGGACTTGAGCAAGATTGCGGATGAGGTCTGCGCCATTTTGGAGGTTAGAGGAGCGTGGACAGCGTGTCAGGGTGTAGTTAGAGCCAGAGAGAAAAGTTATCAGAATAAAGAGCTGTTTGTTTCCAGTTCGTCTCTAGAACTTCTTCCCGCGGCTTCTTTGCTCCAAGCGGCCATTGCTTCAGGCGACTACACATAACTGCACACAAATCAGCTCAACTAGTGGAGTTGGAAGCTGTGGTAAGAGCTCTGGAAAATTTTAGGGACCAGCCCATAAACATTTTTTCAGATAGCCACTATATTGTACAAGCCGTCCCAAAATTAGAATTAGCAGGACCAATAGCACCTCATACTCCAGCCTTTAAATTGTTTTATCAAATACAAGATATTTGATAAAACAATTTGATTCAACCTCTATTCATAGGCCATATTAGAGCACATACTAATTTGCCTGGTCCCCTCCATGAAGGTAATCAAAAGGCTGATGAACTTACAAAAACAATATTTATACTTTCAGTGTTCCAACAAGCTACTTTATTTCACTCCCAGTTTCACGTCAACAGCACCACCTTGCAACGTAGGTTTAAAATCACAAAGGAGCAAGCCAGAACAATTATAAAAGATTGTAAATTTTTTATGACACATTTGTCTAATCCTCATTTTAGTGTTAACCCTAGAGGATTAATGCCCAATCTTTTGTGGCAGATGGATGTTACTCATGAGCCAAGTTTTGGAAAATTGCGATTTATTCATGTAACCATAGATACATGCTCAGGCATGATTTTTGCTTCCTTACATTCCGGAGAAAAAGTTAAAGATGTCACATCTCATTGTTTACAAGCTTTTGCTGCATTGGGCATCCCCAAAATGCTTAATACAGATAATGGCCCTGCATATACATCCTCATCTTTCAAACAGTTTTGTGCAAAATTCAACATATCCCATAAAACAGGCATCCCATAAAATCCTCAGGGTCAGGGCATTATTGAAAGAGCCAACCGCACACTAAAAGTTATGTTGTTAAAACAGAAAGAAGGAAACTGGAAAAATCCTAAGGACAGATTGGCAGTTGCCCTGTTTACTTTAAATTTTTTAACTTTAGACTCTGATGGTTATTCTGCTGGAGACAGACATTGGAACCCACATCAACAACATAAACCTTTGGTTTACTGGAAGGATGTTCTTTCAGGTACATGGAAGGGTCCAGATCCAGTATTAGTTTGGGGAGAGGATCTGTTTGTGTTTTCCCAAAGCACAAATCCTCTCCAATATGGATACCATCTAGATTAATAAAGCAGGTACCAAATCAAAAGGATCAAGATGAAGATGTTGAGGAATCAAGATTAATAAAAAAGGTACAAAATCAAGAGGACCAAGATGAAGATATGGAATGATTCCCTTAAAAGAGTCCTTCAAAATATGTCACAACTTAAGTGTCATTCCTCCCGGCTGGAACGAAGAGATCTCTCTTTAGTGTGTACACAATTGTATTTTTTTTTCTTTTTATATGTGTGTTTATGTCTGTGTATTTGTCTAAATTTCATGTTAATGTGACGTCACAAATACATGTTTGTATGTGCGTCTGTCCAGTGTGACATCAAAAATAACAAAGCGCTTATAAAAAAATATATATATATGGATCCAAATAACTCTAATTCATTTAAGTTTAAGAGTATTCAATTTGGGTAAATAATTTAATAAGTGAAGGTACCTTCAATTTTGTTTTATAGGTGTCCCAGGGACTTCTATTTAGCGAAAAATATGACTAGTGCTGTATAACCTGATATTTTGGTGTTTTGACATAAGGGTGCTTATTTGTTATTAACTTCATTCATTTAATAACTGATTAATTTCAATTATTTCAACAGGTAAAGGATTGCTGTGTATGCAGAAACTCGAGGGTTCCAGCTAACAAATTATTTCTCCAAAGTGCTTTTAGTTTTTCTTTAATCTATCTTTAATGCAGTAAATACCCTCAGTCTTTCTTTGTTTTGTTCTAAATATGATATTTTGCCAGCTTATGTTTGTGGGAGCTCAAGCAGCAATGTGTATGAGCAGAAATCAAATTTAATTTTCTAATCTAATAATTCTATTTTTTAGTTTGACAACTCACCTCTTGACTCAGTGTTGGAATAGCACTGCCTTTCCTTTAATAATTGATGCTCGAGTCTCTAGGTAGCGGGCCCTGATGATTTGCCGGTGGCATTGTCTAGACATAAAAAAGACGGCTGCTGCTATAGCTGCAGGGATCGCGGTCGCTGCAAGCTGTCTTGCTGCTCAAGCGTCAAACAACCTCACCAGCAGTGTGGCCTCTGCTTTGCATGCATGGGGCCTCCTAGATCTACGTGTTATAACAAGTGGACATTTTGATCTTTCGTTGTTTGGGACTTCACGGGACAGTGCCTTGCGGGTATTTGTCTAGAGAACTCACTGTGTTACTTGATGGAACTTAGGGCAGCTGATTTGTTTAAAGAATTTGATATGCTATGCAATTTGGCTCGTCATCAAAAGGCTTGTCGCCTTAAAGCCGCAGCATCTCCTCACAATTGGACGGCTGTTAGTCATCTTACACAGTTGATCCTAAAGGGCTCCATTGGATGGCTGGTTAGCCAATGACGGGTAAGATCCCCAGAGGGGGACAACCTAAGACAGGCACAGTCGCACGGGACAGTCTCATGTGGCCGACATATCAACCTAAGACAGGAGTCAAGGGCACAGCCTTGATTATCCGATGATGGGTAAGAATGTTGGTTGCACATAGACGTCCTAGAGCATCCCCTCTTTTAAAACAAAAGGGGGGAAATGCAGGAGCCCTGTTTGAGGAGATGGCTAGATTGCGGTTGACTATGGGCCATGGACATGTTTGGGCATTGCTGCCTTCCATAGTCTCACGGGACTTGGCCCAGGATCTCGAGAGACTTGAGCCGTGGCTCAGCAGATCGGGCCAGCGCCATTCCTGCTCGGCGCGCGTGAGAAGAGACCTGAGAGAGAACGGACGGGGTTAACGCTATTGTGTATATATATTGTAGTTTTTTTGTAAGAGTATGTGCCTTGGTTTCTTGTGAGAGTGTGTATGTGGTGTTAGAAATTACAAGAGACAGAAAGAGAAAGATAAAAGAATTTTTTCATTGCCATCCTGTCTCCGGGCTCCTTCCTGCGGCGCCGCCGTTCCGGGCTGCAATCCCTTTCCAGCGACAACATTGTCGTACGTTGATAATGGAAGAGTCAGCCCCAGTGTCAATCAATCCCTCCATCTCTATACCTTGAATTTTTATTTTGCATATAGGCCTCCGTGAACAATCCCGATCCCAACAAGCCATAGGTCCTGAGCCAGTGGATCCAAATCCTCTATTGTTCCTATTTTGAGGCATACTCTTAAATGAGTCATGTAAACTGGGAAGGAGAAGCAGCTGAGCAATTCTATCTCCTTGGTTAACAGAGAAAATGCCTCGAGGTGAACTAAGCATAATCTTAATTTCTCCTTGGTAGTCTGAGTCTATTACACCTGGAGTCACTTGAAAACCCAATAAGTTTTTAGAACTTCACCCAAGGATATGTCCTACAGTCCCAAAGGGAAGAGGTCCCCTGGCTCCTGTGTGAATCAGTTGAACCCCCATTTCAGGTGTTAGCACTATTCGGGCGGTGGAACAGAGGTGTAGTCCTGCACTTCCTCTTGTTCCTCTCATGAGGGAGTCAATGGGTAAGAGGGATTGTGTCGAAGAATCATCTGGATGGATGTTTAAGGATACTCTTCCTCTAATGCCTCATACATTTGTGGGCCCCGGGGCATTGGGCCCCATGCCCCATTTTTTGAATTCCTAGAAAAAATGTTTCCATAAATATCGAATATAGATCTGCACTTATTAGCCCAATGGTTTCCATTTTTACACCTGGGGGCAGCAGCCTGGGGCATGATATGAACTTGGTCTTATTTCTCTTTGGGGATATTGTCTAGAATAATTTGATTGATTATAATAATTTTTTAGGTTGAGCCCTTTTTGTGAAATTTTGAGGGGAAGCACCTCTCATTGCTGCTGCAATCACATTTCCTGTGACAAAGTCGTCATTTATATCTTTGCATAATCTTATATATACTGAAAGGTCCCTTTTAGATTTCCAAGGTCTTATAGCGTCTTGACAATATTTGTTGGCATTTTCATATGCCAGCTGAATGACTAATGGCATGCCTTGATCAACGTCTCCAAACACTCTACCTGCAGTTCGCAAAAGCCGATCAGCAAAGTCAGCATATGGCTCATTAGGTCCCTGAATTACTTTAAACAAGCTACTCTGTAAGTCACCAGTTCCTTGTAAAGTTTTCCATGCCTTAACAGCTGTGGCGTATATTTGAGCCTAAACTCCAGGATCATACTGAATTTGAATCTGTAAGTCAGCAAACTGTCCTTCTCCAGTTAACATGTCTACTTTACAGTCCGGAAATCCTGCAGTTGCATTTCTTCTAGCTGTTTCCACGCAAAACTCCTGGAACTGTAACCTCCAAATCAAGTATTGTCCCCTGCTCAATACTGCCTTACATAAGCCTTTCCAGTCTGAGGGGGTTAAAGTTAAAGTGTTAAGGGACTCCAACATACTCAACGTGAAAGGAGCTTGGGGCCCACAGGTCATTATTGCTTCTTTGAATTTTTTTTATTGTTTTGAAGTCTAGGGATTGGTGGTACCTCTGCCCATTTTCATTTTCAAATACTGGCAGATCCCAATGTCCCTGCGGGTTTTGGCATTCAAGGGCGCATAAGCGCTCAGAAAGGCTGTTAATCTCTGCTTCAAGGGCACGCCAATGCTCAGAAATACCCCTCTTGATTTCTGTAATTGATTCAACCCATGAGGGAGCAGAGGGCACAAGTGGTTCCTCTACTTGATGGTCCTCTCTGGTCTTAACTGACTCAGTAGAGGAGGCTGTGCTTTCATGGTTATTTGACTCCTCCTCACTACTATTACTTTCATTAGTAGTAACATCTTGAGTTCCAGGTTCAATTGAGAGCATGTATTCCTTGGCTATCTCTAATAAATCTTGGATAGCTTAACAGCTCAGATCTTAGTCATTTTTGAGTTCACACCAATACTATCCTACTGTTCCTATCTGACTCAGCGTAGGCTATGCTTTCATGATCACTTTCCTCCTCACTATCAGCTATATCAACGAATTCTTCCATAGCCTTTATACACTCGGGTTTTAGTTATTTTGGAACCCATCTTTAGAGACTTCTCAGTTCTTACCTGCCAATTCCGAATTCCCCTTACGGGCCACCACTTGTTGCCGCCTGCAGCTATCGCTGTCTGCAGCAATGATACCGTGGGAAAGAATTCGGAAGCAGACTGGAAAATGAATAGGCTCTTTATTCTTGCTTCTTCTAACTTCTCTCTCCGGCTTCAACAACCTCTCCAACTCCAACCACACCTCTAGCCAACCTCACCCAGTTAAACACTTTTTGCCTTAACAAGTATACACATGTCAACAGCTCAAACTTACAGGTGCGTCACATAGTGTTCACGGGCATAGAAAGATTCTCAGATAAATGCATGAATATCAGGTGAAAATACTGAAACACCTCTTATGGCTCTCAGCTAGCCGCCATCTTAGCTATCTCCTTATTAGGGCTCTTACAGTGTCCACCTACAACTAATAAAATATTTTTTAAGAAAACAAGAAGGAATGAGTTGAGGATGCCTGATACCACCATTTCTAGTCAAAGTCCTCAGGAGGTACAATAAAGTGCAGTAAATAAAGAAAAAGAAAAAGAAATAAAGGTATAAGAATTGGGAGGGTAGCTGGGGTTGTGGCTCACAGGTAGAGTGCCTGCCTAGCATGTGTGAGGCATTGGGTTCAATCATCAGCACCACATAAAAATAAAATAAAGATATTATGTCTACCTATAACTAAAAAATAAATATTAAAAAAAAGATTTGGGAGGGAAGAAAATGTCATTGAGTATAGACTAGAAGATTCTCCATATAGAAAAACCAAAAGAAGGTACAACTCCATATTAGAAATCATATATGAGTTGTTGTTGTCTGTCTGTCTGTTTTTTGGTACTAGGGATTGAATCCAGGGTCACTCAAACACTAAGCCACATCCCCAGCCCTTTTTAAATATTTAATTAATTTATTTATTTTTGTACCAGGGATTGAACTCAGGGGCACTGACCACTGAGCCACATCCCCAGCCCTTTTTTGTATTTTATTAGAGACAGGGTCTCACTGAGTTGCTAAGTGCTTCCCCATTGCTGAGGCTGGCTTTGAACTCGTGATCCTCCTGCCTCAGCCTCTCAAGTGCTAGGATTACAGCACCACGTAAAAATAAAGGCATTGTGTACAACTAAAAAAATAAATAAAAAAAGAAAAAATGCATAAAAATTTAAACATTGAGAAAAATTAAAGATAAAATAGATGGTTAATTATAGATTGAAAAACTCAATATTATACAGATTTCAATTCTCCATCATTACTTAAAATACTGTGTTACTAGTACCAGGATCATCAAATAGACAAGTGGAATTAGAATAAAAACCTGAGGAGCAACCCATGCATATATGGATATTTGACTTGCAAAGGTAGCCATTGTCATAGAGCAATAAGTGATGCTGGGAAAATTGAGTATCCTTATGAAAGAAAAAGAAAGGTGACCATAGTTCATACATCACACACCAAAATGAATTCCAAGTAGCATGTAGATCTCAATGTAATAAACAAAAATAATGTTTTTTTTGGGTGGGGGGTGTTACCAGGGATTGAACTCAGGAACTCTCGACCACTGAGCCACATCCCCAGTCCTATTTTATATTTTATTTAAAGACAGGGTCTCACTGAGTCGCTTAGCATCTCACTGTTGCTGAGGCTGGCTTTGAACTTGTGTTCCTCCTGTCTCAGCCTCCCAAGCTGCTGGGATTTACAGGCCTGCACCATCACTCCCGGCAAATAATGTGATTTCTATAAGATGACACTGAAGTATTTTCATGATTTCAGAGTAGAGAAACAATCCCTTAAAAAGGCATAAAAGTACTAACCCTAAAAATATTATGTATGGGGGCAGGAGATGTAGCTCAGTGGTAGAGCATTTGCCTAGCCTGAAAAATGTCTTGAGATCCATCCCCAGCACTGCCCCCCCCCCAAAAAAATAGAAGAAATTTGAATTAAATTAGGTTACTTTTAATATAAAGAAATAATTACAGTGTAAATGCAAATGATTACATAAATGAATATTCATGAATAACCACAAATGAATGAACAGATTGCCAGAAAGCAAGGGAAGATATTCATGAATCATATAATAAATGAAGGGATCATAGATAGATGAATTTATTTAAAAACCACATACAAGATGGGCAATGTGGTGCACTTCTGTAATCCCAGTGACTCAGGAATCTGAGACAGGAGAAACAGAAATTTGAGTCCAGTCATGGCAACCTAGTGAGACCCTGTCTCAAAATTTTACAAATGAGCTATAGATGTAGCTAAGTGGCAAAGCATGCCCAGGTTCTACTCCCAGTACAAAATAAAAATAAAAAACACACACAAATCAAAAGAGAAAAAGATGACTTACCCTATAGAAACGTAAGCAAAGACTCAAAAGGCAATTTAAAATGTAATCCTAATGATCAATAATGAATGCTGAAAATTGTGTATTATTGTGAAAGAATTTTTTAAAAAAGTAAATAATTGAAGATATACAGCAAAAAATGGTCAATAAAGTATATAAATATTTTTAGTACCATTAATCATTCAGTAAATGCTAGTTAAACCCACAAGGAAGTATTATTAAATACCCATCAAGAATGGTTAAAATATAAGCCGGGCATGGTGGCACATGCCTGTAATCCCAGCACTTGGGAGGCTGAAACAGGAGTATCTTGATTTCAAAACCAGCCTCAGCAACAGCGAGGCACTTAACAACTCAGTGAGACCCTGTATCTAATAAAATACAAAAAAGGGGCTGGGTGTGGCCCAGTGGTCGAGTGCCCCTGAGTTCAATCCTGGGTACCAAAAAAAAAAAAAAAAAAAAAAGAAGAAGAAGAGGAAGAATGGTTAAGTTATAAATTAGCAATATCAAGTGTAACCAAGTAATATGAGGCAATGGAAATATTGTGTATACTGCTGATAGGAGAGTGACATGGTACAAACATTTTAGAAAACTTTTAAAAAATATTTTTCAGTTATACATGGACACAATATTTTTATTTTGCTTATTTATTTTTATGTGGTGCTGAGGATCAAACCCAGTGCCTCACATGTTCAAGGCAAGCGTTCTACCACTGAGCCACAACCCCAGTCCTAGAAAACTCTTGTCAGTGTTTCATATGGTTAAACATATAACCAGGGGCTGGGGTTGTAGCTCAGTGGTAGAGTGCCTGCCTAGCATGCATGAAGCACTGGGTTCGATCCTCAGCACTACATAAAGGCAAAATAAAGATATACCAAACAACTCTACCCCTAGGTATTTAAGACATATGGAAACGTACATCCATTCACTCAAATTTATACACAAATGTTCATAGCAGGTTCATTCACGATAGTCCCAAACTAGAAACCATCAAAATATGCATCAACAGATGATTGGATAAACAATCCATACAGATGATACCTGTTTTGATTCAGGAGCAGATTCGTTGAAGTTCAGGCTTGCAACAATGAGAAGGAAAGCTGTAGTTGGTTCTACTTCCACTGTTTCTTGGCTTCAGGAACTGGTTG